>JANAVB010037819.1:19975493-20140424 GCA_029216955.1 Iris pallida | reverse complement strand
TAGCTCATCCCCTTCTCGCTGATATGGCCGAGCCGCCTGTGCCACAACTCGGTAGATGCGTCACTGACTGCGTTCACCTCCTGTGCCCCCTCTGTGCTCCCCTCCATATAGTAGAGCCGGACTTCTTGCTTCCTCTGGCAATCACCAGAACCTCTGGAAAGCTTCCACTGACTATTCCCGAAGAGACTGAAGAATCCCTCGTCATCCAACCTTCCAACCGACACCAGGTTGAAACGGATATCAGGGACATGACGAACATCCTTGAGAACAAGAACCGCACCCGTCTTCATTCTCAAATGCACATCTCCAACGGCAACCGCCTTCGACACATCTCCGTTGCCCATCTTCAACACGCCACAGTCGCCTGTCGTGTAAGTGGCAAACAGTGCCCTATTGTGAGATACATGTGCTGAAGCCCCTGATGAGTCCACCAGCCAAGAATTGTCATCGCAGGCGAGGTTAGTAATGACCTCATCACCTACGACGATCACATCGCCTCCATGCATCGAGGCCGCCGCTGTAGTGTTCTCTTCTTGCTTCCCCTTGTCGCCCTTCTTCTCTCTCTTCCAAGCGAAACAATTCCGCTTGATATGGCCCTTCTTACCGCAATGATAACACTCTGAGTCCTCGTAACGACCCTTGGACTTTCTCCTGCTCTTGTCTCTGCCACCACCTGGACCCCTGCTTTTGCCCCTTCCGCGGCTCTCTGAAACAAGTGCCTCTGAGTGGTAGAATGTGGATGAAGTACCCTGAGAACGTCTCCGCATCTCTTCATTCACACCCCGCTCTTGGCAAACTCCAGACTGACCACGCCCTCTGGAGCAGAAGCGATCATAGATACTCGTACGGTCTTCCACGAGTCTGGCAATGTACACAGCAGCCACAGTCCCTGAACTTCGTCGTCGAACTTGACTCCCATAGAAGATAGCTGGTCAACCACGCCCTGGAACTCACTCAAGTGATCCGAAATAGACGCCCCATCCTTGTACCGCAGACCCATCATCGTTCGGATCAGGAACAACTTGTTTACCCCGGTCTTCTTCGCATACAAGGATTCCAGCTTATCCCACAACGTCTTCGCGTGCTCAATATTGGCAACGTGATTGTACACGTTCTCATCAACAAACTGCCGTATGTACCCACACACCTGTATGTGCTCGAACGTCCAGTCCTTCTCGGATTTATCACTGGGCCTCTCGGTTGCAAACACAGGTAGATGCAGCTTCTTGACAAATAGCAAATCCTTCATCTTGCTCCGCCAATAATGATAGTTTGTGCCATTAAGGTTCACCATGCGCACTGGCTTCGCGTCCATCTCTCCTCTCTGGTTCCTCTGTCAACTCCTGACACCCTTTGAACCCAAAGCTTTGATACCACTCTGTTGGGAAAGAAGCGCGGAAACCTTTCCCCAAACCGGAGAGTACCTGCGAGAGGACCGAGCAATACAACGCACGAACCCAAAAATAGCCACACAAAAAAAAACAATCACGCAGACACAGAGAATTTTTGACGTGGAAACCCTTGCGGGAAAAAAAAACCACGGGACGATCGGAGTCCAACCCTGAGAAGCCTCCACTAATGGAATAGAAGAATTACCCTCTACAAACTCCTCCCGATCCAAATCGGATCCCCACAACACTCAGAGATAAGAACAATGATTACAAGGCTACGAAGAGCGAGAACGACGAGTAGAGATTACCCGAACACGATCTCCTTCGAAAACGACCTTCAATCCTCCGTCTTCTTCTCCGAAGTTGTAATGGCACTCTTGCCTCCTTCTCTCTCAAACTTGTGTTGTCCAATGCGATTATACTATTTGAATTAGGGTTGAGAAAACTCAATATATCTCCCTAATCCCGCAACCAACCTGGACCGTTGGATTAGATCCAATGATGAAAACTCATCCAGAAATCCGCTTCAGCCCCCGACACACAGAGTTCGGCCAGAACTCTGTGTGGGGCAACCAGCACTGGGTGGCCAAACCCTGGAACGGCCAGACCGAGTTCGGCCAGAACTCGACCTGGGACCGAGTTCGGCCCGAACTCGGCAGACTTGGTCCAGAACCCCCTTTGGGGCAGCAGCAGCAGCAACAACTACTCCCGAGCTTCTCCGAAATCGGACGGCGCTCGTCGCACTCCGGGATCTTCTCCACATAGGTTGGGAACCCCACCCACTCCAACAATTTTATTGCTTATTGGGCTTAGGTACAATTCTTTTAAGTTTACTCGTTGTTATCACCACTATTGTGGTTGATGATTGTTCAAATGTACGAATTCTCCTTAACTTCAAAAAATCTCAAAGCGAGATTTTGTAATCTTTCAAGATTTCCAGAAGCTTATCAAGACCTAAAATGAAGAAAAAAAAATTGCAAGTCTTTTGAATACTAGCTTTCACAAGCTTGAGAAGTTCGATAGCGAGCACTACAATAATTGGAAGAGGGAGATTAGTCTGAATCTTCAGTTTGTCAATGTGGAATACGTTCTGACTAAATCATAACCAGTATTCCAAGTACGGATGATGTGTTCGTAGATCCATTATAGTATTGATTTACTAATCGATATTCATTTTATTTATTATGAAATATTAAGTATCATAGTTGCATACCATAGTTATCATGTCCGCAGGTTTCATATATACGTATTTTTTTTAATGATTGTACCTTATCAAATTTTCCAAGTAAATCCTTCCTCCTTTAAAATTAAAAAATTGCAAATAAGTCCTTTGCAAAATTTACAATTTGTAAATCCATCTTGACACCTAGGTATCCAAGTGTCCAAATGCATGTAAAGACATGGGTAAAAGGATACTCTCACCCTAAAAACATAATGATGATGCTTGGAATTTTTCTTAGCTAAAAAATGATTATATAGAGGGGACAGAGAGAGAGAGAGAGAGAGAGAGAGAGAGAGAGAGAGATGGATGTACCTCTTTTTCCTCTCTCTCGGGTCCCTCTCGGTCCAACCCTCTCCTTACACCCCGACCACCACCATCATCTCTTCACTCCACGCCTACTGCGACAGGGATTGCTCCTAATGCAGCTGCTGCTGCCGGTCGCTGTTGTCGCTACTGCGGTGCTCCTGACCACCGGCATGTCGTACCCGTCGTCGCTGACCAGTAGCGGGCGTCGAAAGGTTGACTCCCCAACACCACTGGTAACATGTACACCACACCTCACCTTACTTACCATCATCTCTTTCCTTTTCTCCTTTCTAATTTCACCAAGTTTTCCAAACCTTTTGTATAAAGTAGGATTTAAAATAGGAAAAATAGAAGAGAGAAAGGAAGGAAATGAGAAATCGAAGAAGAAGTATGGAAGAAGTCCCAAGCCTAATTTCAAATCCTTCATCCCCAAGGCAAATCCTCCCCAATTTTATTCCATTTGCTCCACTTTTGCCTATTTCACTACTAAAATAAGTCATATTAGCGATGCCAAAGGACATCGCTAAACAGCAAGAAAATGTCGCTACTTTTTATTAGCGACAAAATTAGCGACGATAAAACATGTCATGTAATACATGGTCGCTAACTAGAAATCCGTCGCTATAGCGACGTACTTTTGCGACTCCAAACGTCGCTAGAATTTGATTTGTCTAGCAATGTTTGCCGACATCGCGTTGCTAATTAGCGACGTAACAAGTCATTGCTAATTGTCGCTGACAATACAACGTGTAGCGACGTAATCAGCGACGAACTCTGACAATTTTATTTTGCCACGTCAGTTTTTTTGCGACGTATTGCGACAATCAGCGACGATTTTTGACACAGGCTAGTGACGTGCTGATACGTAAATAGTGACGTTATTAGCGACGTTGGCTGAATATTTTTGCTGACATGTCCCACTTGCCATGTCAGTTTAGTAGCGACGAATAGCGACGTACTAGTTTCAGGTTAGCGACGTTCAGATACACATTAGCGGTGTATTGGCCTTCTCCACAACCCCGACACGAAAAGCATTCATGTTCTTCCGGAACGGATGGTCCTTCGGCAGGAACTGTCGATGACAATCGAAGAAGCTTGATTTTACTCTGTATTTCAAATGGAAAGCCTTCGTGCGATCCATGCAGTACGAATATGAGAGACGACCATGAGTGCTCCATTCAGATAAGTCATTGATGGTCCACATCATGCGGCCCTCATTTGACAGTTCTAATTTATGGAAACATCATACGTGTTGGTGCCTACTTCCCATAGCTGATTTAATTCATCTACCAACGGCTGTAAGTACACATCAATATTCTTTTTAGAATTATTCGGAGCCGGAACGATAACGGTTAGGAACATGTAAGGAGTCTTTATACACATTAACGATGGTAGGTTGTACGGAGTGACAATCACTGGCCAACACGAATATTGGGAACCCGAAAGTTTGAACGGGTTAAAACCGTCAGAGGATAGCCCCAATCATACATTACGCAGATCAGAAGCAAAATCTAGATACTCTCGATCAAAGTACTTCCATGCTTCTCCGTCGGATGGATGATCCAAAACTCAATCGATCTGTTCCCGCCTGTGCCAACTCATGTTCTCGGCAGTCTCCTTTACCATAAACAACATCTGCAATCGCGACGTTAAAGGCAAGTAGTGCATCAAATCGGTTGGCTTTCTTGCACCAGGAGTCCTACTTGAACTTGTTGTCTTGTAGCGATCAGCACCACAAAATATGTACGCATCTTCATCATTGTCGTCTTTGTAGTAACAACATGCACCCGTTGCGACATACATCGATTTTCTCGTATCCCATCCAGAGAGATCTCACCATCCTCTTAGACCGGTAGAAGTTTGTAGGTAACTTTGCACCCTCCGGCATGATCTCTATAATCAACTCGATGATTTGGTTGTAGCATTCTTGAGACATGTCAAAATCGGACTTGATGCTCAGCAGTCTTGTGACCACCTCCAACGGTGAATGATCCTCGAAACCAAGATACAAAGGAGTCCTTGTATTCTCCAACAACTCCATGAACTTCATAATATTAGCATTCGGTTCCTTCTCAGCCGCATCATGATTGTCCGGATTGAAACTAGGCCCTGTAGCGTTAAAAACCATGTTCACCCATCCTTCGTTGTAACTAGCGTAGGCATGGACATCCATATACGACAAATTAGGTTCCAGCTCCGATGTTAAAGGCACAAGTTCTCCGTGTGAGGTCCACTGATAGTAATTTGGCATGAAATCTCTCTAGTACAAATGATATGTCACGTCCACTTCTGGATGATATTCATGTTGCGACATCTCACACATAGATACTTAATTTTGGTACAGTCCATGTCCTGAGGGACCACCTTGGCGAACTACAGGAACTGCTATACCCCATGTTAAATTCATCCCGAACACCGTACATATCATCAGGATGATAATTGTACATCCACGAACGATACCGCAGATAGTAATTCATATCCATTTGATAATAATTCTGCAAAGATAGATATAAATTAGTCGAGTATATTCCAAATGGATTCATAGACACATGAGTATTAAATGAGTGTCGTCACGTGTTCAACAAGAAGGCCCTCTCTACTTCTCTTTTTCTCATTCGACTCTCTCAGCCTCCTATCCCTCATCATATGATATCCGCCTCAACCAAACCTAGAGAAGTTTGAAAATATTAATATTAATATTAATCGAGGTTCACAGTATCGGTATCGGTATCGAAAGTAAAAAGTTTTCGATTGTTGGTAGGACGAGCCAGAATCCTTTGACGGAGGATTCTCCGTCAAAGGATTGGTGGTGGGGCGAGCCAGGATTCTCTGTCAAAGGATTCTGGCTCATCCCACCACCAATCAAAATCTTTTTACTCCGTCAAAGGCCTGCACTTACCCCCAGTTCCTGATAGACAAATCCTTCTCAATAGCCTACAAGCTTACCCACACAAATAATACCTATACATCCTAGTATAGAAATATTACTTATCTATCATCCTTGATACAATCTAATTGCATATATAATATATATATATATAATATATATATATATATATATATATATATATATATATATATATGACCATGATAGTATTCCAAACGCACATCCACACATACCAATTTGGCACCGACATGTATCAAACACCTGAACTTTACCTACAGCTTTTCCTTCATTGATGCCCTTTATGATTTTACTTCTTCTATTAATACTACTTCATGTTCTTCAAGGCTCCCTGTTCAGACCCTCACAGGAATCCCCTATCTTTCTACCTTATGTTGCTCTTACTTTCCTACAAATAAAGTAGTCCAAGACTGCTACTAACCTGCCATGAAGCTACTGCTTCTCCTCTTCTAATATTGCATAGTCCCCTTTACTCTATATGTTGCAGTTGCACCTAATCTCTGATGTAGGGCTCAAAGTCTACTGCTCCTTTCTCTACCACTTACTCTCCAATCTATCAACTAATCTATCTATATATTT
This sequence comes from Iris pallida, assembly GCA_029216955.1. Classification (NCBI taxonomy): domain Eukaryota; kingdom Viridiplantae; phylum Streptophyta; class Magnoliopsida; order Asparagales; family Iridaceae; genus Iris; species Iris pallida. Next base: position 20,134,021 of record JANAVB010037819.1, on the reverse strand, counting down.
ATCTAATAATTAGCTACACTCTCACACTCGTCTATATATTCCTACATTCACTCACAACATCCTTCCTAAATCTATGGACACACGTAACACACCCTATTGCTGCCTAGTGTACTGGTCATCATGCACTCCACTCTGACTATACAGCAGTGGCTAAGGCCACTCTTGTACAGGGAAATTGTCGAGCTCTTCTTCTCCTTTCTATCCTCTATTACCCCAAACACATACGCGCGCGCACACACACACACACACACACACACACACACACACACACACACACACACACACACACAGATATATATATATATAATATATATATAGGAAGATAGGGTTAGGGTTAGCGTGTGTGTCCACGTGTGTCACACCCAGAACCAGAATACTGGAGAGGGGGCAGACATAGCCAGCTACGTAATTGGAATGGAAAAATCACCACGATATACGGTCACGGCTGTCTGGAAATATGAGGGTTTACTACAAGCCAACAGTCTCTTATGGTCATGAACAAGCCTAATGTCTCAATCACAAGCAAGTAAGTCAGGTCACAAGATGTATGATCATTAAATATACAATAATAAGGCGTCCCAAATATCACATATTCAGCTGATCATGAAGCTAGTCATTACAAAATGTTAGGACTAGCAAGAGTTAAGTCATACATGATAACCCTAGGATTTGTTAATCATGTTTACAGCCCGTAGGCAGACAGTAAGTAAAAGTGCATGAGCTAACAGGTGCTCGTCGGCTAAACGCCTCAAAAGAATAGTTTTACAATAGAGTGAGTGAAACAAAATAGAAAACCACTCGTAGCCCGGGTTCCTTCTAGTCGCCACCATTGGGCCGGAAGCTTGGTAGATCCTCGGGAGCTGCTCCGAAATCTGGCCACACAAAACCAGCTGGGTCAACCCCAGAAAGAGCAAGTGCCACAAGGGGCCACGAAATAAGAACAAAAGCCAGCAATCACACAAAAAAATCTAATATTAAAATTAAAACTTACAAAAACATGTCAGGATGATATACGACGAGATAACCATGGAACTATTCCGATAACCAGGTTACAACCCGTAATCCAAACAAGGACCTGGTTGTAACCCTTCATCTGAACAGAACTTGGTTTCCCACCATTTATCGGTAAGATAATAATGCAAGCAATCAAGACAGGGAGCAATCTTGTACTGGATCAAGACATGGCTAAACTGGTTATCCCTCATTCAATCAATCACGGCCAAGCAGATACTACGGCTTACTACTTTAACTAACTAGGGTTATCACAGGCTAATTACTAACAAGATACAGTGAGATTGTTCCACAGCCACAAGCCCTGCAGACCATCCAGGTTACCCAGGACGAAAATTAGGGGTTGAATTCAGGTGGGTACATCGTCCAGGAGACAAATGTACCCTTAGGTGACTTAGAGGGGCAACACGCGACATGTGCTGGAAATGTGCCCTACTCGACGGCAGGCTACAGATCCAAGGCGCCCAGGTAACGGGATTGCCCGTAGCTGTGTCATCTCTTCATGACTACTGTTATTCTAGTTATTAATCTTAATCCATTTTAATAGGTGCTCCTGACCGTGGTACTCAGGAGTCCCATCCTAGACATGATGCAAGACAGGACAAGTGGATTTAACAAGCAAGCAAGAAAGAACCACCCACGGTGTCAAGGCAGGTCAAGTTAAGTTATCAAGATAAATCATGTCAGGGTACTTGTCGGGAGTGCGCCACGACGGGCCACTATCATGTCAGGTTGGTCATGTCAGGAGTGCACCACCACGGGTCACTGTCGTGTTATGCTAGTTCCTTGTCATACATGCCATACAATAGTCATTCCAAACATATTAAGTAAAATCAAGTTCATGACAAAAGGCGTAAGGATATAAAATGGCGTAAAATATCTAATAAAATATCAATATACAGAACAATAGAAGAGTCAAGCTTAAAGAAATAAGACCAAAACTCCAAGAGCCAATGGGTTAAGCAAGGGGTCAGGGAGCAGCGTACGAAAAAGTCACGCACGCTGAGAGCAGCGTAGGTGAAAAGTCACGCACGCTACAGGGAGCAGCGTAGGTGAAAAGTCACGCACACTGAGAGAGCAGCGTAGGTGAAAAGTCACGAACGCTGAAGAGCAGCGTAGGTGAAAAGTCACGCACGATCAGAGAGCAGCGTAGGTGAAAAGTCACGTACGCTACAGGGAGCAGCGTAGGTGAAAAGTCACGCATGCTACAGGGAGCAGCGTAGGTGAAAAGTCACGCACGCTGAGAGAGCAGCGTAGGTGAAAAGTCACGCACGCTACAGGGAGCAGCGTAGGTGAAAAGTCACGCACGCTACAGGGAGCAGCGTAGGTAAAAAGTCACACGCACGCTGAGAGAGCAGCGTAGGTGAAAAGTCACGCACGCTACAGGGAGCAGCGTAGGTGAAAAGTCACGCACGCTGAGAGAGCAGCGTAGGTGAAAAGTCACGTACGCTACAGGAAGCAGCATAGGTGAAAAGTCACGCACGCTGAGAGAGCAGCGTAGGTGAAAAGTCACGCACGCTACAGGGAGCAGCGTAGGTGAAAAGTCACGCACGCTGAGAGAGCAGCGTAGGTGAAAAGTCACGCACGCTCAGAGAGACACGCTTCCAACAGGAAGCGTACCAAGTCTGCGTACGCACGCTAAAGAGCGCGCGCAGCTCAGTGTGCGTAAGCTAAACAGCTCTGCACACTGCTCACTGTCTTCTCCAAACAGTAAGAACACCATGGTTGAACTCAAGGCTACACAGCATCATAACTTGGCCATCCGAACTCCAAATCTGGATTTCAAAGTTCCAATTGGAGTGAAACTGAATGCTCTTCCACATGGAAACATCAAAAACCTATAAAATCCAACTTAAGTAGCTCAAACCATGCAAAATCCAAAAATAGATATAACTTAGATCTACAACAATGGAGGCTCCAAATCACAAAATACTAAGTTCTAATGTTGGTCACCATGTCCTAATCTAGCAAATGGACAAATAAAAGAGGGTTCTCATGTAGTGGCAAGATGCACTTGCCTAGGGTTGGAGAGTTGTGGAGGAAGGAGAAGAAGAAGAAGAAGAAATTAATGGAAGTTATGAGGAGAGAGAGTAGTAGGTGGGGGTTATAGAGGGGGAGTTGTGGTGGGTTGAGGGGATAGCATAAGCTAAGGTGATCCAATACCTATAAACCAAACCAAACCGAACCAACCCAATAAAACCGAGCCATGCCAAAACCCAAAATAGGAATACCGAAATTCCACAAGTTGAGAAAAATAAAAATACATGCCAAAATCATATACGAGTATAAATACAAAATACGGGAAATACGGAAATGAGGGTGACAACGTGTCAAAGTGTTAGTGTGTGTGTGTGTGTGTCGTGTCAGCGTGTGTGTGTCTGTGTCATGTCAGGAAAATGGAGATAGGGTCAGGGTTATACTTCCTTGGTCGGTGTCACGACCCGCACCCGCTTTTCGGATACAAGACGTGTCCAAGCACAGCCTACGCCGCAGTGCGGGCGGTAGAACGCTGTCTAGTACATATACAAGTCACAGAGTGTATGGAACTAACAAGGCAGTCTAGCACCAAAATCTTTCCTTACATGTATAGGACTGCTTCCCTACTCATATTTTCTAGTATCGTACATCCTCAACCATATAGGATACCCCAATACTATATGATATACCAAGTCTGATACCATTTTGATACCAAAAAAACTGAACATCAGTCATGTGTGGACTGATTCCTAAGTAAAGATTAAACAACAAGTTCAAGAGTTTTGAACTCGTACCGTATGGACTGGATAGTATGGATACTGTGTTGGTATGGTCATGGATGCAGGACAACAGATAACTAGGCGGGACTGAACAATGGCTAAAGGTAGTGAATTGGGCAAAAATAGACTTATATTGACAATACATCCTTGATGCTGGGTATGTGAACAATGCCTATTACTTGAAATTCTATAATTGCCTTTGGTCCCTTGCTCATACTCGATATCCCATCGTATCAGAAATTGTATACTAATGCTATATAACTCTCAACAATATACCCCCCTCCTTAGCATTTAAACAAACACTATGATGATATTGTTATGTTAAAGGAGAATTACCTTAACTGATTTGAACGCAAGTCACGGCGCCTCCTTCGACGGCTCGACCACTTTCTCGATCACCTCGACCTAATGGGGAGGAACTGCGCAAACTGGAGTTGAGATGCTAGGGTTTTACGGGGTTGGGTCGGCTACCAATCCCTCGAGATGTATATATACACTAAGTTCGATCAAATCAGGAGAGATAGAGAGGAATTCGATTTGTTCCTATCTAAGGTTTTGGTGAAGATAAATTTGAATTCGTAACGAATTCAAATACAAAGATGTGTGGGTTATCAGAGGGATTTGGTTTGGCCGTTTGGATTTAAAAATAAATTAGCAAATATCCCCCTCCTTTAACCCAATTTGCAAAAAGCTCCCTTCTATTAGTTATAGAATTTACAAACCCCTATCACACCAATTCATTATATACCATTACATATTACCTATGATAAGCCTCCTTATATAAAAATTTTAGTTAAACATATTTATAAGTCTAAAATTACTGTCTTATGCCAATAAAATACTGAGAAAAAAATAAAAAAATCAATAATCAGAACGGGGGTTTACATCCTACCCACCTTAAAATAATTTCGTCCTCGAAATTCAATAAGGCTAAGATCTACTAGTGAATAGTTCTGAACTATTGTTATTCAAAAAACTCACAAACCAATATCCATTATAAGTCTACTATAATATTACTACTGTAATCTACTATGACGTTCCGTCAGCTCCTCTTGTGCGCTGGCAGTGGTGGGGCAGTCGCGTTTCTCTTCGGACAAAATGAGATATGTGTTGGTTGGAACCACAAGTCCAACATAACCCTAACATTTGCGGCATTGCTCTTGGATGTGGCCCTTCTTCATGCAATACTGGCAGGTAGGAACGTCTTGTACTTGATATGGGGCTGCTGTTGATACTGCTGTGCTACGATCTTCTCTGGGGCATTGGATCGCTTTGCCGATCTCGATTGGGCTGCTTCCTCCTTGTGCTTCTCTGTCTCTCTTTCGCTTACGCTTCAATTATGTTTCTACCGCCTGTGCGACCTTCAAGATCCTCTTGTAAGTTGTGGCCTGGCTGGTGGCGATGGCTATGTGAATTTCATATGAAAGCCCTTTTCTGAATTTCTTGGCTTTGGCTGCAGGGGTCAAGCCATCTGAAGCGACTGAGGCGGAGAACTCTGCGGTGTACTCGTCGACAGAGAGGTTGTCCTGCTCCAGGCTCTCGAACTCGTTCTCAACTCTTTGGGCTGCTTCAGGATAGAACTTCGTCTTGAACAGCTCCTTGAACTCTTTCCAAGTCACATCTAGCGCGATGAATCGAGGCTCGTCTCTATACCACGTACGGGTGATGTTGTAAAGCTATGCTAGTTGACTCGATCTTCAGGTCTTCAGAAACTCGAGCCATCCGGAGGTTGCGGTCCACGTTCTCTAACCACTCATCTGCGTAGAGAATCCCTTTCGTTACTTTAAATTCTCTGGGCCTAAGGTCCATAAAATTCATGGAAGTTCCAGGCGCGATCGTGGAGCGTCTCTAGTCTGGAAGCCTCTATCAAGGTATCACGGAATACGTCGGCCTGCCGCATCTAGAAAGTGATAAGCTGCTGGAAGATTCGAGGAGAGCAACGTTGTCCAGTACAGGTGGCGGAGGCAGAATATGTACTGGATATCGGCAGGCGCTAGATACGTCGCTGGTGCTGGATGCATGATGGGAGATGGATACATCGCAGGAGCGAGGTGTGGAGCATATGCTGGTTGCGGGACTGGAGCTAGTGGTGGGGAAAGTCATCTCCATGGAATCTCGAGTATTGTGTTTGAGCCGGGTAGCCCTGATGAGTAAGCTGGCCTTCCTGCGTCGGCGGGGTCATGTAGGTGAAGAATCCTCCTGTAGCCGGTGGGGTGTTCAGGAAAGTGTTGTTCCTATCTTGAGAATCATTTACTGCTATAAAAGAAAACATTAGACGACATGAAGATTCCAAGCAGGATGCAAGTCAAGGATTCAATGAAAATAGAGATCAATAGTGAGTCAAGACACGTAGATGAGATCCTAAGTTTCTAATCCTATGTGCAGGCTCACGACGGCACATAATGTAACCGAAGTGATTAACGTAGAACTGCATGGGCACCAAAAAAATTGTCACGATCCGTACCCGCTTTTCGGATATGAGACGTGTCCAAGCCCAGCCTACGCCGCAGTGTCGGCTGGTGGTAGAATGCTGTCTAGTACATATACAAGTCACAGAGTCCATGGAACTAACAAGGCAGTCTAGATCTCATCCATAGAAATATGACACAATCAGCTGAATATAGAATGAATAAAATGTAATATCAAGCTCATCATGAATCCACGTCATCCGGTGGACACAAATCACTACCAGTAGACGGAATAAAAGAGTACATAAAATGGAAATAACAGAGTCAAACTAATCATAAAGTACCCTCGTCTGCAGTGGCACCGTGTCCAATGATAGCTCAAACCTGCTCGCGTGCACCTGGCTCAGTACTCGGCTAAACCTGAAGAGATCATCAGGTCCTCAGAGGACTAGCAAGAGATAATAATACAAGCCTTTCTAACAGTTTATCATGCATAAAGAAATCCAGGATGTAAACATGAAAACTAGACAATTGTGAGACATGAATGTATGATCAACTAGTATAAATGAACTGCTAGAAAATAAGTAAACAAGAGATCAATGGAATGCCAACCCTCGCCCCGAATGGACTCGCAGGTCAGTTTCAAGACAAGTCACCCTCGCCCCGTGTGTGGACTCAGGGTCAACGAACAACCCTCGCCCATGTGTGGACTCGCAGGTTGTAAACAATCAAAAATAAGGAAAATATCAGTTCAATCTATAACATGATCGTCCTACGATATAACTCAAACCAGTACAAGTGAAAAGTAAGTCCGATAAAGCTACAAGGCTAACTGTGAGCAATGATGAAGCACATGTCAGCAATCAACTGAATAATGAAAGCAATAAGCATGTAGATAAAGCTGTAACGAAAGGCAAGGTATAATTGCCTGTGGTCCTGAGCTGCGGATACGGGTCTATAATCCGTATCGAGGTCCAGATAACCTGTTTATAATTGAATATGATCAATATACAAATTTAAAAGTACAACAACCTATCTACTGTTGTTTAGGTTTCTAGGTCAAAACTACCATGTTTGGTTTCCAAGTCGATTCTATACCAATACCTGTTTTGGTTTTTGTTCCTCTTCAAGGCTGGGTCCCTTCTTAGTACTTTGGGTCTATTCTAGATGGTGAAGCTTCTATTTGTACTGTACTTAGCTAATATAGATATGGATTAATACAATATGGACCAATGTAACTGAGTGTATCTAAGGCTTACTCATATGTAATATGGACTAATGCAAAGGTTGGACTAATGCAAGGGTTGAACTTACATGAGTTGAATCTGAATTATTGGCCATGCCCTATCAGCTCATGACTGAACTAAGGACACTAATGGACTACTCTGGCTTACTGAGCACTCAACCTATGTGTCAGTAGTACCCACCCTTAACTAAACCTAACCATCCTAGATTTTCTCCTAAGTGCTGAAACTGGTACCCCCAATACTAAGCCCTGCACTCACAGGAATTTCTAATTATTGCTAACCGATTCCTCTATACTGTTATGAGTATATACCAAGGTATTTCCCTTATACTGGAGCTTGGGTACACAGGATCCACAACCCTCACTGCTAAAGGAAAAGTAAATCAACATATGTATGATATGATGACTGAAAGAAATGAATATGAAGACTGATCAAATACAGGCAACCTATTTGAATTACACAAGGACTGAACATTTCAAATATAGGTACTGAGTAATTTGGATGTAGTGAGCTAGAATAATACAAATCATGGACTGAACATATTAAGTAATGGGATTTCCTACATGTATACAAGGACTGAATAAGTAGATGGACTTAACAGTAGGCTAGGGACCAACATTGAGGACTGAACACAAGGACAGAACAGTAGGCTAAACCAAACTAAGTAGTGGGACTGACCTTGCATTGGACTGAACAAATATAATTCCAGTTCCAATAAAGAACAGTCCACACACACACACACACAGGCACACACTCGAACATATCTACTAGCACTATACTGATACTCTCTACTTATGCTCTGCTTACTGTCAAGACTGAGCTCACATAGTCTAAAGGCCTATGGCCAAAGGGGTGCTGCCCATAGTAGTTGCAGGTGGGGGTTTAAGCCACTACTCCTCTACTCACTCATTGATTTACACTGGGTTTGATAGGGGACTAAACTTCTAAAGAAATTCCCACTGATACAAAGATGCTGGGACTGAACTCTACCAATTAGACTGATACCATAGGATGTTATGGACTGAAGCATACAATGCAGGCTGAACATGATATGGTGTGGACTAGACATAGAGGAACATGGGACTGCCTTGGATATAAATATGGACTAAACATCAAGATATAATGTGGACTAAACCAAAGATTCCCTTCTAAAAACTGATGTACTATGAGTAATCTGGACTGCATAGTCAAAAATTAAGACTGAATACAACAGATGGCTAAAGATGTAAGCAATTAAACTGCTACTCAAAGTATGGACTGAATGGAATAGAATAGAGAACTGATGTCTAATCTAGGGTATCCTCACTACCCTTCCCACTGAAACTCAAGTCAGGGAACCCTTCACTCTGCTTTGTTTATAAAAACAGAGCTACACTCAATAACCTGTATAGACTATTCTTCTATCATATCTGAACGAGGTTCCACAGAAATTTGCCTATAGGCCCAAGCTTGACTTCTGATACTTGCTGCTATTAACCCTCTTTACCTATCCTGTGGTTGTCTTACCTCTTAACTGCAAAGTCAGGAGCAAACCCCACAGAACCCACTGAGCCATGCTTTCTTCACTGACCATTTTTATTATCCTAAGGCAATCAATGAAACGGGTACAAGAGAAGCAACAAAACCATTAAGAATATCAAGGAAGCCAAAGGTAAAAAACCCCAATCGAGTGAACTTTCAGGACACATATGATACTTGAGATGCTCGTATCCCATATGGGTATACTGATACCAAATAGGACCGAACTCGAATGGTTATGGCTAAGTAGTGCTATAGATGGACTGCTCTAAGATAGGACAAACACCATGAAATATGGGACTGAATAAATCAAAACTGAGCCTCTGGTGAAGTATGGACAGATCACTAAGCAAGGACTGGACATCTATAGAGACTGAACCTATATTGTTCTAGGACTGAAACATTATCCAACCTACTACTGCACACCCATATCCTAATTCCTGGGAGTGATACTTCTAAGGGATAAAACCTGTTCTAAAGGGGGCTGACACAGGCTGAAGTTAAAACAGAACTTCAGGTCCAAGACAAAATCAAGGCTGAAACAGTTGGGCACAGTGTGGACATGTGGTATAGAGATGGCATGTCTTCATGGTTTTGCTAGGATAGCTTTAAACCTGTAGGCATACATCTGGTTTAGGATTGGAAACCCATTCCCCTGTTTATAGGTAAAGCAGCAAGGAATGTAAGATAGGTGCAGTGAAGTAGTCATGTGCATTGTATATGATTATGAGCTAAATGGAATGCAGGACACACTGTGGTCAACCCATGGGTATGCAGGGCAGATATGTTTTGCAACTGCAGTAAATGAATTTTGCAAAGGCATTCAATATGTGCAGTGACAACACTAATCATGCGGTGGCCATGAAATGAATGCAAAAAGGACATGACATGTCATTTAGAATGCAAGTAATGAATGAGTGAATGTCTAATGGGATGGGGCTGAACATCTCAGATAATTCGATACCAACTGATACACTATATTTTTATTAATTTAAGGGTTAGCCCCAACATCCTATACTCTATCCTCACTGTTATGTATCATGTGGCAGTTTAGACTGCCATTGTGTCCTTATGGACAGGTTCATCTAGCACCAAAATCTTCCCTTACATGTATAGGACTGCTTCCCTACTCCTATTTTCTAGTATCGTACATCCCTCAACCATACAGGATACCCCAATACTATATGATATACCAAGTTGATACCATTTTGATACCAAAAAAAACTGAACATCAGTCCATTTGTGGACTGATTCCTAGTAAAGATTAAACAACAAGTTCAAGAGTATTGAACTCGTGCCGTATGGGCTGGATAGTATGGATATTGTGTTGGTATGGTCATGGATGCAGGACAACAGATAACTACGAGGGACTGAACAATAGCTAAAGGCAGTGAATTGGGCAAAATAGACTATATTAACTGATACATCCTTGATGCTGGGTATGTGAACAATGCCTATTACTTGAGAATTCTATAATTGCCTTTGGTCCCTTGCTCATACTCGATATCCCACCGTATCAGAAATTGTATACTAATGTTGTATATACTCTCAACAATATACCCCCCCTTAGCATTTAAACAAACACTATGATGATATTGCTATGTTAAAGGAGAATTACCTTAACTGATTTGAACGCGAGTCACGGCCTCCTTCGATGGCTCGGCCACTTCCTCGATCACCTCGATCTAAGGGGGAGGAACTGCGGCAAACTGGAGTTGAGATGCTAGGGTTTTGCAGGGGTTGGGTCGGCTACCAATCCCTCAAGATGTATATATACACTAAGTTCGATTAAATCAGGAGAGAGAGAGAGGAATTCGATTTGTTCCTATCTAAGGTTTTGGTGAAGATAAATTTGAATTCGTAACGAATTCAAATACAGAGATGTGTGGGTTATCAGAGGGATTTGGTTTGGCCATTTGGATTTAAAAGGAAATTAGCAATTAGCCCCCTCCTTTAACCCAATATGCAAAAAGCTCCCTTCTATTAGTTATAGAATTTACAACCACTATCACACCAATTCATTATATACCATTACATATTACCTATAATAAGCCTCCTTATATAAAATATTTAGTAAAATATATTTATAAATCTCAAATTTACTGTCTCATGCCAATAAAATGCTGGAAAAAAAATAAAAAAATCAATAATCAGAACGGGGATTTACAGTCTGGGTCAGGTCTGGGTCGCCAGGGCAGTGGGGGACTGGAGCGACGGCGGGGAGGATGTCGATGGCACACAGAGGACTGTAGCAGCGTCGGTAAGAGGGGGCCGCCGGGAAGAGGGGGTCATCGAGGGAGGGGGTCGCTGGGGGGAGGGGGTAGTCGTCGGAGACGAGAGGGGGAGGGGAGGGAAATTTGGGGAGAGCGGGGAGATGAAAATTTTGGGTAAAAAAATAAAAAGTCGATCGGCCAGAACCCTATATGAAACATTTTAAAGACGTCCACAAATGACGCCGCTGAACGTCACTGTCGACTTAAACACTAGCGACATTCAAGTGGCAGAGTCGCTAAATGTCGTTGACTAAAAAAATAGCGACGTTCTTAGACGATCTTGCGACGTTTGCTTTCCAAATAACAATGCATGTCGTAAACTGTTGCTGAAAGTCACTGATAGTGATGTTCAGCGACGTTTTTATCTGACGTCGCTAAATACAACAATATTAGCGACGTTTGTAGCTTCCATCGCAAATCTCGTCGCTAATATGACTTATTTTGGTAGTGTTTGTCATGTTCATTTATAATTATTTCCTTTCTAAGTTGAACTAGGATAATTTGTATATATGAATAAAGGTAATCATGTTGGAATCGAATATTCTCCTCATCATCAATTAAGGTATTAATGTATTATATATATAAAATAAAGAATGGCCAAGATTAACCGATAAAATATTTTCAACAAAAACATAAAGTGTCACTATTAAAATGGAGTGATCTTTCCTAGGAGGTATATAAGTTATCTAAAGAAGTACATTAAGTCAATAATTTTGAACTTATTATTATTAAATAATATAAATTATAAGTAATTTAAAAATAATTTATTAATGAGTTTCGAAAGCACAACCGATTTATTCAGGAGCGTCCGAGGCATGTGAGATTTCTATTATATAATAAAAAGAAGTGATGATTTTTGTCAAAACATAAAAGAATAAAAAGTGATTAGCATTAAAAGATAGAAGATATACGAAAATGACTATGAATATGGCACATGCATATGTCAATAAAAAAAGTTAAAACGGATAGGGTTTAGTTTAAATTGGTCACTAGTGACCTCATTCCATACTCCATGACTTGACAAATTCCAAGTGTGTATTTTAATATTGGGATATCATATATTGAATTACACACATGGGTTTGTTAGCTCAAATGGTTGATATAGTAGGGGATTTTCTACTGGAAAATAAACAAATTCTATAAGAATAACTCATAATTTTCTAAGGAATTCTTCTTTGGAGATAGGCTGAAAAGGGCCTAATAACTCGGACTCGTGTACTGTTTGCCAGGGCTTACAAGCCGAGCGCTTAGGTGTTTATGTGAGTGATGTGATTCCTGATCTGGTTCCTGTAGTGTCCCGTTCCACGAAGGCACTAGATGATCAGAGAAATCGAATTGCTGGCTCGACAACAAAAGTCGATTAATCTGGGTGAGTGGACGAAGACTCATTTTTTGATTTGCTTACGCCTGATAAGAATCTGAGTTTTGAATGAATGCTATTGCTAATAACAAGATGGTAATCCTTCAGTATGCTTATCAGAGAATTCATATGTTGTTATGCTAAGAACAAGAAACGAGATAACCTGTATGCTAAGAAAAGATTGTTGTCTGATAATAAGAAATGAACTGTTGCCATGTTAAAGCTAGTGAGATGATGCCATGCATGCTAAAGATAGAATTTGTTCTAATATGACTCATTGCCATATTTAATAAGAAAAGAGAGAACTGTTGGCTATGTAATCCGAAAATAAGGAAGGCACGAAATGATCGTGTCATATATCTGCTACGACACGAAATAAATGTGTCGTACATCTGTTAGGGCACGAAATGAACGTGTCGAATATCTGTGCATACATCTATTTTATCTGATAGAAATGTTAAAGCATGCATTGGCCTCGGACAACTTGTGCATAAGGTATAATTTGTCTCTCAAGTGGATTCTTGGGGCGCCTCGAACCACTCGGCCTAGGAGAGATTAAGAGCCCCATGGAAGAAAATGGATGCTGGTATTGTGTCCATTAGCGACGAGCTAAACCCAAGAGTTACAACGACTAACATGGGAAATGACCCATAGACCATCATATAGATAAGTGTTGATTGGTGCAGAGTTGAACCGGAGAGTCACAACTGTCAATCGAATCTGCATGTGTCGTTAATGATTTTACTAAGAGCTAACAATGCAGAGACGAACAAGAAACAATGTCGGTTATATCATATTTATGCTAATCTTTGTCTTGAGCAGGAATGTACCATCGACTCTGGTAAGAATCACTGAAAAAGTGATACATATGTTGCTTAAGTTTCTGAATATGAATATGCTTATATAGAATATCCTGTGCCAATGAATTGCTAATGTCCCGATAATACAACAAGAAGTATGACACTTGGAATGTGATTTATATCAAAGAACAATCTGTAGCAAGGAATATATTATGTCCTATGAAAAGAAAACATCTGATATTGTGCTCGTAATCCGACTTTGAGAATGTCTTGAATAAGAGAAAAGAATGCTGATGCCATTGTCCATGAGAATAAATTATAACTCATGAAAATGTTGTGCACTTCACAAGAAAAGATTAGTCATCGTGCATGAAATAAATAGTCCCTTGTAGTGAAATAAAAGAAATGGTATGTTGGCTTTTCAAAAGATGTAATATGCTTTTGTACTGCATGAAATAAACATAGGTAAAAATAGCAAGATCAACATCACAAAAATATTTTCTCACTAAAAGAATTAGTGATCATTTCAGACGATGTAGCCTTTGTTCACAATCACCAGTATGTTGATATACTGATCCACCATCAGTCTGCACACAGGTGCATGATGTATCGAGATGGATAGTCTGAAGCGATAGTTCGAACCTCATCCTCAGGATCCAGAAATCAGAAGAGATAGACATCTGTTGCAAAGAGTTGGTTTTGTATATAAAGGGATGTAATGTTTGGAACGGGATCATAGTAATCTGTAATGTTCTGAGAAATTGTAAACCAATTGCATGTATCAGATAGAAATAAGAGCTTGTAATCGGTTCAAAAGAATACCAATAAAAAGATTTGTTCATCCATTTTGTTTAATACTATTCTACAATATGTCTGCTACTGCTTTAATTTTCCGCTACTAAAGTTCAGCTGGACTATTGTCGATATTTCTCTTTCTTGTCTGGTTATAGGTCCTGGCCTTGTGCAAGCACAACTTAGGCTTGCACGGCATCACGCCCAAGCGAGGACGAATGGTCTCACAGAGTCCGAAGCGAGGATGAAAGGACTCTGCAGAATCGGGGCGTGACAGAATGGTATTAGAACAACACGATCCTCTGGCCAATTTTGATTCAATTGAATTCAAAGATGTTCTCTTGATCGAAATTTTCTTTCCGGTTTGATATCATCGATAAGATGAACGTTCCATACAATAAGTCCGTAAATATTTTATGATGCCGACATATGTTTTATCGATTTGATTGATTGAGATTGAGATGTTTTATTGAACATGAGTTTTGACATGACCTGGTCCGAGATATTTATCGACTGATGATGGCGAATGATGAGGACTATCACTGATAAGGATATCGTAAGTTTTACTTTAAGTTTCAAGGACAAAACTTTTTCTCGGTGGGCAATTATGTAGTGTTCCGCTCCGCGAAGGCACTAGACGATCAGATAAATCGAATTGCTGGCTCTGCAATAGAAGACGATTTGGGTTAGTGGACGAAGACTCATTTTCTAATTGGCTTATGCCTAATAAGAATATGAGTTTTGAGTGAATAATATTGCTAATAACAAGATGGTAATCCTTGAGTATGCTTATAAGAGAATTCATATGTTGCTATGCTAAGAACAAGCAACAAGATAACCTGTATGCTAAGAAAAAGATTGTTGCCTGATAATAAGACATGAAATGTTGCCATGTTGAAGCTAGTGAGATGAAGCCATGCTAAAGATAGATTTTGTTCTAATATGACTCTTTGCCATATTTAATAAGAAAAAGAGAGAACTGTTGGCTATGTGATCCGAAAAGAAGAAAGACACGAAATAAATGTATCGTATATCTGCTAAGGCACGAAATGAACGTGTCGTACATCTGTTCACGCATGAAATGAACGTGTTGAGTATCTGTGCATGCATCTGTTTTATCTAATAGAAATGTTAGAACATGCATTGGTCTCAGACAACTTGTGCACAAGGTAAAATTTGTTTCTCGAGTGGATTCTTGGGGTGCCTCGAACCACTCGGCCTAGAAGAGATTAAGGGCCCCATGGAAGAAAATGGATGCCGATTTCTGTATCTATTAGCGATGAGCTGAACCCAAGAGTCACAGCGGATAACATGGGAAATGAACGATAGACCATCATATAGATAAGTGTTGATTGGTGTAGAGCTGAACCGGAGAGTCACAGCCGCCAGTCGAATCTGCATATGTCGTTAATGATTTTGCTAAGAGCTAACAATGCAGAGATGAACATGAAACAATGTCGGTTATATCATATTTATGCTAATCCTTGTCTTGTGCTGGGATGAATCGTCGACTATGGTAAGAATTACTAAAAAAGTGATACATGTGTTGCTTAAGTTTTTGAATATGAATACGCTTATAATGAATAGTCTGTGCCAATGAATTGGTAAAGTTAACAGAATGAGAAGTATGGCACTTGGAATGTGATTTCTATCAAAGAACAATATGTTGCAAAGAATACATATATTATGTCCCATAAGAAGAAAACATCTGATATTGTGCTTGTAATTTGACTCTGAGAATATTTTGAATAAGAGAAAAGAATGCTAATGCTATTGTCCCTGAGAATATAGTATGACTCATGAAATATGCTGCGCACTTCACAAAAAAAGAATAGTCATCGTGCATGAAATGAATAGTCCCTTTTATGCTTGAAATGAAAGAAATGATATGTTGGCTTTTCGAAAGTGTTTTTAGAAGATATAATCTGATTCTGTACTGCATGAAATGAACATAGGTAAAAATAACAAGATCAATATTACAAAAATATTTTCTCACTAAATGAATTAGTGATCATTTCAGACGATGCAGCCTTTGTTCAAAATCACCAGTATGTTGATATAGTGACCCACCATCAGTCTGCATGTAGGGCAAGATACATCGAGATGGATAGTCCAAAGCGATAGCCCGAACCTCATCCTCAGGAGCCAGAAATCAGAAAAGAATATGCCAAAAGATAGACATATGTTGCAAAGAGTTGGTTTTGTATATAAAGGGATGTAATATTGGAATGAGATCATTGTAATATGTAATGTTCTAAGAAATTGTAAACCAATGGCATGTATCAAAAAGAAATGAGAGCTTATAATCTGTTCAAAAGAATATCAATAAAGAGATTTGCTCATCTTACCATTTTGTTCATAACTATTCTGCAGTATGTCCGCTGCTGCTTTAATTTTTTGCTACTAAAGTTCCGCTGTGCTGTTGTCGATAGTTGTCTATCTGGTCTTGTTAGAGGTCCTGGCCTTATGCAAGTGCAACTTAGGCTTGTACGGCATCACGCCCACGCAGGAACGAACGGTCTCACAGAGTGCGAAGCAAGGACGAAAGAACTCTGCAGAATTAGGGCATGACAGTGTAGGAACGAAATCGTAAAGCAGAATACTCTAGAGGGGGGGTGAATAGAGTAGGCAGCGGAATATTGCTAATTAAAAACTTATTAGCAGTTAGATCACGGATATAATAATAATCACAAAAGTAAATGACAGAAATTAAAAGTGATCAGAAGGCAAACGCAAACACCGAGATTTATACTGGTTTCCCTCTTGTGAGGACTAGTCCAATTGGAAGAACTCTAGCTTCCAGTTGAATCTACTATTGGAAAATCTCGTAAGTTTTCATACGAAGTTCTTGCAACTTCTACAGACGCGAGCTTTGATACGAAGAACTCGACCAACTTCAATTGTGAAGAGTTGAATCTTCTATCAAGCCTCTGATTACAATCCCTCTGAAACTTCTAGACCGTACCGCACTGACAAATCGACTAGAGGATTGTAACTGGCTTAGGATTTGAAAATGAAAGCTTTTAGAACTCTTTGGAAGAATGAAAGCTTAGGAAGAGAAGAGATTGAAAGTGAATTGGTGATCTGAAATGATCAAAATACTTCTCTATTTATAGTTTTTTTCAAAGACAGAACTCTGACAGAATTTGGGCAGAATTTGGACAGAACTCTTTGTAACAAACCGCAACTGAAGGATGACCAAGTTCAAAAACCCAACGTTCACTAACGTTCCAAATGGCCGAACTCTGGCCGAACTCGGGCCGAGTTCTCCTGTGGTTCTGCCAGTTCATTTTTGGAGAAAATAAATTTTGGCTTTTTGAAAAATTCTTCAGAAGTTTTTGTAACAAGAATGTTTTTCAAAAACGTAGGTCATTTGTAAAATGATAGGATGGTTTTGAAAAACGTTTTAGGATAGCCTATTTGCTAGTACGACTCGGTGTACAATGTATTCCTAGACTCAATAAAATAAAAAATTACATAGCATAACAGGAAGTACATTCTGAATGGCAAACAGCTTTAGTCTTGAATAGAGTAGAGATCCATTGTTGAGCAGTGTCCAAAACGTCGTAGGTAAACATCTGAGTTGATTTGTAATTATATCGAGACAGAGTTTGATCAATTATTAAAATCAGGTATGACCATGACCAATGGGCCAACAATCTCCCCCATTTTGATAATTGATAAACCTTGCTGATATAACATCTAAGCTGAAATCAATTCAAAATCGTAATAAAAAAATTGTTCATAACCTGTATTTCACTTAAACGAAAAAAATGTTAGATCCTTATTTCTCCCCCGTTGTCACTTAGCAAAATAATTACAAAAGAGAAAGCTCCCCCGCAATCAATGCATAAGTAACAAACAGTGAAGAAACACAAGAAAAATAGATAATCATGACAGGCATGGTATAAATAGTAAATATAGTAAGAGAAACATATAGACTATAGAACAACACAGACATGTATTTGTCACAGGCAGTATTTAATAAAGTACGGGAATAATACTGAAACAAATAAAGTGCTGAAAAATAGACTAAGATGTCAAAACTGGGGCATAATCAAAACCATGTCTATGAATAGTCACATAATAAAGAAAAGTGTTGATAATAAAAAATAAGAGTACTGATAAAATCTTGGAAAATCGGAGCATTTCCAAGTAAAAATGAGACAAAAGTAATAGTCTCAATATCTAACATCTCAAAAATCATCATCGTCCTCATCATCAACGTTATCAGCTGCAGCTCCAGCATGTCCAGAAGGACCAGCTCTAGAAGTACCAGCGCCAGAAGTGTGAAGAGTGGCACCAGTGGTACGATACCAATCATAGGCGTTCCCTGGCAGGAACAGAGAGTGGACCACCTCGTCGTCAATGCGGTAGCCAGAAACAGAAGGGTCTCGAGGTAGAGAGCTAGCAGAATGACCCGTCTGCACAAACCTCAGATCAGCGAATGAGTTGGCAATCGCTTGGAACCGAGTCACATCACGGAACTCGTGTTCCCTAGAGGTCTCAACATAAAAAGACTGCAGATCTGATAAGTGCTGATAGATACCCTCAAATGTCATAGGGTAAGAATGAGGAGGAACAGGTGGTGTAGGAGCTGTAGGAGTAGGTGCAGGAGGAGTAGGTACAGTAGGTGGAGGAACAGTGGCAATGCTGCGACGAGAGAGTTTGAGAAACTTGGGCTCGGGGTCGACAGCACAAGTAGATAGATCAATATCAAATCTCTGAAAGATGCGAGAAATAAGCATCGCATAAGATAGGTTGCGGTCTCTCCCGCGACATCTATCCATCATCTGGATGATAGTCTTAGAGGCAGAAAAAAGAATCCCCTTAAGATTATGATAAAGAGCAGAAAGCTCAAGTGTAGTGATATCATCTTTAGAAGTAGATTTTGGAAGTAAGGTGGAATAGATGATGCAATGTAATTCATAGTTAAACAAGTTCAAGTTATTAGCCTTGAACTTTCCAGGACGAGCGCGTACGGGCGCATAAAGCTCATTCTTAAAACTAACGAGTGTCGTGCCATCGGGGAAATCAAAATCAGTAATATCATCGAGTGGGGCACCTTCGTTTGGGATACCAAGGATTTCTGCTAACGTTTTATCAGTGAATTCGATATCAATTCCTCCGACACGTGTTCTTGCGGTGAAAGTGTCTAACACGAAATTACAATAGAATAATCTAATGGCATTAGTGGCAATGGAGAATTGTAAGGTGACAAAATGTTGTAACCCTAATGCCTCAAAGTAAGGGCAGTGATCCGAAAAGACAGTCCATTTAATCGGCGATCCGGTACAAATAGTACGCATGATAAAATCGGCATACCACAATAGAGCTTGATCGAAAGTTTTAAAGTAAAACTCATCCGACGCACCATCGTCCGATTGGACCGGAGAAACGAGGCAATCCGTATGCGGATCTGAAGACAATGCCTCTTCACTGGCATTGGTCTTCTTCCTCTTGAAGGGATTGAACTTAGGCATTCTTTTCCAAAAAATTCTAGAAACCCTAAGTATTGAAAAGTGGTGGAGAGAAGGGATTATACCTTCCAAGAATTGGATATGTTGTAGAGGATGACATTCTCCGCACGAATCCAAAGTTTGGACGAAAACTCCACACGGATTAAAAGAAGAAGGATGGAGAAGAAGCTAGGGTTTCGGAGGCGCGCTGCTGCTGTTATGAGGATGTGGGGAAGAATAAAGAAGAAGGAAGCCTCGGGTTCGTGCTGGTACATATATATACCCAGCCGAACTCTGGCCGAATTCGGACCGAACTCGGGCCGAATTCGCCAAGGGTTGCCTGGCTATATATATATATATATATATATATATATATATATATATATATATATATATATATAATCAAATGAGGCCACATTCTTTTTCATTAATTCGTTTCAAATTCTTAATTCAAAGTTTAATAATTTTAAATCTTAAAGTAATATAATTAATATTATTTTATAAATTAATATTCTTTACTCAGCATCTGTCTCAGATTAGCTGTATGAGTACTGTCCCAGCTAACGGAGGTTCACCGGGGAACTCTTAAGTACCGTTTTGCTACGACCGTAGTCGTAGTGACAGACAGACTCTTTTTGGGCTTGTCTCGAAAATAGTTTTTGAGTATCGAATAAATTAATTAATAAAACAAAATTAATTAATATTATTGACATCTAAAATGCCTAATTCTTGACGTAAATAATTGAAACGATCTTCCGCTAAAGGTTTTGTGAGTATGTCAGCTAATTGATTCTGTGTGTCTATGTATACAAGGTCTATATCTCCATTTTGTTGATGATCTCTAAAAAAGTGATGTCGAATCTCGATATGTTTAGTACGAGAATGACATACTGGATTCTTAGTCAAATTAATAGAACTAGTGTTGTCACAGAAAATGGGTATGTGTGAAAAATGCAATCCATAGTCTTCTAAGGTTTGTTTTATCCACAAAATTTGTGCACAACAACGTCCTGCGGCGATATACTCAGCCTCGATTGTTGATAATGTAACAGAATTTTACTTTTTACTAAACCAAGAGACTAGAGCTTTTTCTAGGAAATGACATGTGTCGCTAGTGCTTTTTCTATCTACTTTGCATCCGACAAAATCAGCATCGGAATAACCGGTCAGGTCAAGCGACGTGGGTTTGGGATACCATAAGCCGACAGAAGAAGTGCTTTTAAGGTATCGGAAGATACGCTTAACTGTGCACAAATGTGATTCCTTAGGATTAGCTTGAAAACGAGCACATAAGCAAAGACTAAACATTATGTCTGGTCGACTAGCAGTTAAATACAGTAAGCTATCGATCATACCTCGATACTTACGTATGTCGATGGGTTTGCCTTGTTCATCAA
Organism: Iris pallida; assembly: GCA_029216955.1. Lineage (NCBI taxonomy): Eukaryota > Viridiplantae > Streptophyta > Magnoliopsida > Asparagales > Iridaceae > Iris > Iris pallida. Next base: position 20,113,000 of record JANAVB010037819.1, on the reverse strand, counting down.
TATCAAGCTTGGTTGAAGTCGCCATTGGAGTACTAAGTGGTTTTGCTGCTTCTATGTCGAACTTCTTTAATAGATCCTTTGTGTACTTTGCTTGATTTATGAACGTCCCATTGTTGGTTTGTTTGATTTGCAGTCCAAAAAAGAATTTTAGCTCTCCCATCATGCTCATCTCAAACTCATTCTGCATACACTTAGAAAATTCTTGACAAAGAGATTCATCAGTAGATCCAAAGATAATATCATCTACATAAACTTGAATCAAAAGAATATTATTATTCAAAGATTTTATAAACAAAGTAGTGTCAACCTTTCCCTTTAAAAAACCGTTATCAAGTAGAAAAGTACTTAGACGATCGTACCAAGCACGAGGGGCTTGTTTCAAACCGTATAAAGCTTTCTTCAACTTGAAAACATATTCAGGAAATTTAAAATCAGTAAAACCGGGTGGTTAAGCTACATAAACCTCTTCTTTTATAAAACTATTTAAAAATGCGCTTTTGACATCCATTTAAAATAACTTAAAATTATGAAAATATACAAATGCACATAACATGCGAATGGATTCTAATCTCGCAACTGGGACATAAGTCTCATCGTAGTCGATACCTTCTTCTTGATTGTATCCTTGAGCTATGAGTCGAGCCTTATTACGAGTCACTAAACCATTCTCGTTTAGTTTATTTTGGAATACCCATCAGGTGCCAATGACCGGATGATCAATAGGCTTGGGAATAAGTTTCCAAACTTGATTCCGTTCGAATTGGTTTAATACCTCTTGCATAGCATCTAACCAAAAATTATTACTACATGCTTCATCAATATTTTTGGGTTCAAACTGCGAGACAAAAGCAACACAAGAAGCTATATCTTTATTAGAGGAACGAGTACTTACACCTTTGGTAATCTCACCAATTACCAAGTCCTTTGGATGACTAGCCAAGAATCTCATCTCTTTTGGTGCAGTCTCAAGATTGCTAGTTCCGGCTTCTTTCACTACCAGAATAAGTCGTTTTAGCGACGCATAAAGACGTCGCTAAAACGACAAATTTCGTCGCTAAAGATATTTAGTGACAAAATTACCGACTTTTCGTGATAGTCGCTGAAATGTAAGTCGCTAATCTTCTAAACGTCGCCAAATGTCACAATTATCGACGTTTGCCGACGTATATATACGTCGGTATATTACCGACGTCTACCGTCGTGACGTCGGTGGATTAGCGACGTATTAATGCGTATCGCTATGCGTTGGTAAATTATCGACGTATTACCGACGAGTCGTCGGTGGTTTAGTGACATGTTCAAAGTCGCTAAACGTCGGTAAATCCTGGGAATTCCTGGGAATATTACCGACGTTTACCGACGTTTTTCGACATATTATGACGTCGCTAAAACGTCGGTAAACTGATAATATCGCATATTTACCGACGTTTACCGATGTAAATGTACAAAGAGTTGTCATAGGGTGTTGAGCGATGTTATTTTATTCTTTTCTTCTTCTTCTTCTTGGGATTTTCGAGTATTGGATCTTGAGACATATATAGCTAGAACTTACGAAGAATGGAGTACCATACTTCAACAAATAGATGTTGACTAATTGGTTCATATACTTGTTGTCTAAAATAAGTGTAGGAATGTTGCAAGGTGTAACAATGTATCAAACACTATATCGAAACCCAAACCCAATATGAAAATCCAAATTAATACGAAAATACACAAGTGTATGTAGGGGATTAAGTGTACAGAGGTGAAATACATATATATGCATGCTTGGGGGTGTCCACATGTCCAACAAATGGACACAAACTGTCCAAAACCTCACGAACACACTGTATCAGTGAACACATGGTCGTAACGTGTCTCCGTGTCCATTTTGGACACGAAAAACACCTCAATTAGGGTTAGGGTTTACCTTCAGTCTCCTCACGGTGGTGGAAGAGGAGGAGGAGGACAAGTTCGGTGGTGGAGGAGGAGGGGATTAAGTGTACAGAGGTGAAATACATATATATGCATGCTTACGGGTGTCCACGTATCCAACAAATGGACACAAAGTGTCCAAAACCTCACGAACACACTGTATCAGTGAACACATGGTCGTAATGTATCTCCGTGTCCATTTTGGATACGAAAAACACCTCAATTAGGGTTAGGGTTTACCTTCAGTCTCCTCGTGGTGGTGGAGGAGGAGGATCTCACGGTGGAGGAAGAGAAGGGGCTCGCGGTGGAGGAGGAGGAGGAGGAGAAGGGGCTCGTCGGAGGGAGGAGAAGGAGCTCGCGGTGGAGGAGGAGGATGAGCGGCGCCGGAGGGAAGGGGGTCGGGCTGTCGTCGAGGTCGGAAGAAGAGGGGCAAAAACAAAAAATTTGGGGAGAGGAAGAAATGAAAAGTGGAACCGAGGAAACCCTATTTAGCAGAAATTAGCGACGCCCGAAATACGTCGCAAAACGTCAGTATTGGTTTAATATTCGGCGACGTTATTACCTTTGCGACGCTAAACGTCGCTGAAATGATAAAACTAGCGACGTTTTCTGACAAATCAACGACGTTGGTTTTTATTAGACTATAGGTAGTCGTAATATGTCGCTGTATGTCGCTACCAGCGACGTATTATGACGCTTAAATTTGGCGTCGCTAAAACCAAAAATATTGGTGACGTTTTAAGTTGGCGTCGCTAATTATGTCGCTGATATGACTTATTTTGGTAGTATTTGCTTGGAGGTTCATCTGATGCCTGATGTGATGGTTCTGCATCTTTGTGTGAAGGTTTTGCAGTGGTTATACTTGGTGCGATTATATCTTCATTGTCATCATCGTCTAAGTGTTGATTTAGCTTATCAAACTTGACGTTGATAGATTCTTCAATGATCATGGTTCTTTTATTGAAGACTCTATATCCTTTGCTCTTTGCTGCATAACCTAAAAATATACCTTCATCGGCCTTTTTATCAAATTTACTCAAATTATCTTTAGTATTAAGAATAAAGCATTTACAACCAAAGATTTTGAAATAAGAAACATTTGGTGTTCTATCAAACCATAATTCATAGGGAGTCTTCTTCGATATAGGTCGAATTAGAACCCTATTGAGAATATAGCATGCTGTATATACAGCTTCAGCCCATAAATATCTAGGTAGACTAAACTGGTTTAACATAACTCTAGCCATTTCAGATAGAGTTCTGTTCTTACGTTCCACAACTTCATTTTGTTGTGGAGTCCTAGGGCAAGAGAATTCATGCAGATAACCATGTGTGCCACAAAATTGCTTGAATTCTGCATTCTCAAATTCGCCGCTATGATCACTACGAATGTGAGTAATCATGAACCCTTTTTCATTCTGTACTTTCTTGCAAAAGGTGACGAATTCTGATAATGCATCGTTCTTGCGTGCAAGAAAATAAACCCATGTATATCTAGAAAAATCATCTATAATGACAAATGTATATAACTTACCACCTAGACTAGCAATTTTGCTGGGTCTAAATAAGTCCATATGCAACAATTGTAAAGGTCTAGTAGTACTTACAATGTTTTTGGATTTGAATACGGATTTGGTAGCTTTGTTCTTTTCACATTCACTACATACCATATCCTTCTTGAAAGAAATTTCCGGTAAGCCGCGTACCAACTTCTTCGTAGATAATCTTGAAATTGTATCCATGTTTGTATGACCGAGTCTCATATGCCATAGTTGACTCTCAATACTTTTGGCCATCAAATATCTACCTGTATTGTTAGCATCTTCCAACAAATAGAATACATATATATTGTCTTCCCTAATACCTTCAAATATAGTACTGCCAGTTGAACTATCAATAATAGTACATTTATCTTTTACAAAGTTAATGCCATAACCATGATCAGCTAAATGGCTTATGCTGAGCAGATTATGTTTTAACTCAGTAACAAGACAAACATCTTTAATCACTGGATAGGAAGCCTTACCAATGTCACCGATACCGATTATGTACCCTCTCAAATTATTACCGAAGGAGACGTATCCTTCTTTATTCCTCTTCGACAGTATTGTGAATAATGAAGCGTCACCGGTCATGTGCCGTGAGCAACCGCTGTCGAGGATCCATTTGCTCCTAGCATGTGAAGGGTGTCCCACCTACAAAACAATTTGCAGATAAAACTTTTGGTACCCATTTCTTGTAGGGTCCTGACTTGTTAGTTTTCGGTATCCATGCATAAACATTTAAATCTACTAACTTTCTGATTCTACATGCAGAAGATATATGACCAATGAGGCCACAATGATGACATTTAGCATGTTGAGTGTTGAAAGTAGTGTGAGGTGCATGGTTGGTAGGTTTTGGTTTTCTAGTATAGAAGAATGCATGCCTATTAGTCTTCTTGGGCATAGTCTTGGTATGGTTTGGTCTGACAGTGTTGGGCGTGTTCCGATGATTCGGTATTTGACACGTGTTAGAATAGGAAGCAGCAACTTCAGGCCGTTTTCCTAAACTAATTTCCAACTTTTTGGAAGTGTCATATAATCTAGTATAGTCAGATGTGAGTGATTCTAATCTGACCTGTGCACACTGGAGACTCTTTTTCTCCTTAGATAGGTCTTCCTTTAACAGGACAATAGTTTGATCTTTTTCTTCGGATAGCTTAACAGTCTCGTGTAACAACAATTTGATAGAAGAAAGCTCACCAGACTTATTTAAAGAGTCATTATTTCTAACCTGATCTAGTAGGTCGGTAAGTCTTCCTATTTCACCTTTGTACTCTTTGAGTACCTTCTTAGATGTTTCATATTTGCTATGCAGTTTCCTATAATCATCTAACAGTTTACTGAAGCCTCTCCTAGTTGCTCAAAGGTGAAATCATCATAAGGGTCAAAAAAAGGATTAGTGATTACCTGATCGCAAGCCATCAAGCACACATTTGCAGCGTCATCTGATTGTTCATCTTCTGAGTCGCTGGCTTCACTTTCATGCCATATGCTTGTGTTGGTATACTTTCTTGATGTCGATTTCTTCAGGTACCCTTTGTCATATTTGCTGTTTTTTTATGATGATACTGTTGGACAGTCTTTCTTCATATGTCCTTTCTTCTTGCATCCGTAGCAAATAGGATCTTCCTCGTTGTTGTTGTTGTTGCTGTCTTTTGTTCTCCTATTAAATCTCATGAACTTCTTGAACTTTTTACCAAAAGAGCTTGATCTTCAGAGTCGGAGTCGCTGTCGTCGGAATCATCTTCGATGGTTCTTCTATGTTGAGACTTGAGAGCGATCGTCTTCTCTGACTTCTCTTTTGGTATATCATCTTCAAAGTCTTGAAGTTCTAACTCGTGAGTGAGTAGTTTACCCATGAGTGTTTCTAGAGACATTGTTGAGAGGTCGTTCCCTTCAATGATTGTTGTAGCCTTTGGAATCCAGTTCTTTGTAAGGGCTCATAGAAGTTTATGAATCTTCTCATGGTTACTGTAATCCTTGCCTAGTGAGGACAAAGGATTTACAATATCTAAGAATCTTGTAAACATCTGAGTGACTGATTCACTTGGCTTCATTTTGAACGCCTCATACTCCTGAGTAAGTCTGCTGATCTTTGACTCCTTGACTTGTGTTGTTCCTTCGTGGGTTACTTCGAGAAGTTTCCACACTTCGTTTGATGTTGTGCAAGTAGACACCCTGTTGAATTCAGTTCTGTCTAAAGCACAAAATAAAGCGTTAATAGCACGTGCGTCAAGACTGGCCTTTTTTTTCTTCCTCTGTATATTTGTCATGGGGTTTTTCAACTAAAACACCATCAATATTAATACGAGGTGGCTTTTTGTAACCATCAATAACTACAGACCATAAGTCAAAATTAAGAGATTTCAGAAAGAAACTCATACGTGTTTTCCAATAAGTGTAGTTTGTGCCGTCAAACAGTGGAGGTCTGTTTGTGGCTTGGCCTTCACTTGTGAATTTCACAGTTGCCATGTGTAATGCTGTGATCTATATAAAAATTGAATACAACTGCAATTTTACCTTGCTTTACCTGTATAACCCGCTTTGATATACCTCTAGATGGAGAGCCTGCTTATAGAGAACCTGCTCTGATACCAATTGTAGGAACAAAATTGTAAAGCAGAATACTCTAGAGAGGGGGTGAATAGAGTAGGCAGCAGAATATTGCTAATTAAAAACTTGTTAGCAGTTAGATCATAGATATAATAATAATCACAAAAGTAAATGACAGAAATTAAAAGTGATCAGAAGGCAAACGCAAACACCGAAATTTATACCGGTTTTCCTCTTGTGAGGACTAGTCCAGTCGGAAGAACTCTAGCTTCTAGTTGAATCCACAATTGGAAAATCCTGCAAGTTTTCATACGAAGTCCTTGCAACTTCTACAGACGCGAGCTTTGATACGAAGAACTCGACCAACTTCAATTGTGAAGAGTTGAATCTTCTATCAAGCCTCTGATTACAATTGTTCTAAAACTTCTAGACCGTACCGTACTGGCAAATCGACTAGAGGATTGTAACTGGCTTGGAATTTGAAAATGAAAGCTTTTAGAACTCTTTGGAAGAATGAAAGCTTAGAAAGAGAAGAGATTGAAAGTGAATTGGTGATCTAAAATGATCAAAATACTTCTCTATTTATAGTTTTTCTAAAGATAGAACTCTGACAGAATTCGGGCAGAATTCGGACAGAACTCTTTGTAACAAACCGCAACTGAAGGATGGCCAAGTTCAAAAATCCAACGTTCACTAACGTTCCAAATGGCCGAACTCTGGCCGAACTCGGGCCGAGTTCTCCTGTGGTTCTGCCAGTTCATTTTTGGAGAAAATAAATTTTGGCTTTTTGAAAAATCCTTCAGAAGGTTTTTGTAACAAGAATGTTTTTCAAAAACGTAGGTCATTTGTAAAAGGATAGGATGGTTTTGAAAAACGTTTTAGGATAGCCTATTTGCCTGTACGACTCGGTGTACAATATATTCCTAGACTCAATAAAATAAAAAATTATATAGCATAACAGGAAGTACATTCTGAATGGCAAACAGCTTCAGTCTTGAACAGAGTAGAGATCCATTGTTGAGCAGTGTCCAAAACATCGTAGGTAAACATCTGAGTTGATTTGTAATTATATCGAGACAGAGTTTGATCAATTATTAAAATCAGGTTTGACCATGACCAATGGGCCAACAGACAGTTCCAGCGCATAAAATGTGCTTAGATCATTGATGGTAGACTTATTATGAGACCGAACCACTTCATGTGCACAAGCAAACTGAACGCATGGGTCTGTCACCACAATATTTGCGTCATGGCTTGGTTCTAGCGTATTAAATGCGCCCAAGTAATAGAAACACTTAGGGAACTGATCCATTCTAGGCATATATGCACCTGGGTCAGTTTTGTACAACTTACCACTAGCTTCACGTGTGTCATTTAGCGCATGCTTCTGGTTTGCTGTAGATGCGGCAAATTGAGTGTGCATGGCTCGTGCTACCTTGGCCTTCTCCGGCTGTGTATAGTAGTCAAATTATAAGTTTTCCTCCTTCCTATGCATCTGAGTTGAGAAGTTGGTGTTATGCCCTAGAACTAGAATACTAGCAAGTAGGGATGGACCAGGCCAGCTACGTATTTTAAAGTACTCCAGTACCCCAAAATAATGTATAAACTGTATAGACATAGGGGTTACTACTACAATCCATGTTTGCAAAAACAAAAGTTTAATTTCTATAAACTAAGAAAGAAAGAAAGTACAAGAGTACAATAATTTTTGGGGAAGTACAACTATAGAAATATGATCAGAAGCCGATCATTTAACCCTTGGACTATGTGATATTGAAGACACGAGCCTCTAGGGAATGCAACAGCACTTTTTCAGTAGATTATGATCATTAGTGATGCTTTAGAACTGATTTGAAACTCAATTTATAGAGTTATAAAATAACTATTTTCTGAGTTGCGCGCACTCTACGATGTGCGCCCCTTGTCTAGTTGCGCGAACGGTTACTTTAACTGCTGGTGACGCATGGCATCATGTCAGTGAGATACGTGTGGTCGTGGACAGTGTAGTGGACACGTTCTTCAAAATTAGTGGCTTGTGCGCCACATCATCCAGCTTCTGGACAACAAATTAATTAGGTGGTACCAACTAGCTAGGTTGTGCCGGCACAACTTGATAACTGGCATCTCTGACTCACTCTTCTGTGCTATGGAAATTTCTCGCACCCTTCGATAGCTTGCACGAGCTAGCTGTCAGCATTTAATATTGACAAAATCTTCTCGAGCGTCGCGTTGCTCGGGATTCAAAGAGATATTCTTCGGCTATTGTGCTGTCAGTAATGATGGCAACCGTTACAGCTTCTCGATGAAGCTTGTCACGTGGGACCCGTGCACTTTGATGTGGAAGCAACTTGAGTCTCGCGCAAGTCAGCATCTAAGTGCCACTTGATGCTGGCGCCGTCTTGTGAGTGGCACATATTTCTTTTTGAGCTTCTACAAGACCCTTTTCAAAGTTTTCAAAGTTTGAAAGATTTTCAAATTTAAAATACTTTAAATTAGAAACGATCGACATGAGTTGCGCCTGTCAACAGTGTAACCGACTCCGATTTCTGAGCGCAAGTTGCGCAATAGTCAAGAAATTACCTTGGGCTATAAATATTTGTGAGGAAAAAGAAAAGTGCACTTTCACTAAAAAGTTTTTCTTCACTCTCTTGTCTTCTTCTTCCCGAGCTTTTTCGACCATCAAATGTTCGCCGATAGAGGGTCTTGGAGGTGTGATTGTAATAAAATCTTTTTGATCGCCTACGAATTGTTGTAACTTCCTTAGGATATTTAGGTAAGATATCATGTACCATAAAGTCGATGAAAGGAGCTCTCCAGTCTTCACTAATAACGTTGATTTTGGTTGAATTGCTGAACTCAATATTTGAGTTATTCTTGATGTAAAATAACTCTCTGTTAGTGATGACAATCATCTGCTACCTTCTCACTGGGATTGGTAATACGGCTGCCAGATTAGCAAGTGCGTCAGCTTCTATATTGCAAGTTCGACGTACATGTTTAATGAAGAGTCCCTTGAATGATGTAGCCAGTCTGACTGCTGCTTCAAGATATGGGACAAGGTCCTGGTGCCGAACTAACCTCTTTGGATAGCCAATCCTTCTGGTGATATGAGAACAATTTCGACTCCAGCGACAATGGTACCTTTGGGTTCGATTCTGGATGCGCCATCAAAGAATAGACGCTAGGAAAGGATTTTCACTGAAATAATATAAGATTCTAAAGTTTCATCAGGAATCTCATCGTAGAGTTTAGATGTCTCCGAAATTGGATGAACAACCAAAAAGTCAGCTAGGGCTTGACCCATAGCAGATTTTTGAGGAACATAAACCACATTGTATTGTGCTAATAGTATGGCCCATATAGCAAGTCTGGAATTGAGTGTACTGGGCTTTTTTTATCAAGACCTAGAGATGGTTAACTCTGAAGATAACATGAATTGTTTGGCCCATAATATAATGTCTTGTCTTCTGAAATGCAAACATCAAAGCTAGACATTCTTTTTCTATAGGCTATATCGATGTTCAGCCCGGTCATTATGCAGCTGAGATAATAGATAGCTTGTTCATGACCTTCTTTGTTCTTCTGGGCTAGTAATGCACCCAAAGAATGATCCATTGCTCGAACATACATTAGGAAGGGTATTCCTGAGACTGGAGGCACTAAAACTGGAGGGTTCATCAAGTACCATTTTATGTCTTAAAATGTTTGCTGGTATTCTTCAACCCAAATGAAAGACACACCTTTCTTCTTGAGCTGAGTGAACGGTCTGCAGCGTCCAGAGAGATTTGAAATGAATCTTCTGATGTACGCAAGTCGTCCCTAGAATCCTCGTAGCTCTTTTAGGTTGCGTAGAGGACGCATCTCTTGAATGGCTTTGAACTTCTCAGGGTCAACGTGGATAACCTTAGAGGTAATAATGAATTTGAGAAATTTGCCACTAGAGACTCCTAGGAATGACTTGGTGGGATTCATCTTGAGTTGATGCTGGCGCATTAGATCGAAGATAGTTCTCAAGTCTTGGATGTGGTCTTCCTTTAGACGACTTTTGACAGCAATATTGTCGACATAGTATTCAACTGTCTTCCGTAAATGATCACGAAAGATGGTACTCATAGCCCGTTGATAAGTTGTACCAGCATTTTTAAGACCGAATGTCATGACATTATAGCAATAGACTCCCAGAGGAGTATGAAAAGATGTATGGTTCTCATCTTCTGGGTGCATCTTGATTTGATTATATCCTGAGAATCCATCCATAAAAGACGTTCGTTCAAATCCGCAAGTATTGTCGATCACAGAGTAAACACATCTTCGAAACAAGAAGCGTTAAGATATCTAAAGTCAATACAGACTCCGACCTTCCCTTTTTTCTTCATACCTAGGACGACATTAGCTACCAAGTCAGGTTGTTTTTTTCTCTGATAAAACTACAGGCGATAAGCTTCTTGACTTCAATTTCTGTGGCATCCATCATGTCAGTTCAGAATCGAAGCTGTTGTTGTTTGACCGACTTTGCATTAGGCAAGATGTTGAGCCTGTGGGTAGCAATCTGAGGATCCAGTCCTGGCATATCCTCATAATCCAGGCAAAGACGTCAATGTATTTTCGAATAAGCTAAATTAATTCTTGCTTGTCTGCTTCTGGGAGGCTTTTGCTGATGAAGATAGGTCTTGGCGAGCCTTCCTCTCCAACATCGATCTGAATTAATTAATCTTTAGTAGGGTGTTCTCATTGCTCAAAGCGAAGTTTTCATTGAGTGTCCATCCTTTGTGCCCAAGGTTCTGCTTCAGGAGCTTCAATAAAGTCATCATCGTCTTCTGAGAATTCATCATATACCATATTAGAAGATAGTGTCACCCGATGGACGTGCCCTACACTTGTATCAGAATCTCATGAAAAAGAATCAGAAGAGTTAGATTGCTCCTATTTATCGGATTCAGAGGCTTCTAGGGTCAGAATCGGCGAGGTATAACCTAATCCATGCTTTGTTTTACTGTAGTATTGCAGTGACTTTTCTTTTGGAGCGGGGATATGAATAGGAGTTCGTCTTCCTCTACTGCCATTGAGATCGGCTTTAAAATTGTAGCCCATCTTTTAAATGATATCTTTAGATTGTTGACTATAACGACGTAGTTGGAGCCTCCCGTTATCGTCATTTCCCTTCTCGCTATCGGGCGTAGTCTTCTGCTCTGATCCTTTACCAAAAGTATAGGAAGTTCATCTTTCTTCCTAAAAGGAACTAAGAAGAAGGAGACTTGCACTGGTTCGAGCACTACTTTATCTTGGAGAGGTTGAACTGCTCCTATTGTAAGTGGTTTGAAGTTATCTAGCATTTCTAAGTAACGTCGAGTATAATAAAAGATATTAGTATACTGCAAAGTAGATGCTACTTTATTGATTTGTACATCATCATTTACAACAGGGTTCTTGGTCTTAGCAGAAAGCTTGGTAAGGTTGATAACCAATGGAGGAGAAGGAGAAGGAGGAGGCTTGTTACGACGAAGGTCGATAAAAAGAGGCTCAAATGAGGTGAGCTCCCTCTATTCTATCTTTTCAGCAGGAGGATGTTTAGCATGAGAAGAAAGATAAATGGTCAACGTCCGAGAGGATGAAGGACGAAAAGTACGTCCTTTGATCGGAATCACAAGGACATAATCTAGGGTGTCCCTCTGATCTTCCTCAATGTCCATGGCTAGTACAACCTTCATGAATTCCTCTTTGTACATTCGGGAATCAGTACAATATGCTTCGATACCCCAGAAGGGGTTAAGATCAGCCACGTCCTTTTGGACCTCTAAATTGACGTCCATATACTTGAAGAATTGATGAAGAGTTAATAGCTCGATATTATACCTCACACTAGGACATAATTGTGTAAAGGTGATGTTGGGCTTCAGCTCCATCACACTAGGACAATGAAAGTAGGTCACATGCACCTCCTCTGGCTTCTTATGGAGTGTCAGAGAAGTGTCGGCTTGCATCAAAGCTTCACTCAATATTTTTCGAGTTTTCCTTGAGAGACACAGGAGTTCAAACATTGATAACTTTGCTGGAGTATTAGCTAGTTGAGCCAATATATCAAAGTTTTAAGGCTTCTCAAGTCTAAGAGGTGGAGTCTTCTTTATTACTTTATCGAAGCAGATATACTGTTTTCCTTTCTCGGCCGTCGTTAGTTTGGAAGGAGTTTGTTCCACTGGAGGCGATAAAGTCGATGGAACCTTAACAGCAGGATAAGATGATGCTAGAGGAGCCTTCAGAGCTGAAGAAGGGCTCTTTTGAACTTCTGAATAGTCTCTCAGGTAAAGTCTCCCAGACCTGGTACCAGTTAAGGCTTTTTATTCGGATACAGGTTCAAAGGATACCATATTGCAACTCTTTATCCGGATCTTGCTTTTAGAAGGCTTCCTTTGGCAAGATGAAGAGTCTGTCCAGAAACCCAAACGAACATGAGATTGGTTGTGTGAAAGGCATAGAGAAAGAGGTACAGGAGATCCTTTTCTATGATTTAGGCCGGGAGCCTTTTGTAGATCATATACCATCTTTGTCCTGAGTTTGCAGGATTGTTGACTATATAGATGAAAGGCTGGTTGGTAATTGGCCTCTAGCTTTGGCAGCGTTATCTCAAGGAAGAAAAAAGAAGATAAAGAATCTGCTGTCGATGTGAAGGTATCAGTTAAAGGTGGAAGACAGTGTTCACCCAATGAAGTCGTATGACATGACTTATATTTGGCTATTTTTTTGGACTTTATGGATGAAGAAGGTGCTTCAAAGTCAGCCACCAAATCAGGATGGATCCACATAATCTCTTTCTTATCAGTTAACAGAGGAAAAAGATCATCAGTTCGTGCAGGTGGGAGATTGACAATCTCCATAGTAGCTTTCGGGATGGGTATGACTCCATCCTTCACAAGTTGAGCAGCAAAATTGTCAAACTATTGAGAGACGATGTTAACAGTTACGGTCTTCTCGTCCTGTTGAAGAGTGATTGTACTAGATTTGATCATCTCTTGGATCTTTCCTTTGAGCACATAGCATGCTCGAGTCGGGTGTCCAATAAACTTGTGATACGCATAATATTTAGGATGATCAATTTTACCTATTTGCTCTGGCCGCTTTACGTCCGGTAGCTGAAGTTTATTGCTCTGGATCAAGCAATCAAAGATGCTCATGACATCATCCTCGTCGAAGGATATTCTTCTTTCGAAAGTGGTGCTCTTTGTGGTAGTGTCGTTGGAGTAGGTATTGGCTAACCTATGTTGACGGTTATTCTGACGGCCACCACAATTAGATGTAGCATGTTCATCTCTGTCAAGATTAGGCATCTGAATGCCTAATTGTTTGAACTTTTCGGAACTTTCTTCTGCTGCCTTGGTATTTACTATGAAGGAAGGCCAATCTTAAAACTGTGTAGAACCAATCCACATGCTGATTATAAGCAACAAGTTTGATTTGCATGTGCCTATAGTCAGAGCATCTGGAGTTTCCAGAGGCATTTTGAGTGCCTTACGGCGGAATCGTTCAATGAAACGTTCAGTAGTTTTATTATGCCGTTGTTTGATTTTCATGAGGGCTGACATAATCATGTCATTTGTTCCCTCATAAAATCGTTACAGGAATATTTGTTTGAATCCAAAAAAGGAGGTTATGCAACCGTCTGGCAAACTGCGGTACCAATCATAAGCTACACCAGCTAAGCATCTTACGAATATTCTAGTGAGTAGAGCATCGTTCGACTGAAGTTGATCTGTTATTATTTCAAAGTGGTTGAGGTACTGGCTTGGGGGTAACTGCCATCAAACAACATAATGGTAGGAGGTTTGTATTTGGGTGGAAACTGAACTTCCTTCCACTCTATGGGATGATGTTGTTAAATTCTAAGCTTTTATAGGCCGTCTTTCTGTTTTAAGGCTTCAAACTGAGTACGCAAAAGTTTTACGGCCTCGTTAGCATCTACCACTGGTTGTGGAGAAGTGGACGGATGTCGTGTGTTAGGAGGAGGGACTGCATAATATGTACCACCCCCAGCACCGGACTAACTTGGAGTAGCCTAAACTGGTACTGAACTAGTATGAGGAGACTGTATCCCCAGACCAATGTTAACAGGAGCAAATGTCGTTACAAGTTCTTGGGTCAAAATCGAATTCACAACCGGTTGAATCGTGTGTTGTGCCATGATCACAGCATGCATGCCTGTCATCATTTCAGCTATGCTCTTCAAATCGGCCTCCAAGATAGCAATTCTCTGCTCTTGACTGTTAGAGCTAGATACGTTTTATTCCTTATTAGTGACATATGCTGTCACTTCTTTGGCCACTAAAAAGGAACTGGTAGAAAAGATGGTCCGTTCAGAACTTTCACTGTCGGCATCCAAGTCATATAAGGAACTACCCCAGGACAAGGGATAAGAAGGTTCCCTTGACTGAAGGAATCTTGGTCAGAGTCAGGAAGATTCCTTTGACCGATTGATTCTTGGTCAAGGGACGATTCCTTTGACCGATTGTATCTCAGCTTCTTGATCTGGTGTGTCGGTAGACCCCTTCACCGAAATTACGGATCCGATCCAAGTATTGTTGACAGGGGTTGCAGGATGCGTTGCGTCTCGGATGCTTTCCACCCCCAGTGCTTCGGGATGTCATATTGACCGAAGTGTAAAACAATTCATGTTCGTCCACTATTACTGGTTCAGAAGCCTGAGCAAATTTCAAACGGTCGAAGATTGACCGCTTAGCTGACTGGCAGCAACATTTGATGACTACCTCATGGTAATGATTATAGTGATGTTCTTGTTGTCGAGCTAAAAGTGGATGAGACGGCCTTAAGATCTTCTGCTTTTGTGTAAGAAGTTCACGAAGATTGGTTACAACGACAGGACGAGAAGAAGTTGGAGGGATATATTCCATGATAACATTGGAAACATGATTCCGGTTCTTAAGGTGTCCTATACCCTGAGTGTACAAGAAGGTGCTGAGTTGATTGGCATAGGTAAGAGGATTCTTGACTTCAGAAGTCATCCTCTGGCACAAGTTGGTTGTGGGCGGAGACTGTTTATGCCTTGCTGAAATTGATCCTGACTGGCGCCTGTTGAGATAGGCGCGCAAGTCAGATAGGTACGCCACTTGTGTGTCTGTTTGAGACACCAACAGCCTGTCTTGTTTGGATCTTGAGATGCGCAGGGTTGGCAAATCTTGACTTGAATTCTTGGGAGTAGATAGAATGCATTTTTGTGCTGCGTACCGTGTTCTTGTGTGCTTAGCATGGCACAACTGGGTAGCAGAAAGTTCATTATAAATAGAACTTACTTTCTCGCCAGAGATTTGATTATCTCTGTCAAGATGAGTAGAGTTTCTGCCCAAAAGAGCTTTTGTATTGATTGGCGCAAGGGCACAACCATAAGTGTTTTCCGTCAAGTCAAGGACCGGAAAAGAATAAGAAGAAGCCAAAGGGCGCTTTCCTTTATTCTGCGCCAGGGCAGAAATAGGTGTATTTCCATTAAGTTTTAGACTTAGAGAGGAAGAGGGATTAGCTAAAAAGTGTTTCCCCTTGTTTTGTGCCAGGGCAGGAATAGGCGTAGCTTACGCGGAATGAAAAATGACAAAGGGCTCTTTCCTTTGTTCTGATTAGTAGCCTTCCTAGATAGGTTGTTGTCCGAGTTTAGAACTAGAGAAGAAGAGGGAGTAGACAAAGGGCATTCCCTTGGTTTTGTGCCAGAAAGGCAACAGGCGCATGTTGCACAGAAGCAATGATTGGTGTTGTTGAGGATATGGGAGTCCATACGTCGCACGCCTTGTTCTTGGCAGCCACAGTGAACACCTAGCACCCCAACACTAATTATTGCTTTGTAGGCTGTTTGGTCAACTTGCACGACCAAGGAATTCTGCGTCTTGCCGATCGACGCGGCATCACATTGAGATGTCACTTTCTCGTTGGAGGAGAAAGTCGTCCCCAACAGATTCTCTATTTTGTTTGCAAAAACAAAAGTTTAATTTCTACAAATTAAGAAATAAAGAAAGTACAAGTGTACAATGATTTCTGGGGAAGTACAACTATAGAAATCTGATCAGAAGACGATCACTTTATCCCTTGGATTATGTGATATTGAAGACACGAGCCTCTGGAGAATACAACAGCACTTTCTCAGTAGATTATGATCATTAGTGATGCTTTAGAACTGATTTGATACTCTATTTATAGAGTTCTGAAACAACTGTTTTCTGAGTTGCGTGCACTGTGTGTTGCACGCCCCCTGTCCAGTTACACGAACGGTTACTTTATCTGCTGGTGACGCGTGGCATCCTGTCAGGATGTGCGTAGCCGTGGGCAGTCTAGTAGACACGTTCTTCGAAATTAGTGCATGTGTGCCACGTTATCTAGCTTCTGGACAAAAAAATTAGTCATGTGGCACCAACCAGCCAGGTTGCGTCGGCGCAACTTGATAACTGGCACCTCTGACTCAGTCTTCTGTGCTGTGGAAATTTCTTGCACACTTCGATAGCTTGCACGAGCTAGCTGTTAGCATTTAGTATTGACAAAATCTTCTCAAGCGCTATGTTGCTCGAGATTCCAAGAGATATTCTTCGGCTATTGTGCTGTCAGTAATGATGGCAACCGTTACAGCTTCTCGAAAAAGCTTGCCACATGGGACCCGCGCACCTTGATGTGGGTGCAACTTGAGTCTCGCGTAAGTCAGCGTCTAGGCGCCACTTGATGTTGGCACCTTCTTGTGGGTGACGCCCATTCATTTTTGAGCTTCTATATTACAACAGTCAATCCTAGGTCAAGCAATCCTAGGTATCTCAATCACAGACAAATATGCAAAGTACAAGAAGTATGATTACCAGACATAAAATATTAAAGCATCCCAAACTATATATACATGGATGATCATGAAGCTAGTAATACAAAGTGAAGAACTAGCCAGAGTAGTAGTCACACATGATAAGCTCTAGCTATAGTTTAGAATACACAAATTATGTTTAAGCTAGTAGGCTAAATGTCAAGATCCAAAACACGAGCTAAACACATGTTTGGAGGCTAAACGCCACAAAAAAGTAATGTACATAACTAGTAGAAGAATAATATAGGAAAACCTACTAAGGTACTCTGGTGCTCTGGGTAGTCACCGTCGAGTAGATGGTACGGAAGATCCTCCGGGCCCCTCTATCAGATCTGGCCAAACAAAACCAGTGGAGTCAGACCCGCAATAGCAAGTACCACAAAGGAAGCCAAACTACAAACTAAAACCAGCAATAACAAACATAGCAATGGATAGAGACATAAATAAGTAAATATGGATCAAGACTCGTGCACTACCAATGCACTTATCCTGAGAATAGAAAAGACAATAAGCAAACAATTTAAGAGAAATGGTTTATGTGAGAACTATATAGAACGACAAATAATAAGATAACTTAGGAACTATTCAGAACCCAAGTTATAACCCGTAAACCAAACGAGGACCGGGGTTGTAACCCTTCTCCCGAACAAAACATAGTCTCTAATCATTTATCTGCAAAAGTAAAGCATAAATAATGATGTACTGAAATAAACAAATTCGGACACTGCCTAGATAAAACTAGACTAGACTGGACTCCATACAACAATCACAGCAGAGCAATGACTACGACTTTATACATTAGCTAACTAGGGTTATCACAATCCTAATTAGTAACATATGCACTTTTGTGAAAACAAATCAAGTTAACTGCCCTGCGGACTACCCAACTCATCGAGGCCAAATAAAAATAAGTATAGCAGACACACCGTATTAAGATATGTGTGTCCTAAAGAGGTGCCCCACTCGACGGTGTGCTGGAAGAGTGCTCATCATGACAGATAGCTCCAAATCCCATGTATATATATATATATATATATATATATATATATATATATATATATATATATATATATATATATATATATATATATATATATATATATATATTATATATATATATATATATATATATATATATATATATATATATATATATATATATATATATATATATATACCGGAACAAGAAGGGCTGCATGTAACTGGAAAATTCTTCCCACCCAATGATCTAGGTAATCAAGCTAGTTATTTAGTCCTTAACATTTTCTTATTGGATTCTGGGTGTGGCATTCCGCAGAATCCATCCTAGACATGATATGCAAGACTGGATAATGCAAGAAAGTGCACTATAACAAGCCACAACAAGAAAATATAATAAGCTGGAAGCTAGAAGTGCGCTACGACGAGCCACTATAGAGAAAATAGGGACTGCACCATGACATGCCACTATCATGTAAGCAAGGAAAGACATGTACAAGAGTGCACCACGACGGGTCACTATCTAGTAAGCAAAGAACACATGTAACATGAGTGCGCCACGACGGACCACAACAAAGAAATTCTAGACATGGCATAAACTGTAAAGTAAAATAAATTCGGAAAGGCATGGCATTACATATCATAACATATAAGAAAGAATTGAAAGGAACGATATATCATGACATGTGAAAATGAATAAATAAAAGTAAGTACATGACATAGAATAATAATTAAACATGTGCTAGTGTCAAATATATATAGGGTGTACCATCATTTTTTTCAAATTATTTTTATTATTTATTTGATTTAAATAGTGATTTTAGAATTTCATAAATGTTTGTTTAGTTAATTATTACGGTAGATGATTTTAGCCATGGTTGAGTTTTGAAGTACCAGACGACTAGGAATTATAGCACGGATAGTGCAGTGGCGTGCTTTGACTAGTGTTTAGCCATGGTAGGGGAATGCCGAGCCATAGGAGTGTCCTAACAAGGAAAACCAGGCCAAGTTATAGCATGACCATTATAAATAAGTTTAATTAATTATTATTAGATTTATTGACTTTGCAGGAATCCGGTTGAACCAAGTTAGTCCGAACTGGGCCGAACCAAACCCAAGCCCAGGTAGGCATGTAGTGGGACCAAGTACGGCCTTGTAGACATGTTTGGTAAGTGCAAGTATTTTTGTATATATTTTTGGAATTGGAAATTATTTTCTAAGAATATTTGTTATAGGTAGATTATAGGTATTATTATTTTTAAAAAGTGTTTTACAAAATTTGTATGATCTTCTGGAGCCAGATAAGTAGTGTGCATGTTGTATCATCAGAAATGACTTTTGGACTATTTAATTGTTATTAGGATTTTTATTATCATTAATACTACTTTGTTGTTATTAATTGCTAACGATTTATATTTATTAAATCATTTATTATATAAATGACATATATATATATATATATATATATATATATATATATATATTTTATATATATATATATATATGTATATATATATATATATATATATATATATATATATATATATATATATATATATATATATATATATGTATATAAAATATATATATATATATATATGTCTATATAGATTATATATGTGAATATGTATATAAATATGTATGTGTGTGTATGTATATATATGTATATATATATATATATATATATATATATATATATATATATATATATATATAAAATATATATATATATATATATATATATATATATATATATATATATATATATATATATATATATATATATATATATATATATATATATACAAAATATATATACATATATATATATATATATATATATATATATATATATATATATATATATATATATATATATATATATATATATATATATATATATATTTTGTATATATATATATATATATATATATATATATATATATATATATATATATATATATATATATATATATATATATATATATATATATATATATACATATATATATATATAATATATATATAAAATATATATATATATATATATATATATATATATATATATATATATAATTTTTTTTTTTTTAATATATATATATATATATATATATATATATATATATATATATATATAAAATATATATATATATATATATATATATATATATATATATATATATATATATATATATATATATATATATATATAATATATATGTGTGTACGTATACGTATATTTAAATATATATATATATGTATATATATATATATATATATATATATATATATATATATATATATATATATATATATATATATATATATATATATATATATATATATATATATATGGGTGTATACGTGAATGTGTGTGCATGCGTGTGTGTATATATACACTACAACAAAAAACCCTTTTAATGACGGCTAAAAAAGCGTCATTAATGACGTACCATGACGCTTTTTTTTTCCACAGCAACCGTCATGAAAACGGGTGTTATAAATGTTTTTTAAAAGCGTCATAAAATAACCGTCATGAATATGATGAGTTTCTGCTACACTTATTTTCAGCATAGTTTGAAAGCGTTATGAATAGATAATCTGTATAGACTCAATTCAACACATTTATAACGCTCAATTCTGCACATTTATATATTACTTTCCAAAAAATTATAGATCAATGCTCAATGTTGCTCAATTCAATTTCAAAACATTCATTTTGAACCATATTCACAAGAAAACATCTAAATGTTATAGAGTACTATTTAATCCATTTACAAATATATACATAACATATATCACCATCTTCATTACATTTTTTCAAAATAAGACATCCAAATACATATATTTACAACTACTACTAGTAAGTAGACCCTCAAAACTATTATTTTTTTATGTACACTTGAGGGGGAGTTCTGAAGAATGTGGTCTGCACATTATGTAAATTGGAAACTTTGTACTAAATCACTCGATCGGTCCAGGCCGTGGTCCTTCATCTTTTTCCGCTCCCTGTGGTGCTAATTGCTTCTGCAATCGCAGTCCCAATCCCTGTCCCATCCTCTATCCTTTTTCCTGCTCCTTGATGAACTTCTCTCGTACTTGTGAGAATCCCATCTGCAAAGCTACTCCAGAAATCTAGAATAAAATATAATCATAAAATAGAGGAAATTTAAAACCCTAGAGTGAAGAATCTAATGGTTTCAGTTTACTTAACCCAGAAACTGAATGGTAGGTCAGCTATTCAAAACTTGAGGGAGAGTTTCTGTCATTTCAGTTTATTGAACCCAGAAACCCTGGAGTCGGAGAGATCCTCGAAGCCGCTATTGCATATTCTTCCGTACTACACTTGAGGGAGAGTTTCTCTATGGTTTCAGTTTACTGAACCCAGAAAATACAGTTTCTAAGAGAGAGATACAAAATGCAGTAAGCAATAACGAAATTGAATGGTAGGTCAGCTATTCAAAAATTGCCACAACTAGAATCTAATAGTTTCGTTTATAAGATTATGTGATGTATGTTGTGCTTCCTCTAGTTTTCATAGAAACGATCCCTTTTGAAGATCCACTTTCATGAATGATCACATTTTTAGTGTGTTCTTTTGGACGATGGTGTTTGGACTGTTAGATGCCCTTGTAGTTTCTCTCTTGTATTGTTTATGATAGGAGTTCTAAAAAGTTTTTGATGTATTATTTCTAATTATCAATAACTAAGGTTTCGTCTAGATGCTTAAAGTATAAATTACTTTTAAGTACTTGATTTGTTTTCTTTAAACCCCTGAATTCCGACATTTCATAAATGCAAAAACATATAATGCTACATGAAAATCATTATCGCCTACTTAAAGCACTTGAATGTTGCAAATATGTTCTCCTGCTAATAAGATTATATATGTATTAAGTTTTATATATTTGTAAACCAATTAACCAATCTAATTGTGTATGGCCATAGAGGAAAAATAGACGATTTTCTGTTTAAAAACTTTTTCAAAGGTATCATGATCAGTTGTCATCAAATTATATGCAGCAAAATAAACTCAAGAGCTACTGATTTTCACATGTATTTGATACAAACTACATCAATATTTCCCTTTCAATATAAAATATACTTAGTCTTGATTGATGTTCTATGTTCATCTTGGCATAAGATTTCACCATTCAGTTTTTGTTAGTTGGTTGTTGGACATAAACGCGATAAATAGTGACTCAGAGTAAAGAAATTAATTACAACATAATTAATTTAGTTGGTTTTTCTTTAGGTTAGCATGTCATTTTGTCATTAGCAGGTTCTGAACCCATCCTTTTGCACATGAATATGGTTTCATAATATTTTACCACTGCTTTACTATGGCTCTTACGATTACTTTAGACTTAGTTGACATGTATTATTGGTGCAATAGGTGAAATATACACCAGAAAGTATTGGTTAAGTTGCACTAAGGTCTGTTTAACTTCCACAACTTTTGGTCAAAACTATTATGAATATTGCTATGGAAAAGACTTTTCCTAAATATTACACCAAAATTATAGATTTTTTTTGTAAGGGACATATGCTAAAAAATTTGTGCTTTATCGTTTTATCGAATGCTAGATTAATAAAAGAGGATTAGCCCACATGTCAAAATACTAAGATGCACAAATAATAAGCCTCAATTTGGTGTGGAATGGTACAAGAGTTTATCTATATTACAAAAGGAACTTTGATTAAGGTTTGTGGTCAAGCTATCGCTGACATTCATATTTAAGAAGTAGTGTCTAGCCTAGAGCCATTTAGTATTTGATCATCTGAAGTAGATGTTTGTCTTTAATGGGATATATTGGCAACATTGGCCCTTACCTGAGTTTCTCTTCTTGTTCATTGCTTCACTTTACAATAGACTTTCACTAGAGTTGACTTTACCCTTAACAAAGCTGAATGGAAGAAAATGATACAAATAGTTAACCCCGAAAATTAGGATAAAAGCTTTGTTATTGTTTGTCAACAAAGAAATACAAAACTATATAGTTCAGTCAGATTTGGCAAAATTTTATACAGTTTTGACCAATATTAGCTCTTTGTTGGGAAGTTTTATCCAATTTCAGGCTACTTCATTCCCCCATGAGGAATTGTCAAATCATTGCACTTATTGTAAAATCTTTCATTGAGTTTCATCCACTTCTGGATAAATTACTTTTAAATTCAAAATTTTATTATAAATTTTGGTATGTTGTAGCAGGTGTGAATGAAAAGGACTGGATATTTTTGATATGATCTGGAACCCAATATTATCCTATAAACAACTGATATACATCACTTATGGTTTTACATTTATGTTGTAGCAGGTGTGAATTGAAATGAGGAACCCACTAGCAATGATCGGTGAAGTATCATACTTCCTATACTTTGACATTTATCATTAAAATTTTACAGAGAAAAGGAACAAGGAACACATATAAGCATGAGCTCAAGTATTTTGAATGAAGGCAAGGAAGCTTGAGATTGTTACCGGAGGGGATGAAGTCATCGTCGTCGGTGAGGTGGAAGCTTGACTGGACGACTGGGACTGCCGGAGCTAGCGCAAACAAGATGGTGACCACGCCGAACTGGCCCGACCGCCCCAAACCGCGCTGAGGATAAAACTGCAGGTGCTCCCCTCACTCGGTCGAGTCATTGACGCTCGAACTGGCCCCACCACCTGCCCCTGCCCTCCCGCCAGGAACACGGTGAGGCTCGTGGCCCCCGGCGGGGCCGGCGGGGGCAGGAACGAGCCCGAGGCAGACGCCGCACTGGCGGCGGCGGGCGTAGGCGGCCACGGAGCCGAAGACGTTGCACCCGCCGCCGATCTCCAGCATGTGCGTGCGGTGTTCACCAGCCGGACCTCCATCACCGGCTTCAGGTCCTCCGACGACCCCTCCGATATGGTCGAGATCGCACCTCGACTAAGATCCATCGATCAGAAACCCTAACCTAACTCTTGAGAAAATTGGGGGAGAAGAGGTTTGGAGAGATGCTGCTCCTTAGAAAATGGATGACAAATGAATTTTCTCTCTCCCACTTAGCTTTTATACAGTGAAAAAATTACAAGTTTGCCACCGCTCTAAAGTATTAATGACGTTTTTTTATAAACATTATAAAAAGCCCAAAATTAGTCCAAACCGTCATAGAAAAAAGGTATTTTTCAACTTGATAACGCTTATATATCAGCCGTCATTAAAACTCCCTGTCGAGCGTCATTAAAAGGGTTTTTTGTTGTAGTGATATAAATATATGTATACGTGTAAGCAATAAATATATGTGTGTATGTGTACATATATAAATATATATATATGTATGTATACATATATGTGTGTATACATATATGTGTATATACATATATGTGTGTATACATATATGTGTGTATACATATATGTGTGTATATATATATATATATATATATATATATATATATATATATATATATATATTATATATATATATATATATATATATATATATATATATATATATGTGGAGTAGTTACATATAAGAAATAGAAAAAAGAATAAGAAGCAGTAGCTGGCCCGGCCAACCCAGCCCAGCTGAGCTGGGCTAGGCCCACATGACTAAATCCCACCATTTGCTAAAACAGCCGCAATAGCCAATACCCAGCCAAGCCGAGCGGGTGAATCCGCTGAGCCCGAGTCTCCCGAGTCTCCCGAGTCTCCCCCTCTTATATTTATACACGCAAAACAAAACCCTAACGCGAACTCACGCCCAGGCCGCACGTGCCCCTCTCTGCGTGCCACCGCCGTGCGCCGCAGCGCACGACCACTGGCCGGCCGAACATGCCGGGAGTGCGCGGACTGAACAAGCGCACAACAGCAAATGGCAGTGAGAGCCCCGACTTTGCAACGACGAATCTTCACATGCGATGGATCATTTTTCGATCTGTCTCTTCTGGTACGTACCCGATCTAAACCCCTCTGAAGCTCTTTAAATACTTTTTTTTATTATGCAATGAATGCCACGAGAATCGATTCTGAAATCGATATAAAACTGTCGAAACCGAGACAGAGTAACAAACCCCGACCCTGACTTTGGAAAGAGGATTTCTACAAATCCGTAGAGAAACCTAGAAATCTATTTGAATAGGGTTTTAGACTATATAACCAGGATTCCAACCCTTCTTTTAGTTTTAATTTTTGATAAAAGGACAGTAAGATAAATAGGGTTGGAAATCGGGAAAAATCGGATAAAACTGTTTTCAAAAACTTAAAAAACCATCCGATACGACGTGCGTCCCGCCAATCCGGGCAACGTGGTCGCGAACCGAAGGCATCGAAAGGTGCGTAACGGCTTTGTGGTCATGTGGGCTTTGACGGAATTCAAATTGGTCGCGTGTGCGCGACGAATTTGATGCGTATCCGTCGAAATTTACCGTATCGGCCTCTGTGCAAATTTCTCAATTACTTTGTGCACACTCGTCAGATAGAGACAAAACTTGCGCCAACAGGACCGTATCATTTTTCTGGTCCTGTATGCTAAGTTTGGTCCGATTCTGAGATAGTTGATCGGATCGCCGTTTTGTGGGCCCCACGGTCCGACTTAACGGGTGATTTTGTGCACGACCCGCCAAAATTCAACTTTGGACATACGGTTGGGTTCGTATCAAAAAACTGGACCTGTTGACATATAGTTTGACGACTTTAGAGACCATTGACTTTGGCACGTTTTTTGGTGCAAAGCGGGTCCAACGGTGGATATCATTTTTGCCAAAAATTACCGTTTTGCCCCTGTGTCTAGAATTGGACTTAAGGACAGGCAACCCTAGCTAATTTGACTATTCTGAGACTATTGACATTGTCTGTTTCAGCTTTCGGAGATAGTTGTGATGATTTGGACTTTATGGCTTAGAAGTGGACTAGATTGTTTTTGGATCTGCGTGCAACCTCCAGGCAAGTATACCTTGCCTTTCTCTACAGTTTTATTTATATGCATTGTATTTTAGTTTCCATTTTGGATTGTTTATGGACTTATGATTTTCGTATTATATTCTTTTGAGTTATTTTCATTGCATATAGCCGTGTTCATGTTTGGTCTTGTAGTTCACACTTGGAGTTTCTCGTCAGTACCTTGCTTGAGTCGTGTCATAGAACGAGTACGTGTAATTGAACTGCTAAATTCTTAATATTGTTTCCTTGACACTAGAGAGTCCACACTCGGGATGAGGGTATTTTCTTGATCTATTTACATCCGTGAGTCCACAATCGTGACGAGGATGTCGATTATTTGCACCAGAGAGTCCACACACGGGACGAGGGTGTTGACTTGACTTGACTTGACTTGATTTGTACCAGAGAGTCCATACTTGGGACGAGGGTGTTTATATCAGAGTGTCCACACTCGGGACGAGGATGTCGATTATTTGTACCAGAGAGTCCACACTCGGGACGAGGGTGCCTTGCCGTGAACTAACCAGAGAGTCCACACTCGGGACGAGGGTTAGTACTAACCAGAGAGTCCACACTCAGGACGAGGGTTAGTGTTTAGTTCAAACCCATGAGTCCACTCTCGGGATGAGGGTTTGGTTCTTCCATTGATCTCGTGATTCGCCTGGCAGTTCATTTATACGTAGTTGTTCTAGTGTTCGTGTGTTCGTATTCGTGTTCGTAGTCATTTGTCGTGTTCCTGTTTCTTCTTGCTTATTTTCTCATGTATGATAAAACTGTTAGATAGGCATGTAGATTATGTATCTTGCTATGTCCTCTGAGGACCAGATGATCTCCTCAGGTTAAGCGGTTGTATGGAGTTAGCTAGTAGTTCTGGGGGGGCGAAGGATTTACGATTCTTGTGGGTTTTGGATACGATAATCCGCTTGTGGGATTCATGTATCATTATTATGTTGTTATCCTTTCGTGCTTTCTTACTTTATCATGTTTCCTGATTCAGTTTAGACTCTTGTTACTTTCTTTAGAGTCTTATTGGACATATATGATAGTGGGCTGCAGACCACGACCCATAGTGTTCATTTATGTTTTGTATTCTTATTGTGGATTGAGATATTGATTTGTTTGCTATGATTCGGCAGTATACCATAGCCTTGACAGCGTTTACGTATTCTAGTCGGGCTGGAGTCCGCTTGAAGCGTAGCTGGCTTGCTCACGTGCTCGCGTCCGAAAAGCGGGTGCGGGTCGTGACAAGTTTTTTTGGTGGCCCATGCAGGTCAGAGCATATCGTATCGGTTACGTAACTGTGCTGGTACGAGCCTGCGACTATGACTAAACTTTAGAAATCTCAATCCACACTGCCTTGAAAATTCTTTTAGAAATCTCTCTACCGTTCTTGAAACTCCATAATTTCTTTCGATTATTCTTCCTTGCTTTCCCGTACCATTGACTCTCATCCCTTCCTATTTTGGGGTGACAAATGATCATGCTGTCTAGAATTCATCAGAAATCCTTAAATTACAGTATAATATTGCTTGACTATTGAATGCTTAGTTGTTTATAGATATGTGGGATTATAGATGTCATATACCTAGATATCTGCTGGTAGAATTGTTAGCAACTAGTTAGAAGACCATAAGACTTTAGTGACCGTATTTTGAGGAGTAGTGTGACCAAAGGTGGGTAGAAGTCCTCGAGGCTTCGTAGTTACAAAATGATTAGGAGGAGGCTGTAAACTATTTTGAGGAATTAAAATTGAGAAGATTAAGGTAATAGTTGTAATGACCCGCTCCGTCCTAGCGGAACGCCGATTCAAACGGCAAGTGCAACGACTCGAACGAGCCGTCGACCCAAAGAGTTAGCATCGACCTGATGAAGAATCGATGCAAGGCGTACATTGACCGTCAAGATGAATCCAGAATTAGACTTTCAAAGGCGCGCTCGGAGTATCGCTCGGCCGATGCGAACATCGCTAAGGTGGGTGGCTCCGATGAACCCGTCTTTGCTTAGCCTAGACACTTAACAATGCGGACACTATCACGAGAATCGCTAGACGATAACACCGTGCATGTTAATAAATGATTCAACGCACCTAGCAAAGGGATTAATCCCACCTTGCATGCTTGTATAGAATATGGAAAGGAACATGGAAAATATGAGAACTCTAGCACCGCGCTCCACGCTCGTGCTAAGGCACAAGCTTACATTTAAGTTCCTTATGCGTTCAAACAATGAAACAATGAATGGGTTACAACAATGAAACGGGAAGACTATCGATATAGTCGTTCCGAGTAGAGTATAGCAACATTGAAAGGCCACGGGACCGATGGGTCGCCAAGGCGACTCCCACATAGGGAGTTGCAAAATGTATAAATGAATGAATGAATAAATAAGTGAATGAATGAATCGATGAACAAACAGACAAGTGAATGAAAGAAAAGAAAGAATAAAGAAAAGATAAGAAAGAAAAGATTGGTTAGCGACAGGTGTGACGGGCACGTGCAACGGGACTCGCTACCCGTGCTGCACGGACGCCAACCTGGTCGATAACACATTATGGCTAAGGGTTAGCCTACGGCTCGTTGACAGCCGTTAAGATAAAATGACAAAGAAAACGAAATGGTCGTGGACAATCCATTAGTATACGGGAGGTGGGAGATATAAGGGATTTCCAGCGGCACAGTCAAAGTGTGAAGGACGTGCCGGTCCGGACGGAAATCAAAAGATGGCTTACGGGCTGCCTGAGTACGGGCTTGGCCACCAGAGGACGTAAGGCCGGGTATTTCAAAAGACTATCAGGGTGTACCAAGCCGCACGCCATGATAGGTGAGGAAATTACCAAGGGGGAAGACATGTCCGAATTGGCTTGTGATGCCAGCGACCGATGCATATAGATTAAGTGGGCTTTCCTGGTGGCAATCCACGTGCAAGTCCTTGCATTGAAATCAAAGTAGTCTAAGATAACTAAACAAAGCACCTTCTGAATAGGCTTAAAATATAACACTCTGAACATGCTTAAAATGTAACGTCCTGAACATGCTAGAAATGTGACATCTTACACATGAATTGTTGACTAACTTGGTTTACTTTGGACAGGGAAGGCCGGACGGTAAGTATGGGTAAGTCGTGCATGTATTTCCATGCGACACTTGAATTTGGCAACACGGGATAGGTTACGACATATGCTATGAAACTGATCCTAAGGCAAGATTAGAAAGACAATGAATGATAGACAGTACACAAAAATAAATGAAACGTGTTTGGTAAAGATAGCATTGTGGGCGAGCTAGCCTCCCCACCAGTGCATAACAATGTACTGATAACCCCACAGTTTGCTTGCAGGATGCAGGAGACGTCGTCGGGTGCGGAGCTTCCCTCGAACGCGCTAAGGCACGGAGCTATCTCTGGAGCCTTGGAGCGTTGCAAGGAGCTGGAGCACCATATACAGGACATAATATATCGGAACATCGCCATAAATTATTCCATTTTGTAAGCCACTTGGCACGCCTTTTATGTTTCAGAGAGAGAGAGAGAGCTTGAGCGATTTGTAATATCGGCCTAGCGCCGCTTGTAAACTTCTTGAATATCAACAAAGAGTTGAATTCGCTTCTACTTGTGTTCATTTACTTTCCGCTGCAAATGGGGATACTCTGTGCGACTCTGTGGCCTAGCTCAAATCGGCCGTTTCTGGACTTAGCCTTGCACGGTCGCAACCTAGGCCCGTGCGGCATCACGCCTTAGCGAGGACGATCGCTCATACGGGAGCGGGGCGTGACAGATTGGTATCAGAGCACGGCTTTACGTCCTTGGACTTCATTTCGATTCTCTCAGTTTTGAAAGCTCGTTGAAACAAAAGAAGTGTACACTCTCTCTCGTTGTGCCTTGGGATGTTCTATACAATAAGTCTAATATTTTCAAAAGCTCGTATGAGTACTCGGTTGGACGGGATCGATAGGCGAAGGCCTTTGTGCCACCATAACGGACTTGAGTTGGAAGAAACCGATGCTAAGAGTTAGCAAACGTAGTGCATGCTTGAATGAGCTTACGCTGACAGCAAACAAGTACACGAGACCAAAGTATAGTTCGAACGGGATGGTTATGCATGCAGCCTTTTGGCTAAGTTGTGCCGTGTGTCGCGTACCTCGACTTCTGGTGCAATCGAGTTGCGAGCGATATTAAGTACCGCTCGGTCGGGAACGGAGATACACTTAGAGTGTATATCGATAGGAACGCTATCAAACTAACGCTTAGGCATGCACGAAAGATTGGCTTGGATTTTGAGGATTAGTACGAACGACTTATTACATCGAGGTGACGTGATGCGATTACGCTAGAGATTCGTCGAACGAATCTGAAGGATGTCTTAGCAAATGATGCGAATGTGATTGAGGATTTATAGAATGACTTGAACCCGAGTGGTGTATGTGATAGGTTCAGAGAAGAATAAAAATGAGTGTCGACGACTAGCCGAGTGGCTCGAATCCTGAGTGGTGTATGGACGTCATAGAAATTGTTCGAGCGGGACTAAAGGATTTACGGATCGTACGAGTATGTCGGTAAGCGATGCGATCGCGCAAAGCCTTTGAACGTGTCACGCTTAGTTGGCCGTGGCTTCAAAAGTCCCGAACGAGATATCGCTGGACAACTTGTAAATGGGCAACGCGAGTTAGAAAATGGTTCGGAACGATGAATGAAAATGAATGGTCTTGATCGAGGAAACTTAGAAGATCACGCGCACAATTTTGGATTGATTCAAATAAATTATGACTTGAGTTTGGACAACGATCTTGAAACTAGCTTGAGGAATAGCGATCAAACTTGATCTTGAATATCGAGGAAATTATGGAATATCCAACTCGGACAACAGCATCAACGCACGACTCAAAATCGGTTGCAAAGGAAGATCGTCAGGTTACGCATATCGTCGATGGTATTGAGGCGTATCAAAGATCGATATGCGATAACTCGGGGGTACTCTGACTCGACGAATGACGATCGTGCAATATCATTGTTCCATTGGATGCTATACTCAGGATATTGAAACGTGTCAAGAAAAATATAGACGTGTCGCGAGGATTTCCTGGTTGAATGAATGACGGTCGGACTATCGAGTAGAGATCTCGGCTTGGATGAAAATGAAATGTTTGGATTGCTTCGACGATAACCCCAACGTCGACATTCTTGTCTTATGCGAGCGCAACTCCAGTGTAACACCCAGTTTTCCAGATGCGGGTATTTTTGAAATTTTGTAATTATAATTATTATTTATTGATATTTATTTCATATGGTGATTTTTGGTGATTTTCAATTATTTTTAAACTATTTAAAAACTGGTTTAAGCCATGACTTGTGATTTTGATGTGCTGCTAGTGAAGCCTGAGAGACTGCATGACCTAGAGCCTAACCACGTCATTAGCATGATTTAATTGTTATTTTTAGCCTAGGGGTATTTTGGTCATTTTGACTTATTTGATTTATTTGGTGATTTGTTGAATTGGTGAATTTCTAGTTGACTTGACTTGTTGAGACCTAGTGAGCTAGCCTAGAAGTTAACCCTAGCCATGGTGACCCTAGTCTAACTTAGGTTAACCTATATTTAGTCATTAGAAACTAATTTTAGAATGAGGGGACTTGGTTTAGTGGATTTGAGTCATGGTTTATAGTTTCATGAAATGGCTTATGACTTCATGACTTGATTAACCATAACTTAAGCCCATGGGCCAATTTAGGAAACCCTAACCCTAATTCCTTCTTTTATGACCAGCCATAGGGATCCCCACCCTATATAAACACTTATTCTCTAGGGCTTGCCTCCTTCTTTCATTCATTTCAACATTGGAGAAGGAAAGGTATTGTCCCTCTTGCAAAAATCCCAATAAATCCATTTTAATTCCTTTTTGATCCTAGTTTCTTGCATTAGAACCTAACACTCTAATATTTTCTGATTTCTGAGTTTAATCCCAGCTTTGGGACAATTTGGAGCATTTGGCACCAAGAGGAAGAATCCCCCATTTGAGGCTTTTCCAAGCTTTTTGCACACATAGGTAAAACCCCTTAAATTGATTCAAATTTTAGTTTTCTTTGCATGTAGGGCTAGATCTAGGAGTCCCCTAGGTGTCCCTGAAATTTGGGTGGATTTCGTGTCCGTTTGGTGTCCGTATCGGACACGTGTCATATTGTTTTGTAGGTATTTGATTAAATGCCTCTAAGGAATTTATTTTCGATTTTTGTAAATGTAATTAAATGAATTTATAGATCTATATGTATATATTAATCTTTGTGAAGACTGATTTAATTTTCCTGTTGATTTCATGTCGAAATGGGGTACGGACACGCTGCACGACACGCGTGTGTGCTGTCCTGCTACCCGTGTCCTATTTCTCACTGGACACGGCGTTTCGACACGCAAAACTTGGCGTAGAGGTTGGGGCAGTGACTGAGAAGACACTCCCCAAGTTTCACAACACTTTGTTTCGTGTCGGACACGAAAACGAGCCCGTATTGATTTCTGCACTACACTGCACGCGGGTGAGACACGTTCTGATACGTGTCTCGTGTTCAGGACACGCGTGTCGTGGACATGGTGCAGGGTGATGGGTCCCTAGCCCTATCCTTGGTGCACCCTAGGACACGAGCACAAGACCTACGGTGTTGTGTGTCATGTCCTAGCATACTTTGCACCTCTGCACGAGGTTGTTGTGCTATTTTTTTTCATTCATTGTGTAAATCGTGTTTGGACACATCGTGTCTACTTGTGTGGATACGACACAGCCTGTATAACACCATAGCATGCTCACACATAACTATCAACCATTTATTTGGCATTTTACCATGTTTTCCAATTCGAATGGGGAATTCCCTATATGTTCTGATACTCCCTATTTTTAAACTGTTTCTTGATACGAATTTACATGTTTAAACTCATTACATGTGTATTAGACTTCCTGATTAATGGGTTAAGTTTGTGTTGAGGAATGGAACTTCGATTTGATTTTTGATATGTAACTGTAAACTGAAACTGACATGGTGTACTTAAAATCCTGAACATTGGCACTGTCTACTGTATACACACTGATATTTAACTATAGCCTATGTTAGCATCCCACACACCATGCTATACATACACCCACATGACTGTAATTGAAATCTGAGCTTGATTGACACTGTGATATCCCATTTACAGGTTTAGAGTATCAGGTTTTTGCCTAGACCTATTTGTTCTTTTAATTGATAATTATCAGTCACTGTTAGTATAGGCCATTTCCTGAGATTACATTGAACTGCCCTATCCTAAGTCCTGCACACACATAGACACATGTCTCCACACACACACAGGTACACACTTGCAAGCACTGTTTCCTATTTTGAACTGAGATGTTGGGATTTTATGGATTGGTATCAATGGGATGTATATGACTGATACTCGGTACCGTTTCAGAGTTTTGTAGTATGTTAGTTGGATTGGTTTTGTTCGAAAAAGAGAAAAACTGATTTTGGGATTGTTTATTTTAACTGATATGTGTAGGTTAACTGAGATTGATTGAACTTAAACCTGAAAAAGCCTGAGAATCACATGACACATTCCTCAAAAACACACACACACAAAAACTGAACTGAGTTGGAAAGCACACTTTTGAACTATTGGAAATTCTGAGAATACCCATATTAAAACCTGAGACACAAACTGTATTGATTCTTAATTTCCATGTTTATTCCTATATATGTTCAGCTTTTTTGTGGATTGAGTGTGGGTTCATATAATGTCGTGTATATGTTTGGTATTGAGTTCATTTGAACTATTTAACTGTCATGAAATCTGAGATTTGATTTGGGATTGGGTTTTGTGATTCCTGAGATAACTCAGGTAATTGTTTCACTGTTAGATTCCTGAGAAAATGATTTCCTTAAATGATTTTGTGTATTGATTGGTATTGTGTGAGGGTCATCTCAGTTCTGAGAAGATTTATTGAATTGGGTAGATCTTGGTTGGTCTTGGCTGTTGTTAGTACATATTATGTGTATTGGTGTGTGCACAAAGGAGGGAAATTTGTGGAAACAGAAGAAGTAGGCAGCAGCTTGTCTTGGCAGTGCATTGCATTGCCTGGCTTTACATTTGCAGCATGCAGCTAGGCAGCAGTTGCCTTGGCCTGGCCTGGCCTGGCTTTGCATTGCATTAGCAGTGCAGGTAGTGCCATTAGCAGCAGCTGCAGTTGCCTTGGTTGGCATTGCATTAGCAGTGCAGGCTAGGGGCCTGTACAGGCAGGAGGCTTTGTTGTGTGAGTTAGTGTGTGATGTGTCCTAGGTAAGTTAATGTATGGTTCCTTGTGAGAGAGTCTATGTGAAGGTTTTGGGAGATGGAAGTTAGTATTTCCTATATGTGTGTATCATAGGTACATTCATAGTATGTAGGAAATGCTTCATAATAGGTATGTATATGGGAGAGTGATATAAGTCTAGGACTAATAGGTAGTTAGTTGTTTGTTAAGTCATGGAATGAATGTTGAAGTGGAGGATGAGCTTGATTAGCTTAGGGTAGCACATAGAGTATAAATGTATATCTAGGAGAGGGCATGGGCCATTGGCCACATGGTTTGAGGAAAGTGAGGAATAGTGTGAGTTGTTGTGTGAGTGTTCACATATTGTATATATATTATTATATAGATGTGATATGGATTAGTTGATATTGTACTTATATAGATATAGATATGTGATGCATGGACTATATGATACCAAGGCTATAGACTTTAGGTATGTATTTACATTGTTATGTATATAGAATATAGTATTAGGGTATCCTAGTTATACTAGTATATGGTTGGTGTAGAGATAGCCTTATCTAGAGTTTGACCAAACTCTAGATATTTGACCCAATAGACTAAGATTGACCAATATTGACTAGAGTTGACCCAGTGTTGACCTGGTTTGACCTAGACAGTTGACCAGGTTTGACTTGGAGTTGACTTTGACCTAGATTGGCTTAGAAATCATGTAGTTTGCATTGTAGCTTTCATTTCTCTTGTATTTTACATATCATGACCCATATTACTCTGTTTAGGATATTGTGACTCTGGTACAGGCATCTGATATTATACTACTCTTTTCAGAGTATCAGGCGAGTATATTATCTGATAGTTCTCTCATTTATTTGTCAATTACTGTACTTCAGTTCTAGTTAGCTGTATGTGATTCTCTGCTACAAACACGTATTTTTATTTCTGAATCCATGTATACGACACACATACTTACTCGTCTTACCTCTATTATTCGAATCACCCTATTCGTATCTTCATGTGTTGGTTGGACTTTTATTCGATTGATGTGTCGGACTTTGGATTCATTTATATTAGATGGGCGGGGAAATACTTGATTAGACATGCAAACATTCCCACTATTCGAACCACCCCCTGTGAATATATTCAAACGATAGCCATTCTACACCCGGCCAGGTGTGTGATGTGCCGGATTTACCCTTAGCCGTTTACATGTCTAACTAAGTATTTTAAAATACACTTGGAGAATTTATTCGAATCATTATTAGAACATCATGTGAATCACTATTCGTATCACCTTATTCGTATCACCTTATTCGATTCACCTTATTAGAATAATGATTAGAATTACATTCGACTCATCTTGTATTAGACTCACATTGGGATTACACTCGACTTATATTGTACCATCTGAACTCATTATGTTACTCTAGTTCAGCTAGATTTTATTTTACAGTCTTCTTTGCCATGTTTCTCTTCTTGTTTAGTTACCTTACTTTCTTTGTACCTTAACTGCTCTCTACCTTATTACTCGTACAAACTGCCATATTCATCAATACAACTGTCTATAACTGCTTTATAGTTCTCTGTCATTTACTTGGGTTTACTAGATGAGATGTGCTCGTTCCTGTCCTGACTGGACCTGTTGAAAATTTTACAGATGTTTGTCCTGAGGACACGTGCCCTACATGTTACTGCCCAGGAGATGGTTTGGCTACTTTTGGCCCCGACACTCAGGAGTGATCGGAATTTAGTTTAGTAGACTTGCATTTATTTTCATTAGAGCTTGTTGTATAGAATTGAGACTTGAGATGTATTTGAGATTTCAGATGTTGTTATTATTTCAGTATTTACTTTTGTCTTCAAATTCTTAGTTACAATTCTGTGTTTCTTATCGTGCTTAGACTGTGATTGAGTTACACCATATCTTATACTTGTCCTCCGTTCGGAGTTGATCATGATGAGTACATTATATACTGCATGAGTTGATGGTTAGTTAGAGACTTAGAACAGCGTTCTACCGCCGACACTGCGGCGTAGGCTGGACGCTGTTACGTACTCGTACCCTCACAGTGGGTGCGGGTCGTGACATCCAGCCTCGCACATGCATCGCGCCGATTAGGGCGATCACTCCGCGTGAGCGCTGGTATGGTGATTCATACAGCGGGGGTGATTGAACTAGCATGGTGTGGCAATTTATGTGTTTCGACTTGTGGTTTGATGCGAAGGTGACTTGAGAATGATTCGGTGTGCTTGATAATTAAGTTTGAGGATTGAGTAGTTCCAATCTGCGTATCGAGAATGAATTAGTCTAGACGCAAGCAAGAGTTCTGCCCCGATGAGAATGATTATTCCGCGGGAGCGTTGCATGGTGATTCATGAACCACCGTGGATAATCAGACTCGCGTGAGATTGGGGCACAACATATTGTCAAAGCTAGACGACCTCGTGATCGAATACATGAATTGGTTAGAAAAGGTGAATTGAATGGAATCGAATATGTGTAACGATATTTTGATACGAATAGGTGATCGTGCTCGATGTTTAGAAATCTGAGTGATGCGAGCTTGGGTAGAAAATCCTGTACTACCGACTTTGGTTTGACCCTAGGATTAGGGTCAGTGTTGGCATTATTGTTGGAGAACTATGATTCCAATCCTGACATTGACTTAGCCTCGAAAAGATGGCCTAGCGGTTAGGCGAGACGTCCTGTTTCATGAGTTATCAATCGAAAGGATTAATCTTGAGGATTGGCATGCATGGATAATGTGAATCACGAATATAGGAATACCCCTCACGAGATTCGAGTGACATGCATATATTTCAGGGATGCTTGAGTATGTGCACGATACGACTCGAGTGAGAATGACAAATTTGTAGATCATGCAGCTTGGCTGAATACATGCATTTTGGGGACGCTTGGAATACGTGCACGATCCAGCCAAGTGATACATTGAGTTCAAGCAAGACTTGAGGAATGGAAGAGTGTCGAAGATCTTGAAATTGCGTTAAGTAAATGATCGATACTAGTACGGGCGTGGCTCGGAATCAAAGAAACGTGTGAGCGAAGTGTGCGTGAACGACAACGAGATTGGCCCTAAACAAGTGAATGATATGGAATCGATATCGTGCAAGAGAAAGTTGGTATAACGAATTGGACCATTGATAGGAAGATATACTCGAGGATAGTGCAATACTTAGTCTTGAATCGGACAAAAATTGCTTAGACTTGGTCGACCCCGCTAAGAAGGAATCATACTGATTTCGTAGACAAGAACGCTTGAGAAGCGAATCGGGTCATCTCGATGACCGAGATAAACGAAAGTAAGTTTGCCTCAGCCTACGACACTCGCATTTGACGAATTACAACGCACCTCGTGCGACCGTTTCAGTCCTATGATACGTCAAAATAGCAACCAAGTCGAAGAAACGAGACGATTGAATGAGTGCCATCAACTCTAAAGATGAATAAAAAGTCATTCAATAAAAATCGACCAGACGTACGCCACACGGAACTTAGAAAGGTATCGAGTATGGTTCGATGCCATCGAACGATAGAGCCGTTCGATAGTATTGTCTAAGAAACACGACGACACGAGTTAAGGAATGGTAGGATGACCTGCACTCAGGAAGTCTCGAGGACGAGACTTGTTTTGAGTGGTGTATTATGTAATGATCCGCTCCGCCCTAGCGGAACACCGATTCAAACGTCAAGTGCAACGACTCGAACGAGCCATCGACCCAAAGAGTTGGCATCGACCTGATGACGTATCGATGCAAGGCTTACATTAGCCGTCAAGATGAATCCAGACTTAGACTTTCAAAGGCGCGCTCGGAGTATCACTCGGCCGATGCGAACATCGCTAAGGTGGGTGGCTCCGATGAACCCGTCTTTGCTTAGCCTAGACACTTAACAATGCGGACACTATCACGAGAATCGCTAGGCGATAACACCATACATGTTAATAAATGACTCAACGCACCTAGCAAAGGGATTAATCCCACCTTGCATGCTTGTATAGAATATGGAAAGGAACATGGAAAATATGAGAACTCTAGCACCGCGCTCCACGCTCGTGCTAAGGCACAAGCTTACATTTAAGTTCCCTATGCGTTCAAACAATGAAACAATGAATGGGTTACAACAATGAAACGGGAAGACTATTGACATAGTCGTTCCGAGTAGAGTATAGCAACATTGAAAGGCCACGGGACCGATGGGTCGCCAAGGCGACTCCCGCACAGGGAGTTGCAAATGCATAAATGAATGAATGAATGAATAAGTGAATGAATGAATCGATGAACAAACAGACAAGTGAAAGAAAGAAAAGAAAGAATAAAGAAAAGATAAGAAAGAAAAGAATGGTTAGCGACAGGTGTGACAGGCACGTACAACGGGGCTCGCTACCCGCGCAGCACGGACGCCAACCTGGTCGATAACGCATTATGGCTAAGGGTTAGCCTATGGCTCGGTGACAGCCGTTAAGATAAAATGACAAAGAAAACGAAATGGTCGTGGACAATCCATTAGTATACGGGAGGTGGGAGATATTAGGAATTTCCAGCGGCACAGTCAAACTGTGAAGGACGTGCCGGTCCGGACGGAAATCAAAAGATGGCTTACGGGCTACCTGAGTGCAGGCTTGGCCACCAGGGGACGTAAGGCCGGGTATTTCAAAAGACTATCAGGGTGTACCAAGCCGTACGCCATGATAGGTGAAGAAATTACCAAGGGGGAAGACATGTCCGAATTGGCTTGTGATGCCAGCGACCGATGCATATAGATTAAGTGGGCTTTGCTGGTGGCAATCCACGTGCAAGTCCTTGCATTGAAATCAAAGTAGTCTAAGATAACTGAACAAAGCACCTTCTGAGTAGGCTTGAAATATAACACTCTGAACATGCTTGAAATGTAACGTCCTGAACATGCTGGAAATGTGACATCTTGAACATGCCTACGACGCGCTAGAACGTGCCTACGATACGCTAGAAACTGAGGCAGGGACACGCCCTTGATATTGAATGTTTCCAAGAATTATTTTATGTTATTACATATGAATTGTTGACTAACTTGGTTTACTTTGGACAGGGAAGGCCGGACGGTAAGTATGGGTAAGTCGTGCATGTATTTCCATGCGACACTTGAATTTGGCAACACGGGATAGGTTACGACATATGCTATGAAACTGATCCTAAGGCAAGATTAGAAAGATAATGAATGATAGACAGTGCACAAAAATAAATAAAACGTGTTTGGTAATGATAGCATTGTGGGCGAGCTAGCCTCTCCACCAGTGCATAACAATGTACTGATAACCCCACAGTCTGCTTGCAGGATGCAGGAGACGTCGTCGGGTGCGGAGCTTCCCTCGAACGCGCTAAGGTGCGGAGCTATCTCTGGAGCCTTGGAGCGTTGCAAGAAGCTGGAGCACCATATACAGGACATAATGTATCGGAACATCGCCATAAATCATTCCATGTTGTAAGCCACTTGGCACGCCTTTTATGTTTCAGAAAGAGAGAGAGAGCTTGAGCGATTTGTAATATCGGCCTAGCGCCGCTTGTAAACTTCTTGAATATCAATAAAGAGTTGAATTTGCTTCTACTTGTGTTCATTTACTTTCTGCTGCAAATGGGGACACTCTGTGCGACTCTGTGGCCTAGCTCAAATCGGCCGTTTCTGGACTTAGCCTTGCACGGGCGCAACCTAGGCCCGTACGGCATCACGCCTTAGCGAGGACGATCGCTCCTGCGGGAGCGGGGCGTGACAATAGTAGACTTTGAATTTTAAGGAATAGTCATGAATTGGAATTTCGAGGATGAAATTATTTTTAAGGTGGGTAGATTTGTAGCTTCCCTTCCCGGAGAATTTTTTTCAAATTATTTTTATTATTTATTTGATTTAAATAGTGATTTTAGAATTTCATAAATGTTTATTTAGTTAATTATTACGGTAGATGATTTTAGCCATGGTTGAGTTTTGAAGTACCAGACGACTAGGAATCATGGCACGGATAGTGCAGTAGCGTGCTTTGACTAGTGTTTAGCCATGGTAGGGAAATGCCGAGCCATAGGAGTGTCCTAATTAGAAAAACTAGGCCAAGTTATAGCATGACCATTATAAATAAGTTTAATTAATTATTATTAGATTTATTGACTTTGCAGGAACCCGGTTGAACCAAGTTAGTCCGAACTGGGCCGAACCAAACCCAAGCCCAGGTAGGCATGTAGTGGGACCAAGTACGGCCTTGTAGACATGTTTGGTAAGTGCAAGTATTTTTGTATATATTTTTGGAATTGGCAATTATTTTCTAAGAATATTTGTTATATGTATATTATAGGTAT
This sequence comes from Iris pallida, assembly GCA_029216955.1. NCBI lineage: Eukaryota > Viridiplantae > Streptophyta > Magnoliopsida > Asparagales > Iridaceae > Iris > Iris pallida. The sequence continues at coordinate 20,072,661 of JANAVB010037819.1, read as the reverse complement.
TATTATTTTTAAATAGTGTTTTACAAAATTTGTATGATCTTCTGGAGCCAGATAAGTAGTGTGCATGTTGTATCATCAGAAACGACTTTTGGACTATTTAATTATTATTAGGATTTTTATTATCATTAATACTACTTTGTTGTTATTAATTGTTAACGATTTATATTTATTAAATCATTTATATAATAAATGATTTATATATATATATATGTGTATATAGATTATATATATACACATATATAAAAAAAATAGATTATATATGTGAATATGTATATAAATATGTATGTGTGTGTATGTATATATATGTATATATATATATTTTTTATATGTATATATATTTGTATGTATATAAATATATATATATATATATATATATATATATATATATATATATATATATATATATATATATATATATATATATATATATATATATATATATATGTATATATATATATATAATATGTGCGTACGTATACGTATATATAAATATATATATATGGGTGTATACGTGAATGTGTGTGTATGCGTGTATGTATATATATAAATATATGTATACGTGTAAGCAATAAATATATGTGTGTATGTACACATATACAAATATATACATGTATGTATAGATATATGTGTATAAAAATATATATATATATATATATATATATATATATATATATATATATATATATATGTATATATATATATATGTGTGTGTGTGTGTGTGTGTGTGTGTGTGTGTGTGTGTAGTAGTTATATATAAGAAATAGAAAAAGAAAAAGAAAAAGAATAAGAAGCAGTAGCTGGCCCGGCCAACCCATCCCAGCAGAGCTCGGGCCAGACCCACATGACTAAATCCCCCCATTTGCTAAAACAGCAGCAATAGCCAATACCCAGCCAAGCCGAGCGGGTGAATCCGCTGAGCCCGAGTCTCCCGAGTCTCCCCCTCTTATATTTATACACGCAAAATAAAACCCTAACGCGAACTCACGCCCAGGCCGCACGCGCCCCTCCCTGCATGCCACCATCGTGCGCCGCTGTGCACGGCCACTGGCCGGCCGAACACGCCGGGAGCGCACGGACTGAACAAGCGCACAGCAGCAAATGGAAGTGAGAGACCCGACTTTGTAACGACGAATCTTCACATGCGATGGATCATTTTCCGATCTGTCTCTTCTGGTACGTACCCGATCTAAACCCCTCTGAAGCTCTTCAAATACTTTTTTTATTACGCAATGAATGCCACGAGAATCGATTCCGAAATCGATATAAAACTGTCGAAACCGAGACAGAATAACAAACCCCGACCCTGACTTTGGAAGGCAGATTTCTACAAATCCGTAGAGAAACCTAGAAATCTATTTGAATAGGGTTTTAGACTATATAACCAGGATTCCAACCCTTCTTTTAGTTTTAATTTTTGATAAAAGGACAGTAAGATAAATAGGGTTGAAAATCGGGAAAAACTCGATAAAACTGTTTTCAAAAACTTGAAAAACCATCCGATACGACGTGCGTCCCGCCAATCCGGGCGACGTGGTCACGAACCGAAGGCATCAAAAGGTGCGTAACGGCTTAGTGGTCATGTGGGCTTTGACAGAATTCAAATTGGTCGCGTGTGCGCGACGAATTTGATGCGTATCCGTCGAAATTCACCGTATCGGTCTCTGTGCAAATTTCACAATTACTTTGTGCACGCTCGTCAGATCGAGACGAAACTTATGCCAACAGGACTGTATCATTTTTCTGGTCCTGTATGCCAAGTTTGGTCCGATTCTGAGTCAGTTGATCGGATCACCGTTTTGTGGGCCCTACGGTCCGACTCAACGGATGATTTTGTGCACGGCCCGTCGAAATTCAACTTTAGACATATGGTTGGGTTCTTATCGAAAAACCAAACCTGTTGACATATACTTTGACGTCTTTAGAGACCATTGACTCTCGCACATTTTTTGGTGCAAAGCGGGTCCAATGGTAGACATCGTTTTTGCCAAAATTACCGTTTTGCCCCTGTGTCCAGAATTCGACTTAAGGACAGGCAATCCTAAATAATTTGACTATTCTGAGACTGTTGACATTGTCTATTTCAGTTTTCGGAGATAGTTGTGATGATTTAGACTTTATGGCTTAGAAGTGGACTAGATTGTTATTGGATCTGCGTGCAACCTCCAGGCAAGTATACCTTGCCTTCCTCTACAGTTTTATTTACATGCATCGCATTTCATTTTCCAGTTTTGATTGTTTATGGACATATGATTTTTGTATTATATTCTTTTGAGTTATTTTCATTGCATATAGCCGTGTTCATGTTTGGTCTTGTGGTTCACACTTGGAGTTTCTCGTCAGTACCTTGCTTAAGTCGTGTCATAGAACAAGTACGTGTAATTGAACTGCTAAATCCTTGATATTATTTCCTTGACACTAGAGAGTCCACACTCGGGATGAGGGTATTTTTCTTGATCTGTTTACAATCGTGAGTCCACACTCGGGACGAGGATGTCGATTATTTGCACCAGAGAGTCCACATACGGGACGAGGGTGTTGACTTGACTTGCACCAGAGAGTCCACACTCGGGACGAGGGTGTTTACATCAGAGAGTCCACACTCGGGACGAGGATGTCGATTATTTGCACCAGAGAGTCCGCACTCGGGACGAGGGTGCCTTGCCGTGAACTAACCAGAGAGTCCACACTCGGGATGAGGGTTAGTACTAACCAGAGAGTCCACACTCGAGACGAGGGTTAGTGTTTAGTTCAAACCCGTGAGTCCACACTCGGGATAAGGGTTTGGTTCTTCCATTGATCTCGTGACTCGCCTGGCAGTTCATTTATACGTAGTTGTTCTAGTGTTCGTGTGTTCGTGTTCGTGTTCGTGTTCGTATTTGTAGTCATTTGTCGTGTTCCTGTTTCTTCTTGTTTATTTTCTCACGCATGATAAAACTGTTAGATAGGCATGTATATTATGTATCTTGCTATGTCCTCTGAGGACCTGATGATCTTCTCAGGTTTAGCGGTTGCATGGAGTTAGCTAGTAGTTCTGGGGGGGCGGAGGATTTGCGATTCTTGTGGGTTTCGGATGCGATGATCCACTTGTGGGATTCAGGTATCATTATTATGTTGTTATCCTTTCGTGCTTTCTTACTTTATCATGTTTCCTGATTCAGTTTAGACTCTTCTTACTTTCTTTAGAGTCTTATCGGACGTATATGCTAGTGGGCTGCAGACCACGACCCATAGTGTTCATTCATGTTTTGTATTCTTATTGTGGATTGAGATATAGATTTGTTTGCCATGATTTGGCAGTATACCATAGCATTGACAGCGTTTACGTATTCGAGTCGGGCTGGAGTCCGCTTGATGCGTAGCTGGCTTACTCACGTGCTCGCGTCCGAAAAGCGGGTGCGGGTCGTGACAACATAGGACCATTAGATTTCAAAAATAACAAACTTTAAGATATCAAAACCATAAAACTAAGAAAACTAAAAACTTAGATCTACAAAAATGTAAACATCAAAACAAAAAACTCCAAATTCAAAAAAGGCTTAGAATCAAGCAAGAAAGACAATAGAATAATAAAATTTAAGATCCGTCATGAAGCAAGTTATACTTGCCTTGGGTTGGTGGGAGGAGTAAATGAAGAAGAAGAAGAAGAAGAAGAAGAAGAAGAAGAAGAAGGTTGAGAAGTAAAAACCTAGACCATTCTAAGCAATTAACAGCAAGGAAAACAAAAATGACAACAAAAAAATATTGTTCAAGATTTGACAAGATTTACTTGCCTAGGTTATGCTCCAAGCATAATCTTCCACTCCACCACCAAGAGGGGTACGAAACCACACTCTAGGACTCAAGGCCAAGATCTCATAAGCTTTGAGGAAGAGGAATGGAGGAAAGAATGGAAAGAGAGAGGAGAGAGAAAATAAGAGGGTATATATAGAAGGAGAAATTAATCATAACCGTTGGATGGTGATCCATGTGAAGATCTAAGCAATCCTAGCCATCCAAGGAAAACCAAGTATCCATTGGATAATAGGATGTATCTAAACTATTCACAAAAAATATCTAAATACTATTCATCAAAATATCTAAAACATTATTTATGAAAATATCGGAAACACTATTCATAAGAATATCTGAAATCGAAAATATCTAAAATGTGAAAAATCTGTCCGGACGGTATGCCGTCGGTATACACTGGCACACTGACGATATGCGGGTCAAGGAAAAAATCTATAAGTTGGAAAAAATTTAAAGCGTTCCAAAAACTAAAAAAATACGAAATACAGTACAAAATACGTATCTGTATATAAATACCGATACTGTGAGACGAGTCTCACAGTTGGCATGGGAAGAGATTCTATCAAAGATAGTCCTCCTTCCATACGCAGAAGGGTTGATGCACCCTTTTCAGAAGAGCCCTTCTGCTTCGCCTGCGCCTTTGTTTGGGGACGCATGGTTTGGAAGTCAACATTGTTCTTTCCAGTGGCACATGGTGTCTTGGAGACATGCGCTACATAGGCGGCCATAGGGAGCGCATCCCCTTCAACTTCTGGGTGAGGCATAACAGCCTTAGGCATCCAAGTACGGCGAGTATTTTTCGGCTTTACTAGCCTCTTCGAAGGACTCGTGTTGTTCCCACAATACTAAAATATTAGTATTTTGCGATGAAAATATCCATTGCTAAATACGATATTTTTGCCGCTAAAGTAATTTATCGACTGAAATAGGATGTCGATAACTATAACGTCACAATGACAAATACGTAGCGACGGATTACGACGGAAATAGCGATTGTTTATAGCGACAGATTAGCAACAAAAATTTACCGTCGGCAAACACGGTGACAACTTAGCGACGGAATACCGACATAAATTAATGAGCCAAAAAACTAAATTTTCTAGAAGCTTAGCAACAGAAATTTTTGTCACTGGCTCGTCCGATACGCTTTTGATATCATACAGAACATTAGCGACAAAAATTTTCGCCACTAGTTCGTCGCTCACCTACAGATATTCGCCGCTAAGTCGTCGGTAATTAGTGGCTACCCTGCAAATTTTTCAGATTTTCGTCGTTATTCCGTCGTTGGTTAGTCGCTAAACTTCTCATTGTTGCCAGACTCTCTAAAGTCTCAAACGTCTCCTATATTTATATAGGTGAATAGATTTAGACTTAATGTTCATATTTTAGTTACTATTAAGTATTGTTATAGTTACGTTTCCATACATATACTAAATTATTTTTTGATTTATAATGCTACTTAGGGTTATGATTTAGAGTTAATATTCATATTAGAGTTTGGACTAACTATTTAGGTAAATTAAATATAGTTAAGTACGCAATGACAAAGAAGAAATGTAATTAGATATAGGACTCGAAAAACTTACATAGGCTTTGGTCCCCCAATCATCTATGAGCTTTCCATCCTTCTTTAGTTTATAGGTACGCTCGAAAACTTGAGGAAAGTCCACGACATTCGGATCTCTGCCTGCCCTGGCGACCTTCTCATACTGTAACAATTAAACATCAATTTATAACTAAACATTAAATTTAAACAACTAAAAAAATAACAAATAAGAATACTCACTAGTCGTTGATAATGCTCTGAAATTGGGATGGATCCACCCGTGTGGTGACCACCCTTAGCATGGGCAGCTTTTGCCTTCTCGCACTTAGCCTTATAGGCCGGAGTGTCCATCTTCTTCTTCATCTCCTTCCAAAATTCCTCCTTCAACCACTCCTTGCGTAGAGCACTATTTAGTGGAGCCAACGCCTTCTAGTCGTTGACCATATCCCTTAACCTCTTGCTGGCGATGGATTTGTAGCACTTCTGGGTCGCCTAATCTCTGTGCCCCGGACCCCAATACAACTTCTGCAAATAAGAACAAATAAAAATAAATGAGCAAATATTTAAGAAATGTTGTAAACAAAGATGATATTATTTAGAAATACCCCAAGCATCTCGAGCGAAATGAATCGTCTATCAAGTGGGATATGCCCGAAGTTCAAATAGGGACCATGGAATTGACGACGCATCAACTCACCCAAATCCCTACCAGCCTCGATCGAAAAGAACATGGAATAAACAAAACAATGTACGATTGGATAATAAATAGAGTATAAATAAATATGTCTACTAACAATTATATACTTACGTCGTTCCATCAGCCCACAGCTTGGGACGAGTGATGTTGGTTAGCCTCTCTGGTAGAGTAGGAGGGTCTACAAATCCTGGTCGACGTTTGTACACTCCACGGTCGACCAAAAGGCCAGGATATGGGTTTTCCCCTGTAGGAGTGACGGGTGTAGTCTTCGGCGTAGAAGACGGGACACTAGCATCGGTAGGAGTAGATGTTGAAGGAATATCAGGGCTAGCTCTGCCGATTGATGAACAAGTGAACGGCGGAGATAAGCCATCCTCCTCATCAACTAAATCATCCTCACTAACTCCTCTGCGATATGCAATTAGAGTACTAAGAGGAGCATGAGGGTGGGACCCAGATCCTCGACGTCGTGTATGGCCTCGTCCCACCATATATAAATCTGAAAGAAATAAAAAATGATGTGATGATACAAATGATTAATGCAAATCTAATAGAAACTAAATAAAGGTGTGTTGATACAAATAATCAATACAAATCTAATAGGTAATACGTACTAATCTTTTTTATCTTCTTCAATATCACTTCTACTTTCACCTTCATCTTCAAATTCTTCCTCCTCATCCAATACGTCCATTTCGGACTCCTCCTCTATATTAGGTAAGTTCTCTATGTCAAGCTCTTCGTTAACTGTATCATCCTCTACAGTAATGTCAACCTCCATATCGTCAATGCCGACTAAACTCATATATGTTGGTTGAGGCACGACTACCTCAACCTCCTAGTATGCTTGATTTCTAATATTATATGTATTTTTTGCTGTAGTTTTGCATACAGCCCACCAATCACGAGTTGTGCGTCGTCGAATAGGATAACTCGTGTAGTACACTTGTACCGTTTGACTAGCCAACACAAATAGTTCGAAACCTGCATATCTTTTTGAGAATTTTATATCAATAAATCCAAACTGTTTGTCAATTCTTCATCCTTGCTTGGGTATTGTGTTGAACCAATCACATTTAAATAAAACAATTTTGGTATCAAAAGAGTAATCCAGCTCTACAATATCTCTTAAAATATCGTAATAGTCAAATTCTGGATCGGTATCATAGACTGAATGTCACGACCTGTTTCCGAATAATCGAACACGAGTCGAACATGCCCAGCCTTCGTCGTTAGACATGATGAAGTAAGCTGTACCAATATCTAGAGAAAGCTATGAATCCAGATAAGAATGAATGTAAATCACAGCATCTAATATATCGAATCCCAGAATCAAATACAAGTCTAAGAGTTATTACAATTCCAGCAAATGAAAGTAAACTGATGTCTCTAATACAAGTCTAGATAAAACTAAAAAAAAAGAAAGGTGCTAGGCTTCCTCAGCCTCTAAGTCCTGAGCAACATCAACTGGCTCATAGGTGCCTCCAGGCTCCTGCCCGTAATAAATGTCACAGATAGCCTCCAACTCACCTGCAACATATCCTAGTCAGGAGCGGAGGTAAGTATATCCAAAGAAATGAACATGAACATCATGGTATGAAAATGAATACAAAAAATATAGAAATACGAGAAATGAGAACATGACATGAAACCTGAACATGAATACTGAAAACTAAATACAAGAAACATGAAATGAGTCATGAACATGAAATACACAATGAACCTGAAGTGTGCAATATATCGAAATACATCCAGAGTGTGTGATCGGCTTGGATAGATTCAAGGAACATGAAATGGTACGACTTCGGTCCCGCGTACACGATGCGGGACCTAAGCTATTTACATGAATAGTAACTCAGGTTTGATCAAACATCTGTAGTATTTCCCCTCGCAGACACAAGTAAACTCAAGGAACATGATACAAGACAATCTCGTGATATATCGTGTTAACAAGAAGATACAAGAGTGAATATACAAGACATGAAGAAATGGACAAGTCTGAGGAGTATACTTGCCTTGCTCAGGGTGATCAAGTGTGGAATGGAATGCTGGATATCCTCCTGTTATATGGTTACAATTGGTTAGCATCTATACTAGTTTCAATTAGTGATTTGTCTTATAAAAATAGGCTTAACTTATAGAATATCATTATCTATACTCTAAATTAGCAAAACTACACAGTGATATGTACTAAGTCTATATATATATCCTCTACCACAAATATTATCTATGTAGACAAGGTTTAACTTTCCAAAAGTGACATTTGTTAGCAAAGTATACATGTACAGTGCTGTACATATCTATACTACTATAACAAACCTCATTTAATCAAAAAAGAAACAAAACCAAACTATTCTTCAAAGTAAATTCTAATTTCTACTAAAGAGTTACATTTCTAAACAACCTATCCTAGCAAATAACTAAATAGCCACTACAAGTATTCAGCTACTACAAGTATTCAGCTACTACAAGTATTCAGTTGATCAGGTTGTTGATAAGCCCAGGGTGATCAGTCCTCTAACATGGCTCACCCATATCAGTCTATAACATGACTCACATATATTAGTCCTTATCAGGACATACATGTATCGGTCTAGTTATGGTACTGACACCAACTATCCTGGACATGACAGTCTCCATGTTGCACTGAGCTTAACCTGCCTACGTATTCAGAAATGAAATTCAGCTTCAAACACTCTATTGAAAACCCACAGTCCTCTCTAAACCATACTCAGAGGAGCTAAGATGGGTTACAGATCCTGCAATTAGTCTTAAACTGGGATATCAACACAACTTTGCAAGAAACTTACTAAATTCAGCTTTCCTAACTAACAGTCGAACATAGTTCATGTTTGACTGTTCAATAGAGCATTCCCAATATGTTGTTCAATATGAAAAGTGGCCTAAATCAAAATTAGTAGACATTTTCCTACTGGTGTCATGATTTCAAGTCAAGCCTCATTCCCAGGTTCCTATTTCCAGAAGCATTATCATCTGAATTTCAGAATAATCCTCAAAGGGGCCAGTCCTGAACATGACTGATACAATCAGTCCCTGTTCAGGCTGATACAATCCAGTCTTGGTTAAGGCTGATACAGTCCAGTCACCAATCAGTCCTAACACCAAGACTGATACCCACTGTCCAGGATACATACTGCATAACCTATCAATCTAAGGTTACAGGAATTTACATCCACTTCTTAATACCAAATCTTTAACTAAAATGACAACACAGCTTAACAGGGAGTTTTAAAAAAAACTACTAAATGTTAGGTAGCCAACCCAAAACTGAATGAGGTAAGTAGGTTTGAATGAAAGGATGACGTCAAAACAGGTTGGGTAGACTAAGTTCAGAAGTACAAAATAATACTCACCCAATCCTGTACTATAATACCAATCACAATGTTAAACCCACTTTCTGAATGTTGATACCCACAGTATCGGGTTAGCCTACAGTTCCAGCTAACTCAATTCTCCATGCTGTAACATTCTAAAATTTACTCCTAGACACTAAATTATTGAACCAATTAATTAGTAAAGAGACTACAGAATCAACCCATAACTGAACATTCAGTCTACAATATCAGATAACTTCCTGATACAAATAAACTCCAGCAATGAACCCCTTCCTGTTTCAAGATATCACATTCAAATTCTACATACCAATTCACTATTTTTTGGTGATTCTTCGAGAGTAACATTTAGATATAATTTTTCAGCCCACATTTAAACAGGGTTCATATAAAGGACACTAGTAACTCAGTAAATGACACAGAACCTTCAGTCCTACTCCTTAATTCCTGACATCATCATTATCATTCCAATTTGATACATCATACAACATTTGCAAGTAAAGTGGGTTAAAAGTTTACCTGAATAGAGTTTCTTCCCAAAAATCGAGCTAAAACTCCTAAGGAATTCCTGTGTCTAGCCTTGGATTCAATTCCTTCTCGTATTCACTTCAAAATTCTGATCCACAACAGTGCCTAGTTACTCAAGTCATCATTCTGAGATATGATTTAAAAATGATTATGAATAGAAGGGAAAAACCTAAGATCTGAATTTATGAATGGATCGAAATAATTACCCAAAATTGAGCAAATCCACAGAATCAATTTCAATCAGATGTGGTAGCCCTTCCCTTAGTCTCATACTACTGATATAGATTAAAAAGAAAATTGGAAAGAAATTCCTTATCCAGAATTTAATGAGCCTAAAGACACAATCTCAAAAGAACTGATACTCAGAAATTCACAACGTCGGATCAAGTGATGAATCACTACTGATCTATAGTTCTGAAATCATCTGGACGAAGACCAGTTCACTCACTCAAATTCTTGATTAAACCAAAGTCTTAACCACCATCAAATGAACAGAGCTGCTAAGAGTTCTACGAATGAACTACCCTCGACTGTGCATTAATGGAGACAAGCAACCGATCGATTCACGCACAGCCTCGATCTCTGATGATAATCTTGATTGAAAAAACGGAGAGGGGAAAAGACTTCTTTACGCTCTCACCACCAATTGATGGTTGCCATCACTGCTCGCCGAGCTAATGAGGGGATTCGCCATAGCCGACCAAGGACTTGTCGAGAAGATGGGGAAGAAGGAAATTTTTGGAGGGAAAACCTCTGTGATCGTAACAAAATGGAGGAGAGTGGTGTGATTGCTAGTGGTTAAATAGGCAGTTAGATAATTTGAAAAGAGGAAGAATTTGGAGGGAAAAAGGAATCAAGGAATTGAAAATTCGGTTAGTAGAGCACATGGCTCTGCTGTCAAAAGAAATAGAGAAGGAGACACTGTTCTCCAACCAAACCAAGGTTTTATCAAACCTAACAACTATGGGCTATTTGAATGGGCTAACCTGAATAGGCTATAGGTAAATCCCATAGCAACTAATTAACTGGGCTGAGAAAAGGCCCACTCAAAGGGCTGAGAAATAAGGAAGAAAGGAAGAAAAGAAAATAATAATAAGTAAAGAATTAAATTCAAGAAAAATGATTTAAGAATTTATTTGAAATATTATTTAAAATTTGAGAGGTGGAGTTACACTAAACCCCTTACACAAACTCCAAAATTCTTTGTGTAATTAACCTCCTCATCGACAAATGAGTGATAGATAGGCTTTATCAGTGGTTCTAAATTTAAAACCATTGATGGTATATCCATCCCAACATTTCTCTCTCTTGCTTGGTCTGATATCTAGTGCTCGAAGTCTTTCGTCGGTCAATTGTGTGCCAGGACGAATAATCTAAAACATCATGTATCATAACGTCATTAGGACAAAGCCTTTTCGTCGGTCAATTGAATTTAGAATAGTTAAATAATTTTAATCCTTACATATTTATGGAACCACGACAGAAATTTTCTGTCAACCTCTCTAGCAAGATCACCATCATCAATGCTAGGTCTCTCTATTTTTATCTCAGCTCTAAAAATACTGTGAGTATCGATATCGAAATCGGTATAAGATCATTCCTATGAGTACCGATATCGAAATCGGTAATATCGATCATTCCTATGAGAATAGATTTCGAAATTGGTATCAGACCATTCCTATGAGTATCGATTTTGATATCGGCCAATCCTCTGAGTATTGAGATTGATATTGGCTCGGCCGGCCATATCGGCTTGGAATTAGAATCAGAGGGTTCTGGCTCGGCTGTATCAGATTCTGGTGGAGGTCCTCCGTCAAAGGATTCTGGCTTGGCCGTATCAAATTGGTATTGGAATCGGATATCCTATCGGTATCGACCTATCGGTTTGGTATTGGTCGTATCCTTATACCGTATCATATCGGTATTAAATTGGCCTTATCGGATTAGTATCAACCGTATCGTATCGGTATTGATCCTCTTTCAAGCTATTACGAAGACACGAGCATTCGAAAAAATGGAAAAATATTGGAGAGTATGAATCATCTTCTTCCTAATTAGGTATTGTCACGACCGGCACCCGCTTTTCGGATACGAGACGTGTCTAAGCCAGCCTACGCCGCAGAGTCGGCGGTAGAACGCTGTCAATCCTGCCAGAAATAAAAGCTCAAAATATAACATTTGCTGCTCATTCATATTTCTAAATTTATTACAACGTTTATAACATTTACATTTAAAGAAAATACACAATTCTCACAATTAAATAAAATGATACAAATCTATTTCTAGGTTTTTGTCTGCAAGTACACCCGTATCTCCCAAGCTAAGTGAAGTCACAGCTAACCTAAAAAATGTTGGTTTCCAATCAGGAATAGAACAAGCACACAAACCGATGGCAATGCGAGAACACAATAGAATTAATAAGACATAAAAATAACATATGAGATATGAAAACTAGAAAGTACTGATGACATGGCACGGTAGAGAAGACAAGGAAAACAAATAAAATACAACAACCTATGTGATGTAAAATATCTGTTTCGACATGTGAACGGCTAGGGGATAAATCCGATACCTTGCACGTGTCGTGTGCAGCTTCTATCATTCAAGAATAGACTCATGGGATAGTTCTGGGTAGTCCATATGTCTACTAAGATATTTCCCCTCCTGACTACTCCATGTGACGGGCGTGTCAACAAGAAGCAAGACATATGTATAAGCATGAAATAAAAAGACTACTATGAATCGAAAGCAATCAGAAAGTGTACTTGCCTGAGGTCCTTAGCTGGTGAAACCAATAATACTATACCACTCAATGAGCCACAATCAGTCAACATATGCAGAAGTCTCCAGATGCTGAAATAAATATTACTAACGTTTTCAAAATAGTCAAATTAGCTAGAATTGCCTGTCCTTAAGTCCAATTCTGGATACAGGGACAAAACGATAATTTTGGGTCAAAATGGTGTCCGTCGTTGGACCCGCTTTGCACCGAAAAGTGTGCCAAAGTCTATGATCTCTAAATTCATCAAACTACATGTCTACAGGTCTAGTTTTCCGATACGAACCCAACCATATGTCCAAGGCTGCATTCCGACGGGCCGTGCACAAAATTGCCCGTTGAATAGGACCGTAGGGCCCGTAAAACGGCGGTCCCATCAACTGTCTCAGAATTGGACCAAACTTGGCATGCAGGACCAAAAAAATAATACGGTCCTGTGGGCGTAAGTTTCATCTTGATCTGACGAGCGTGCATAAAGTAATTGGGTAAATTTATAAAGGGTCGATACGGTAAATTTTGACGGATATGCATCAAATTCTTCGCGCACACACGACCAATTTAAATTTCGTCAAAGCCCACATGTCCACGAAGCCATTACGCACCTTTTGATGCTTACGATTCGCGACCACGTCGCCCGGATTGGCAGAACGCACGTTGGATCGGAAGAATTTCTAGTTTTTAAAACAGATTTTTGGTCAACTTCGGGATCAGATTTCTCGGCACGTAGTCGACGAATTCGACTTCTGCGAATTGGGTCATGGAGCCCTACATGTTGTCTATAACTGTGTTCAATTAGAATTTCTAATCTGGCCCTGGATCGATCAGAATCGATCTTCCAATGTGGGTTCATGGACTGCAATTTGCTCTATTTTCGAGCAGGTTTTATCGAACTTTGGTTCGATTTTTCGGACAACCTAGCGCATTAAAATGAAATCTATTTGAAGGGGTTCTAAGAGTTATTGGTTGTGTTCATACCCGAAGTTGTAGATCAATAAATGATTAACTACGCGTGGCGAAAACCCTTTGCGAAGTCGCCCTTTGGCCGCAACTGCTGCTGTACAACCCGCGCTTGTGCGCGCTGTCCGCTTCGGCCTGGCCAACTCCGGCGACCGACGGTGGCTCTCAGCCGCACGTGCGCGTGGGGGGTGCGCCCAGATCTGGGGTCGGCTAGGGTTCGCTTCTCTCTCTCTAGCTCTCGTATATATATACGGGTACTGTGTGTTTCGAAGGGGGGGCTCGGTTCTATGAATTGGAGGGGTGCCCGCTCGGGCTGGGGGAGGTTTAGCTCGGCTTTGGGCCGGGCTGACCTTGTTTTGGCTGGGATTTGTTTTAGTTATAATATATTACTTTAAGCAATAATGTATATATAAATATGTATATACACATGATATATATATATATATATATATATATATATATATATATATATATATATATATATATAAATATATATATATATATATATATATATATATACACCTATATATTTATATATATATATGTATATACACACTTATATATGTATATTTATATTTACATACACATACACATATATTTAATATATATTTATATATTCATACCCATACACATATTTAATATTTATTTATATATACATACCCATTTATATATATATATTTGTATATACATACACGTACACATAAAAATATATAAGCCATATTTAAAAAATAATATAAACAATGATTAACTAATATTTTTTATTAAATTCTAAGTACTAAAATTTGTAAATGACAGACTCTGGGTGTACACACAAAACACTGTGTCTGCCCATTACGAATATATTTACACTCAAATATATATAGCCCAAATATCCCCAAAAGTCGACTAAAATATTTTTAAGGAAGTTATTTGACATGCTTCAAAATCAAATATTATTTAAAATATTAAGAATTTATATATAATATATGTATAACCAACTTTTATAAAATTGCTACTATGTCACTAAAATAAATATCCCTTAAAATATATCCACATGAATGTTCTTTATCACACTACATTACTACATGGGCTTGGCTTGGTTTGGGTCCAATCTGGACTAGTTTGGTACAACCGGGTTCCATAAAACTCAATAATATAATTAATAAATAAATAATCTTCGGTAAGGGTTAAGTCGTAACTTGGTCTGGTTTTTCTAGTTAGGACATCACTATGGCTCGGCCTTCCCTACCAGGGCTAATACACTAGTCAAAGCATGCCACTGCACTATCTGTGCCATGATTTCTAGTCGCCTTGTACCCCAATTCCTAACCATGACTAAAATCATCTACCGTAATAATTAACTAGTTAATTACTTATAAAATTTAAAAATCACCATTTAATAAAATAGATAATAATAAAATATTTCAAAATTTTCGGAAAGGGGAGCTACAAATCTACCCACCCTAAAAATAATTTTGTCCTCGAAATTCTAATTCATAACTATTCCTTAAAATTCAAAGAGAAAGTCTACCTTAACCTTAATCTCCTCAATTTAATTACTCAAAAATATTTTATAACCTTCTCTAGCCATTTCACAACTCCGAATACTTGAGGACTTCTACCCACCTTTGGTCACACTACTCCATCAAATCTCCTGTCGCTAAAACTTTATAATCTTCTCACTAATTGCTAAAATTTCTACCAATAGATATCTAGGCATTTGGCATCTAGAATCCTCTCCTATCTATCCAGCAACCCAAAATTTAGCAAGCAATAATTTACACAAGTAGCTAAGAAAATATGACCATTTGTCGCTCTGAAATAAGAGGGTCATGAAGATAAGGAAAAATAATCGAGAGTAAATAAGAAATTTCAAGAGCGGTAGAAAGTATCCAAGTATACAGATAGAAAGAGCGTTTATGAATCATTGACTTATTTGCTCGATTGGGCTACTCTAGTCTAGTCACTTGCTAAATTGAAGAACCCTTATTTCTTAGAGAGGGGCTTGTAATCCGTGCAACACGAAAATTCCGTTCTTAAAAATTAATATAAACAAGATTTCCTAATAGAACGGAATTTGAGAAATCAGGATTGTGATCTCTCCCGTGGTTATT
Source organism: Iris pallida (assembly GCA_029216955.1). Lineage (NCBI taxonomy): Eukaryota > Viridiplantae > Streptophyta > Magnoliopsida > Asparagales > Iridaceae > Iris > Iris pallida. The sequence goes on along the minus strand of JANAVB010037819.1, from coordinate 20,056,919 downwards.
TAAACACACGAGCAAGGGACATAAATACAATATAAAATCGTATCGTAACGTCCACGTAGATAGAATAATGGTTACGAATGACTACATATACTAAGAGGTGGAGGCTACCTAATAGGTATAGGGACCTATTTCAAAATGGTGGTATGCCTGGATAGGTTTTACTGGGTTTCCTGATTGGACCTTAATCGTTGGTTGGATGAACCTCGGATTTCAATCTATATTGACTGGAAAAGATCTCAATGGTAAAACTATTTCTACTAGATTAGGGTAACCTAAAATAGGTTTCAACCCAAGTGGTTGAGCTAGTTGCCGGTCAGGTTGGTTAGCTAGGTCCCTCAAGTCCAAAATGCTCCTTCAGTGACTTTTGTGTTTAAGTAGCACATGAGACCTCAATTAGGTAGCACACTAGTGGCATGTGCATAGTGGGCTTCGAGTAAATCACCACCATATATTGGGTCGAAAGAATTGAGTTGGGGTTGAGGTTCAAATGGAAGTCGGAAAGTATACCGGTATTATGGTAAGGGTTATAGTTAGTCCTTTTGACCAGAAAGTCGTACTACAAAAATAGAGTACAAGAGGACGGGTTTGAGTAGGACATGATATATCTAGATGAAGGTGTACTCATCTAGATCTTGCATATGAAATTTGTTGGAAAGTAACAGCTGGTCTCATGCTCGGAATATAAATGACACGGTCGGGGACACAAAATGACCTAAACGGAAAGTGGGAATCCATGGGGCACTAGTTATCATCCTAATAAAAATTATTCTAATCAATCAGTAATCCTCGTCTATTCCAAAATTTTAGAAGGCTTACAGTCTACCCACCTTAGAAGCTAGGACATGGTTTTAGGAATAATGAGGTTAGAAGAATTCCAAAGTCCGAATATTGTACCTCGACTCTTATTAATAAAGAATAGGGCACGACGTAACGAAATACGATAGATATAAGTTAAGTCGAGGATCGTTCCTCAATAAATAGAAAATGAGTGTGTACATTGACACATGGTCAATAAAAGGAGAATGATCTACTCATCTATAGTATACAAGAGTTATCGACAGGGTAACCAACTCTAAGGCACATCCTATGAAAAGATTTCTAACAACTGAGTCATGAATTTTTATTTGTGTCAAACCTGCCAGACTATTGTCACAAGGGTTCTAGTTAAACCAAGCTTCAAACAAATGATTAGAGGCTTACAACATTTGGTCTATTGAGAATAGGTAGTCTCCTAGGTTGGCATTTGACCAAGGAAAAGATCCTAATCATTCTCGGACTCCAATGACTAGAAGATCAAGATAGTAGGTTTAGTGTCGAAGGGAGGACGAGTAACTCAAGGCAAGGTTCCAATCACAGGGCTGGCCGATGGTAGCTACACTTGCATATACAACTATCATAGCCATGGGGAATACTTTCTATCTATCTATCAATTACGAGCTTTCGCCTTTCCAATCAGTGAAAGACAAAAACAATGAAGAGTTCAAGAGAGACGCCACTGAATACAATTACGTGATTCAAAGGCGAATGTATAATTCAAGAGAAATTTGTCAAAGCAGTCACAGATGAGATCCTAGAGACATCTATATCTCAATCCACGTAGGTTAATCAGAGGATGAGCGAACCGAGTGCACTACGGTTGATCAGATCGTAATACGTCGATTTTGATTAGACAATATGTTAGTAGGCATCCCCAATAAACATATGTCTTGAATCAAGCTCGATAAAAGAGTAAGCTTGCAAAACTAGGCTGTAATAGCAGCGTTGGTCAAGATAATCAAAATACAAGCATGAGAGATTTTTGAAAGGAGGAACAAGTAGTTCGAGTTTTGTGAGAATCAAAACCTTACCGGATGTTCTTGCTTATACAGTCAACCTTCTATCTTCTTATTCCTAAGGCCTTGGTCGACTAATGTGTTATGGACCTCTAGATTCTATATTCTAGGTAAACCTGTTAGTGTCAGTCGGTTACCTCGTTAATAGATCACAAGGACCATGGAATGCTAGGTTGGGAGACATGCTACCGATCTTACAGAACTTTTACTAGTTTTGGTTTTGGATCTTATGGGACACACATGGCATCTTTCTATTCTCTATAGTATCCTAAACTTGTAATCACGTCTGAAGTCATTTCACCGAGAATTATACCTTGCTCGTATACTCTGGCTGGGCCAAACTCTTGGTTCCGTGATTCAAGTGTGATAGGCTATCAGATACTCTCCCTTATATAGAAACAGGGTCTAAAGGGGTCAACGAAGATATAGTTTTAGCAATGTTCCATAACCTACGATTTTTGAAATAATTTCAACTCTATGGGTCGTGTCTCGCCAGTGCGCTACTGGCTGGCCCTCGCAGTCATTAAAATTACTCCAACTATATTCCTAAGAACTTCAAGGAGCTGCTAAAGGTTCAGACCAATTGATTATGATAGAAAGCGTAAACATCTACCTATAAGTCTCAATCTTTAAGGTAAAAGATTGATCGGGGAGAAAATAACTGAAGACAATGAAAATAAGAACATCCTAATATTTATTTTATATATATTTTAAATGGTTGAGGGGAAAACTGGAAATAAATCTGCCTCGAGATTCGTATGCGAATAACAGAATCAGGAATTATAAATCAATTCCTTACAGCAAAATAGAATTTAAATAGACAGTTCTAACTTATGATATAAGATTTATATCTAAATAGAGCAAAAGAAAAAATTGAACAGTTTATCAAGATTAACGCCTTAATTCTAGGTAAGCCTAATTTACCAAGTGAGTAGTATACCCACGTTGGACATACTGTCATATCAAAAGTATAGTGTGTTCCTATAGGGATCTTGCAAGCCATCAAAATTTAATAATTCCTTTTCTAAATTGCATGGCCTATCTGCAACCTTAACTACCCAACGGTCAATTTGGACAAGGGTCTCCTAGTCCTAGTCATTCTCTTAAATCAATTTAACCTAAGTTGTGAATGAGCATTTTCTAGTCGCAGGCTTGCAATGATCCGACTAACTTAAGTACCATCACGAGTTTGCAATCTTTTGCGAAAACTGACCTGCATGGGCCACCACAAAATTTGTCACGACCCGCACCCGATTTTCGGATACGAGACGTGTCCAAGCCAGCCTACGTCGCAGAGTCGATGGTAGAATGCTGTCAAGCCCGCAAGAAATAAAAGCTCAAAATATAACATTTGCTGCTCATTCATATTTCTAAATTTATTACAACATTTGCAACATTTGTATTTAAAGAAAATACACAATTTTCACAATTAAAAAAAATGATACAAATCTATTTCTAGATTTCTGTCTGCAAGTACACCCGTATCTCCCAAGCTAAGTGAAGCCACAGCTAACCTAAAAAATATTTGTTTCCAGTCAGGAATGGAACAAGCACACAAACCGACGGCAATGCGAGAACACAATAGAATTAACAAGACATAAAAATAACATATGAGATATGAAAACTAGAAAGTACCGATGACACGGCACGGTGGAGAAGACAAGAAAAACAAATAAAATATAACTACCTATGTGATGTGAAATATCTGTTATGACATGTGAACAGCTAGGGGGTAAATCTGGCACCCTGCATGTGTCGTGTGCAGCTGCTATCATTCAAGAATAGACTCATGGGATAGTACTGGTAGTCCACATGTCTACTAAGATATTTTCCCTCCCGACTACTCCGTGTGACGGGCGTGTCAACAAGCAGAAAGGCATATGTATAAGCATGAAATGAAAAGACTACTATGAATCGAAAGCAATCAGAAAGTGTACTTACCTGAGGTCTTTAGCTGGTGAAACCAATAATACTATACCACTCAATGAGCCACAATCAGTCAACACATACAGAAGTCTCTAGATGCTGAAATAAATATTACCAACATTTTTAGAATAGTCAAATTAGCTAGAATTTTCTGTCCTTAAGTCCAATTCTGGATACAGGGACAAAACGGTAATTTCGGGTCAAAACGGTGTCCGCGATTGGACCCGCTTTGTACCGAAAAGCGTGCCAAAGTCTACGATCTCTAAAGTCGTTAACTATATGTCTACAGGTCCTATTTTCTGATACCCTTTAAAATATATCCACACGAATGTCCTTTATCATACTGCATCACTACATGGGCTTGGCTTGGTTTGGGTCCAATCTGGACTAGTTTGGTACAACCGGGTTCCCTAAAACTCAATAATATAATTAATTAATAAATAATCTTCGGTAAGGGTTAAGTCATAACTTGGCCTAGTTTTCTTAGTTAGGACATCACTATGGCTCGGCCTTCCCTACCAGGGCTAGCACACTAGTCAAAGCACGCCACTGTACTATCTGTGCCATAATTTCTAGTCGCCTTGTACCCCAATTCCTAACCATGACTAAAATCATCTACCGTAATAATTAACTAGTTAATTACTTATAAAATTTAAAAATCACCATTTAATAAAATAGATAATAATAAAATATTTCAAAATTTTCGGGAAGGAGAGCTATAGGTATCCTCTTGTGCTAGAATTTTAAAGTAAACTTTCGTCTATTTACAAGATAATAATGCAATATGCCCTCTAATTAACCTTTGTTTTCCTCCATTTCCTTTCTCAAATAATGCAATATGCCCTCTAACATTTTTAATAATGCAATATGTCCTCTAACCTTTATTTTTCTCTATTCCCTTTCAAATTTCATCTATTCAGATTCGAGACATGTCGGTGCCCTAAGCCTTACAAAATTATTAAGAATATATTATATACTTTACAAGATTGTTGCTACAAAAATGCCCTCCAACCTTTGTTTTTCTCCATTCTTTTTCTCAAATTATTTTTCTTATTTTATAGTGTTTTCAATGAGCCAAACTTATTTATATTAACATAAGTTTACAAGCAAAATGTATAAAACCAACTACATCACCCAATTGCTTGTATGTTTTTGATACCTTATGATTTGCCTTGTGCAGTAGTATGGTTAGAATAGTTAGATGAGACTATAAATTGATATTGCAAGTCATGACCTTGTATGTTGGTTCTTTCAAAAAAACATTTTTTTGTATAATTAGATAAGGTTTTCGTAGACCATGATTGTTCGGGGCATGACCTTAAGAAGAGTACGACCGACTTAAATTTTGAGGACAGAATTTTTCTTAAGAGGGATAGGATTGTAACTACCACTTTTCTAAAATGAGGGTATTTTTGAATTTTTTTTGAAATTGATTATTTAGTTATTATTTAATGGATTAAATAATGTTAGTGATATAAATTGATAAAATTTTGATTATTTTACTATTATTTTTATTAGTGTATTGTGATTGTATCATTAGCTAGTGAAACCTTAGAACCACTATGACTAGAGGCTAACCATGATCATAGAGAAATAGCTAGTGGACTTATAATTGTTAATTGGACTCTAATTATGTTAGAATATCATGTAGAGACTAGAATTGACTTAGATTAATGAACCACTTTTGGGCCTTTCTCAAAAAAAAAAACTTGAAATGATATTAGAGAGGCCTTTAGCCAAATGCAACCAACCAAACCCTGGCTAGACCTAATGTGGTCGGCCACCCTAGTCCCCACATGCTATTTATAGCATCATTAGCCCCTCTTCTTCCTCTTTCATTTAGAAACCTAACCCTAATTTGGTGTTTTTCCCCCAAATTGCTTCCAACATCCAAATTGAGTCCAAATTCCTCCAAACAAATTGCAATCTCTTCCCCTTGGTGGAAGAAAGCCTCTAATTGCTAGAAGGGAACCTATTGGGACAATTTGACAGTTGGAAGTGAAGGATACCTAGATCTAGAAGTGTCTCCTTGAGAATCCATCTCTTAAGTGGTAGGAAGCTCTAAAACCCTTCTAATTTCATATTTCTCTCCATAGATGCATTCATTTAGGCTCCACATGACATTAGGAAGAGTTTGGTTTGATTTTAGATTCATTTGAGGTATGTATCGCAAGAGTGTCAGAAACGCGCATCAAGTATTTGGTGAAATGTCTCCTAGGAATTTTCTCACTCTATTTTCAATTGTAGTTAGTCTATAATGTTGCTAATATACTGTTATATATGTGTGTGTTGTGTCATGTGAATTGGAGAGGGTTTGATGGGTTATTTGGCCTAGGGGGAGGCTCGAGTTGTGAGTTATTCTTTGTGTCCACTGTTCTTTGGTGTACAGTCTGTCATTTTGGTTGTACCATGTTTCTTTAACACTCTAAACACCCTAGATGCATATCCTAGCATCTGTGCACCACCCATATTGCTCTGAACACAACTTTGTACACTGCACTTGTCATGAAAGTGCCATCATCAAGATGTCCTGCACATATTTAGTTTGTGCACTGCTGCTTGAGCATCATATTACCTTGTACTGCCATATTGCATTGCATTCATAGTGTCACGTGCATTGCACTAAACATCCACAAATTGTATTCATTATTGCATTGCATTCAAATATCTTCACTACTGCCATTACCTGTCTTGTATCAGGAATTAGCCACTGCATAACATGGCTCCACCTTACCTTACATTTCCCTGATACCTATCATGGTATCAGAACGTAATTAATATCCTGCATATGCCACTCACATTGTATTCTATATCCTAACTTCCTCTCACTGTATTACCCTTGTTGTACTGCAACCTTTAGCCCCTGCAACACTCATACACCTCTGCAATACTATCTTGCATCATCAAATTGTCTGTCAGGATCACCGCATAGGCACATACATTTGTGCTTTAGAACACACTCACAGAGCACTTGCACACACCTTGTTTCACTGTACCCCCATTCACATTCACATTCTAATGCATTGCTTGCATGAGCATATCTTGCATTCACCACTGAAAGGCCTGTAAACCTGCATTTCAAATCCGCTGCACCAAATGATCACTGCATGTTAGAAAACATGCCTGCATACACTTATATCTATAATTCATTCATTGCATTCATAACCACTGCATCCACTCATCCCTGCATTCAATGCAATACTTTATTCATACCCTGCCTATACTATGAATGTCTGTATATCATTAGCATACAATACTTCTTGTATTGGTCATGTCCTACACTCATCTACAAATTACCTGCAATGTAACTAAACCACTACACATTAGATAATACCCTACCACAGTTGATGTCCTGCCACCTGGCTTCACTATAAATTATAATGTATTTATTTCATTACTGCATACATTCCTAGCCTTGCATCCCAACTGAGCCATCTACATTTAGTTGTTATCCTCATTTGTCCTTCTTTTAAGAAGTGACCTACATATACTTTACTCACATCTGAACAACAGCATTGCCTATTGCAATTGACCTGCCCCTTAATATACTGAACAAATGCAAGTTGCCCTGCTTATTGGTTTATGACATTGCCTTGTTCATTACCTTCATGTCCTGCACTATACATGTTCACTGCACACTCATTTAACTACTACTCTCACACCCACACTGTCCTGCACTCTTATTTCATTCTTGCATTCACATTTACATTCAGTATGATGTATCAGAAAACTGCAAATTGTATGACTACATTAGATACATAGACTACACTCTCAAATAAACCACTGTACTTCATTTGACTGCATATCCTATATTACAAAACCAATTGCATACCACTGCTTACCTGTAAATTGAAGTACAGATGCATTACCATTACTGCATTCACTCATATATCATTATTCACTGCTACAGACACAACTTATACCCTTGCATCCACTGTACATCCTTATAGCCTGCAGGAACATGTCCTGTATCTCATATTGACCATTGCACGTCACCCTTGCAAATTCTCTAGCATTTTTAACTCACTGCATTACCTTGCCTGCATCAGTCCAGTATTGGACTTGTCACGCCCCAGAACCAGAATACTGGAGAGCGGGGGAATGACTCAGCCAGCTACGTATTACGGGTAGATAAATATCGTATAATACGATCAATGCTGTCTAAAAAGACGAGGGGGTACATACTACATGAGAGTCTTACTAGGGTCACTCAACATCTATTGTCTCAATCATTCAAACAAGAAACAGTATTAGAGAACATGTAAGATAAAGCAGTAAGGCGTCCCAAATGCTCAGTCAAAATGTTTTTGATATCTGGCTTTACAAAACATAGCCAGATGATGTAGCAAAGTATACACAATTGTTATCAGCTACAGCCTGACTTAGTTATAATTATGTAAAAGTAAGTACAAGACGATCCGACTAATATGTCGATGCCAAACGGCAAAGTATAACGTAAGTAACAAAATGAACGGGGAAGTAAGGAACCCACTCGTGTCCTCCTACGATCATTCCTCTAGTATTGACCATCTTGGAGACGGAAGTAAGCTGAGTCCTCGGAAACCGGCTCTAAATCTGACCATGCAAAACCAGAGAGGTTAGACCTTTAATAGCAAGTACTACAAGAAAGCACGATATGAGAAATTAGAACCAGTAATAACTGTAAAACCCCTAAATTTCTACTATATTTTTTTTTATTAAAGTTTGTACGGATTTAAAATTTTGTATTGTACGTCGCGTAATCGTATTGTACGTCGTACGCAAAAATTTGTTTTTCGTAATTGCTCGACGAGTGCGAATATGTGCGAGCGTACATATTTTTAGAAAAACATTTTTATCTATTTTACAGTTTCAAAATAATATATGTAATAATTTATTTTAGCTATCATACCAACATTTTCAAGTCCGTTATTTTATTGTAAAACGTCTTTTGTGAAAACAGTTATTATTAATAAATAATTTTTCGTGCATACACATATTTCATAAATATCTTATTAGTTTATTTTAAATAATAATGCAATTTTTGAAATTAATATTATTAGTATTTTGGAAAACATATTTTGAATTTATTTTGGTAATTTAAATCGTGATTTGAACTTATATATTTATTTAAATAGTTAAATAATTAAAATTTGAATTTTTGATTTGATTTTAAACTAAGGGAATTAAATTAGATTTAATTGGATTTGGATTTGGATTTGATTTGAATGATTTTAAATTAAATGGTAAATTATCTACTTAGGTTTTAAACCAATCCAAATCCTTATCTTATTGGGAATTCCCACATCCTATAAATAGGTAGGTACTCCTCCAATATTTTCTTCACAATATTCCTCCAAATTTCTACAACCCAAAAATTCGTGCATTGTGTCCGTGTTCCCTCCCAGTCCCCTATCTTATTCCATCTATTACAATTATATTAATTTCCGTGTCGGACACACCCCGACACGATACATCAAAATTTCTAACCTTAAAACCTAAGCAAAACCCAGCCATCCATCTCCCGCCTGGCCTTCCCTCGGCTTCCCGTATCAGATCGACGGCATCACCGTCTCCCTCCCGACCACCTAACTCCGGCCACCACCCGTACCACCTCTGCCATCCTCACTACTTCCTCCCTACAGCAGCACCTCACCCGATCGACTACTACCGCAAGCCAGCCCGGTCCTCCGACTCCTCCTGACCGAACACCCCCAACTGCCATCAACGCCACCACCACAAAATAGCACCACCACCATCGACGGCGTCCATCGCCGGCAACCCCCCAGAGCCACCCACACAAACCATATCGGGAAAAAAAACAGAAAAAGAAAACTAGAACCCTAACCTTAACCCGACTGCAGCGCCGCCCCACCAACCACCGCTTTCCTCGCCGAGCCTGGCGCGCGCCGCCTCCGGCTCGCCCTTCCCGCCGAGCGCCCTCTCTCCCTTTGTGACCTCCGTGCCCCCGCCGACGAGCCGGAATGCCACCCCCTTGCGCCGGATCCCGACCCCGCCACTGCGGGCGTCTTCCCCGACCAGCATCCGACCTTGACCCCCACTTCATCTGCCTGTAGCCACCGCGTCCCCAACGCCGCAATCCGCCGAGACCCTCCGCCGCCATAGCCCTAGCCGACCGCCGGTGAACCGCCTTCGCCAGGACCGCTCTGCCCCCTTCACCAGAAAAACCCCTCTCGAACACCCCGATCCCCCTTCGCTCACCTCCGTTCCCTTCGTCCACGCCGCCGAGCGCCGCCCCGCGTCGGCGAGCGCGCCGCCCGGCGCTTCTTCCCATCACCGCCCCCCTCTCCTTCTCTCCCATCGCCGGATCCGCCTCCGCCCATCCTCTTTCCTTCTTTCCTTCGATGCCGCGCCGCTTCCCGCCCCCTCACCGACGCCAGCGTCGCCCTTGCCACCTGCTCTCTCTCTGATTCTTCCCCCCCTTTTTTTCTTTTTCTTTCTCTCACTGTCGAATGAAGAGCAGTAGCTCTTTGGGATTTATGTTATTTTTATTATTATCTATTATTATTATTATTATTATTATTATTATTATTGTTATAATTACCATTATTATTATTATTTCTATTATTTCCTTTCTTTATTATTATTATTATTATTATTGTTAATGGTCATCATTATTATTATTTTGTTAAGGAGAGTTATTATTATTATTCTCATTTTTTATTATGATTAATGTTATTGTTACTTGCAAAACTATCTATTTGCTAAATATTATTAATTATAAAATTTTAGGAAAATATTATTTTCTGACAAAAAGGGAAAACTATTTTGATCGATAAAAAGGTAGTCACTAAATTATGTTATAAATGTCTAGTATATTATTTTGGCTAATAAAAATAGGTAGTTTCCTACTAAAACTTATTTTGACAAAATAGAGAAATTTTGCCCTAAAATGACTTTTGATTTTTAGTATCTATTTGAAAGTATATTTCGACTAATAATTTATATTTAAATTTTGTAAGTATTTTCTAAAAACAGATATATGATTTATCTAATGATAATTGACAAAATAATAAATGTATATTTCAATATTCATACCTGGACACAGTTGGTTAAAACACAGCTCCCCCATAAACAATGCCGAGCTTATAGCTCCCCCGTAAACAGTGAACGGTGCCGAGCTAGAATCAATAGCTCTCTCCCGTAAATAATGCATAGAACCTGTGGCCTGATAAAAATATTTTCCCAAAAGCAAACACAAGCACAGACAACAAATATACATATTTCTCCCCCTTTTGGCAGTTAGCAATATAAAGGATCATATAGACTGCATAAGGAAAAGCATGGGAATAGCAGTATAGACAATGAAAAGTAATCCAACCACACCAAGCAGAGAAGAAACAGTATAATACTAATAAAACAAGTCACTGACATAAAGTAGAACTACGAAAAATAGCATAAAATGTTATCCACCAACCAGCACATCATCAGGGTTTGAAGACATAAATCCAGTACATAAATCAAACTGAAATAACTAAAATCAAAAAGGCAACTAAGACCATCAGCAGTGTCAGCAGCATATCAAGCCAATCTCCATCATGGAGCACGAGAAGGTCCTGGAACATCTGAAGGACCAGGGAATGAGCGACGAGGGTCCACAAAAGCATCATCAGGATCCATATACCTCATGACCCACGGATCGTCTATACGATGACCCGTCCGATCTGGATCCCGCTCAATAGGCACATGCAGATCAGGATAACGAGCAAGTGAATACCGCATATCATGCAGAGAGTTCCCAAGGGCACTGATCTGCAAGGTGGTATGGTAATCCTGCTGCGTCCAGCGATCATCCTCAATAGCAAAGCGATCGCGAAGCATAGTTTGAAGAGACTCAAGAGTGGCAGGAGGAGGAGGTGCATCCTGACCAAGAGGAGGGGCGTCAGGCTCCTCATCAGCAGAATGCTCAGATGACTCAGAAGCAGCGACAGGCTGAAGGCGTCGTGCTTTTGATAGAAAGGCAGGTGCAGGCAGGAACGGACAATCATGGATAGGAATGATGAAAGCACGAAAAACTAAAGGAAGATAGAGAGGATAAACCAAGGCTCTTGGTTTCTTCCGACAGTTGATCATCCAATCCATCATAGTCCGTGGAAAGTTGAATGGAATACGATAGTGGAGATGATATAAGGCAGAAATCTCAAGATAAGTGACTTCATCTGTTGAGCCAGCCTTGGGCAAGATAGTATTGAACACGATGCGATGAAGTTCATAAAAGTAGGGGGTAAGATGCTTGGCCTTTAGCTTGCGAGGACTTACGTTAGGAGCACATAAATCCTCCTTGAATCCTTCAAGGGAAGTATTGCCAACAAATTGAAGTTGACGTGCTTCCACAAGCTTGTCCCACACATCAAGATCCGGGAGAGCAAGAAAGTCTCCCAACTCAGAATCATTAAAGGCAATGGTAATGCCAGCAACCCGAGAATAGATGTGGGTTGCATCGTGAGTCAAATTGCAGAAAAACATTTGAATTGCACTATGGTAGATGACAGAATTTGAAGCAACAAGTTCATCCAAACAAAGATCACGGAATAAAGACTCATATTGTGAAAAAATAGTGAAGTTTATGGATGGCCCCCAAACACCGGACGAGTTCTAAAATCGCTAAACCATTCATTAGAGGCTTCTAGCGATACAAATAAACGGTCGTCGTAAGTGTTAGGGTCATCGAGATGCGACGGATTGAACAACGGATGAATGGGGTGTTGTTCAACTACTTGTTCAATCGGAGGAGGAGGAACCGAAGAGGAAGCACCCTCATGTCGAGTCCTTCTCCCTCGTTTGGACAAGCGAGATGCCATTTGAAATAAAAGAGGAGAACTTGGAAATGATAGAAAGAGAGAGATGTACCTGAAAAGAATACCAAACAGTTGAAGTGAATGTTGAAAAAACCCCTTTTCCTTGATTTTGAGAAGAAATAGAGCCCTCTATATCAAGAACTAGGGCTAGGGTTTGGAAGGAAGAAGATGGAGGAGGTGGAGAAGAAGAAAATATGGGAGGAAAGAGAGGGAATCTCGAAATAAAGTAGGGCTTGGTCTTTGGTCGGGTGAAATATTGACCATTGGATTAGAATTGATCCAACGGCAGAGCCAGATCCCGACCCTGGAACCTAAGAACCGAACTCGGCCCGAACTCTGATAGGGGCAGAGTTCGGCCCGAGTTCTGGATCAATGGTCCAGAACTGAAAACAGGCAAAGAACATGAAGAAAAAGTTTAAGAGTTAAACAAAAGATAGTTGAGGACAACAAAGAGTGTAAACAAAATAGATAGAGAGGTACTCATGAACTTTAGAAAATCTCAATTTAGGCAATATTAAATCGAAAACGAGCCATATAATAAGTAAGGACATATACTGTGGTTCAATAGTCCAAATTTGCCACGGGTTAGCTGCAGGGGTCGGATCCCAGCTAGCGGTAGTCCTGAGGACTAGTGCACCGTGTCGCTTAGGCTTTTACGCCTTGTTGTCAGAAGGACCCTTTCGGCTTGTACCCATACCAAATTCTTCGAAAAAGAATCACAATATACTCGATATTTATGCAGGTGAGTTTCAATTTATAACTGCTTCATCTAAAATTCCAAGTTCACGACAAAGAAAATTGAAGCGCTCTTCGGATAGTGGCTTAGTAAAGAAATCTGCCAGCTGATGATCAGTGTCGATAAATTCTAAGTTAATCGTGCCATTTTGCTGATGATCACGCAAAAAGTGGTGTCTGATCTCAATGTGTTTAGTGCGTGAGTGGCAGACAGGGTTCTTAGTCAAATTGATTGTACTAGTATTGTCACAGAATATAGGAATATGCATGAAAGATAACTTATAGTCTTCAAGGGTTTGCTTCATCCACAGAATTTGTGCACAATAACGCCCAGCTGCTATGTATTCAGCTTCTGTTGTGGATAGTGCGACAGAGTTCTGCTTCTTGCTAAACCATGAGACTAAAGCCTTTCCTAATAAATGACACGTGCCGCTCGTACTTTTACGGTCGACCTTGCATCCAGCAAAGTCAGCATCAGAGTAACCGATGAGGTCAAATGATGTTGACTTGTGATACCATAGGCCCACTGTAACCGTACCCTTAAGATATCGAAAGATACGCTTAACCGCGGTCATGTGAGATTCCTTAGGATTTGCTTGATATCTAGCACATAGGCAAACACTAAACATGATATCGGGGCGACTAGCAGTTAAATAAAGTAAGCTGTCTATCATACCTCGATACTTACGTTGATCAACGGGTTTGCCGCTCTCATCTGGTTCGAGTTTGGTTGAAGTAGCCATTGGAGTGCTGATTGGTTTGATGTTGTCAAGATCGAACTTCTTCAGCATGTCCTTGGTATACTTCGATTGACAGATGAAAGTTCTATTAGCCAGTTGTTTTACTTGCAGACCAAGAAAGTAGTTGAGCTCTCCCATCATGCTCATCTCAAATTCCGTCTGCATACACTTGGCAAATTCTTGACAAAGAGTTTCATCAGTAGACCCAAAAATAATATCATCAACATAAATCTGAATTAATAGAATGGTGTCTTTGAAAGATTTGATAAACAGTGTAGTGTCAATTTTCCCTTTTGAAAAACCTTTCTCAAGCAAGAAACTGCTTAGCCTTTCATACCAAGCTCTGGGGGCTTGTTTAAGGCCATAAAGCGCTTTCTTCAGCTTGAACACGTGGTTGGGAAATTTGTGATTTTCAAAGCCAGGGGGTTGTTTGACATAAACTTCCTCCTTAATAAAGCCATTCAAGAAAGCACTTTTAACATCCATTTGAAATAATTTAAAGTTTTGAAAATTAGCAAAAGCACAAAGCATCCGAATGGATTCTAGTCTAGCAACAGGAGCATACGTCTCATCGTAGTCGATACCTTCCTCTTGGTTGTATCCTTGAGCTACTAGACGAGCTTTGTTACGTGTGACTGAACCATCTTCATTTACTTTGTTTCTAAACACCCATTTGGTACCAATTATTGAGTGATTAGCCGGTCTAGGAACTAGTTCCCATACTTGGCTCCTCTCAAATTGGTTGAGTTCTTCTTGCATAGCAGAAATCCAAAATTCATCATTAAAAGCTTCAGAAATGTTTTTAGGCTCTACTTGTGAAATGAAGGCAGTGCTAGCAACGGAGTCTCTTAGTGATGATCTAGTAGTTACTCCACGTGAAACTTCTCCTATAACTAAATTTTCTGGATGAGAAGGTTTGAAAGAGAATTTCTTAGGCAAACCCTCCAGAGAATTAGTTTCGGTTGAAGTATTCATTGGAGTAGAAGTTGATGGCTCAACGTCATCATCAAGAGTACTTGCTGTACTGTTATCTTCATCAAAAGTCACATTTGTTGACTCTTCCACAATAAGTGAGCGTTTATTGAAAACTCTATATCCCTTACTCTTGGCGGCATAACCAAGAAAGATACCATCGTCAGCTTTGGCATCAAATTTGCCTAAGTTGTCTTTGGTGTTAAGGATAAAACATCTACAGCCAAAAACTTTAAAAAAGAAACATTGGGGGTTCTCCCAAACCAAAGCTCATAGGGTGTTTTCTTCGTAATGGGACGAATAAGCACCCTATTCAAAATGTGGCATGCTGTACTTACAGCCTCTGCCCAAAATATTTCGGAAGAGAAAATTTATTCAACATGACTCTAGCCATATCGCCAAGAGTCCTATTCTTCCGCTCCACAATACCATTTTGTTGAGGAGTTCTAGGACAAGAAAATTCATGATCAAAACCATTTGCATTACAAAAACTTTCAAAATCATAATTTACGAATTCGCCTCCATGATCACTTCGGATTCGAGTAATCATGTAGCCTTTTTCGTTTTGAACTTTCTTTACAAAAATTTTGAAAGCAGAAATAGCATCGCTCTTATTAGCGAGAAAGAAAACCCATGTAAATCTCGAAAAATCATCAACAATAACAAATGCATAAAGTTTGCCTCCAAGGCTAGCTATTCTACTAGGACCAAATAAATCCATATGAAGTAGTTGCAAGGGTCTAGTAGTACTTACAGAGTTGATAGAATGAAATGAGGATTTAGTTGTCTTGTTTAGTTCACATTCGGCACATACCGTGTCCTTTTTGAACGTGATGTCAGGCAATCCTCTCACTAGCTTCTTGGTGGAAAGCCTGGATATAGCATCCATGTTGGCATGACCAAGACGCTGGTGCCAAAGTAGTCGTTCGTCTTTGTGGGCATATAGACATCTACCTGCATTGTTAGTATTTATAGAAAGATAGAAAATGTAGATGTTGTCCTATCTTTTCCCTTCAAAAGCAATGTCTCCTGTTGACCTATCATAGATGTAGCAACTGTTTTGTCCAAAGTTAATATCATATCCATGATCAGCAAGATGACTAATGCTGAGCAGGTTATGCTTTAACTCGGTCACTAGGCAGACATCCTTTATTACAGGAGAAGGAGGATGACCAATGATACCATTACCTATAATGTGCCCTTTGAGATTGTTACCGAAGGATACGTATCCTTCTCTCTTCATCGATAGTGATGTAAAAAGATTTGCGTCTCCCGTCATATGTCGCGAGCATCCACTATCGAGAATCCACTTACTTTCAGTTGAGGAGGGAAGGTCCACCTACATCAAGAGTAGATGTGACCTTTGGTACCCGAGTTTTTGAGGGTCCTGAAAAGTTAGTCTTTGGAAACCAAGCATATATCCTTTTATCTACAAGTCTTCTAACTCTGCACTGTGGTGAGATGTGTCCATGTAATCCACAATAAGTACAGATAGCATTCTTATTTATACTAGGAGCATGAGAATAATATCTATAAGCAACAGGATGAGGATGGACATGATGTGAAGAGTTAGCATGGTGAAGATGATTATGCATGGAATAAGTGGCATGTTGATGGTGTCTATGAGGCATAGAATGATGGTATTGTCTATGATGTGTGACATGCTGATATTGTCTAGATGGCATGGCATGATGATTTTGTCTATATGGTTTATGAGGACCTTGTCTATATGGCATTGCATGATGATTTTGTCTATATGGCATGGCATGATGAATTTTATGTGTGGAGTGATGTTGATTGTGTCTTTGTGCATGATGAGTGTGTACTGAGTGAGAATTGTTCTTACGTGCACGTGGTTTGTGAAAGTTTGTGTATATAAAAGCATGGTTATGTGCTGCATGAGAATGACGTGGTTGACTAGCATGAGTGGTATTGTGCCCATGTGATTGGGTTTGAGGTTGAACAACCTGTTTACCCAATTTGGTTTCTAATCTTTTAGAAACAGCTTGTAGTTCATCAACCTTAATATTTAAGCTATAAATCTTAGTCATGGAAATCTTGTGTCTACTCTTTTCTTCAGCAAGCAACGTGTTGAGAGTAGTGATTTCTTGAGTTTGTTGCTCAATACGTGCTTCAGCATCATGTAAGCTTAATTTAAGCTTGGATACTTCATCAGTGTCATTAGTGGGTGATGTGTTTCTAACATTATCAAGAAGTAAAGAAATTCTTTGTATCTCATCTTCTAGACTTTTGATTTTGTCCTTGGCATGTTTATATTTACCGATGACCTTTTTATGATCATCGAGTAAATCAGTGAAAGCATCGCCAAGTTCATCAAAAGAGAAGTCATCCAGAGTTTCGTTAGATACCTTGTTGGAAGTTGCCATCAGGCACACATTTGCTGTATCTTGAGGAGAGTCCTTTTCTTCCTCAGAGTCACTCGCTTCACTTTCATGCCAGATACCTGTGTTGGCATATTTCTTTGATGAGTTCTTTTTGTATGGCTTCTCATAGCGGTTGCTCTTCTTCAGGAATGGGCAGTCTTTTCGGACATGTCCAATTTTCTTGCAACCGTAACAAGTTGGTTCTTCTTCATCGTCTTCTTGAGATTCCTTCTTCCTTCGATTGAAGCGAAGGAATTTCCTGAAGTTGCGAACCATGAGAGCTTGGTCTTCATCATCCGAATTATCTTCTTCGGTCTCATCATGATTAGCTCTTCGTTGATGAGCTTTGAGTGCGATCTCCCTGGTCTTCGGAGCAGGTTCTTCGAAGTCCTTGAGGTCAAGCTCGTGAGTCATAAGCTTACCCATCAAGGTCTCCATTGACATTGTTGTGAGATCGTTTCCTTCTATGATGGCTGTCACCTTAGGGTTCCAAATCTTTGGTAGCCCTCTGAGCAGCTTACGAATCTTCTCGTGGTTTGAGTACTGCTTTCCAAGCGAAGATAGAGGATTGATGATGTCGAGGAATCTTGTGATCATTTGAGTGATCGTCTCACTTGGCTTCATCTTGAAGGCTTCGTATTCTTGAGTGAGACGGCTTATTTTAGATTCCTTGACCTGTGTGGTTCCTTCATGCGTCACTTCTAGAAGTCTCCATACTTCATGAGCAGTGGTGCATGTAGAGACCCTGTTGAACTCATTCTTGTCTATAGCACAGAATAAAGCATTAATAGCCCTAGCCTCTAGACTTGCCTGTTTCTTCTCCTCGACAGAATATTTGTCGTGTGGTTTCTCAATGAGGTCACCATCGACAACTATCCTGGCGGGCTTTTTGTAACCGTCAGTGACGACAGTCCACAGGTCAAAGTCTAGAGACTTAAGATAGAAGCTCATCCTTGTTTTCCAATATGTGTAGTTAGTCCCATCAAATAGGGGAGGCCTATGAGTGGACTGACCTTCACCATGATTGGAAATCAAGGATTGTGTGGTTGCCATGGATCAGCTCTTAGGATGTTAGTCCTTGTAAAGAGAACAGAGCTCTGATACCAATTGAAGAACAGTTTGGCAACTCTAGAAGGGGGTGAATAGAGTTTATATAGAAAAATAGCCAATTAAAAATAACTCTTTCACCAACAATAAATAATCAGAGTAAAGTGCGGAAAATAAATGAAGAGCAGAAGAGCATAAGCAAACACAGCGATTTTAACCTGGTTTCCCTCGTGGAGGACTAGTCCAGGCCTGAGAACTCTAGCTCAGGATTAAATCTACTATTTGTGAAATAGTAGCTTACAACCCGTGCCTTTTCTTCAGAAGAGCACGTCAACTTCTAACAGAGGATCGCAGTGGCGATTTGCTTGGAATTGTCCAAGCGACTTCTTCACTCTTGCACAAGAATCCTAACTGAGAGATGCTGAGCACTCGAGACTTAGGAGGCTTGTGGCTAGTAGATAGGAAGGGTATGGCTTATTGAGCTTGTAGGAGAGAAGAGAAGAGAAGATTGAGTGAATTGAAATGAGAGAATTCATGCCCTATTTATAGTGTTTTTAGAGGCAGAATTCGGCCAGAATTCGGGTAGGAAAATTCAAAAATTTGGCCGTTGGACAGCTAGCAACCAGCTAACCCTAAAATTAGGGTTCCTGATTTCTAGGGGACAGAGTTCGGCCCGAACTCTGTGTGGAGGCAGAGTTCGGCCCGAACTCTGTCTCCAGAGCACAGAGTGGTCCTAAGTGGGACTTGTGGGCAATTTTTGTTTTGGTGGAGCTTGGGATTTTGGGTAGGCTTATAGACTAAGTTCCAAGAGCTCAGCATAACTCAGAGTACATACTTCTAGACTCAATAAAATGTAAAAGTACAGACTCGAAAATACACTGAGAGTCGGAAACTGAGCTGTTGTCTGTCCTGAACTGAATGCAGACGTCGTGTGTCGTATTGAATTTATACAGATATTATTTAGTCAATGTAGTCAATATTTGGTTGACTGTGACTTTGTGTCAACATCTAATTCCTTCGATATTCACCATGACCATGACTAATCCCCCAGTTCTATTCCCCTGCCAAATCCATAATTCCTCCTATCATCCCTAACCAAACTGATCGTTTTAGACCTGACACACCAGTTTGTACCACCGTTAGAGGGCGTCTTGTATAGTTGTTACCGAAGTCACAGTTCATGCCAGCTTGATCATCGCAGCACACCAGGCGCTCTACCAGGCAAGACACCTTGCCTTCACTGTTTAATTTCTTGCTCAATATCATGCATGTTTTTACTTATTCTAGAAAATATAAATTGTTCTTGCAAAGTTATTATATTTTAGTTGCATATGGCTTAGAATTAAGGGACCACCTTTGTTTGTGTCGTATTCATTGGCCCGACACTTGTGTTTCACGAGTCACGAGTCTCATATAGATCTCGGACGTACGTATCGACTGGCCATCGGTGCGCACATGCCGTGCGATAGGCAATAACTGTTAAATAGTTATGGTTGTCTAGAAGGCTTAGTGACTTAGCAGTTATTAGGAATGTCGTGATGAGGATTCAGCACGAATAGTGCATAGGGAGGGTGAAGACAGTTATTAGGCGCAGGGGACTTTCACGCCTTTACTTTTCTCTAGATGCCATTTGTGACTCAGTCGAGAGACTAGTGGCCGTGCATTTATTTACTTTTCTCTAGATACCACCAGTGCCTCAGTTGAAACACAAATGTGCCGTGCATTTACTTTCCTCTAGCTGCCGTTAGTGGCTCACCCAAGTGCTAGTGGCCGTGCATTTATTTTTCTCTAGACGCCCCTTAGTTCTCGTTCGAGTGCTAATGGGCCGTGCATTTACTTTTCTCTAGACACCGCTAGTTCCTTGGTTGAAACGCTAACGTGCCGTGTTTCTAGCTTCGGGAGCCCTTGTGTGGAACGTTGTCTTCAAAATGCATTTACACCTAAAATGGTTAAGGACCTTTATTTGTGTAGTCATATATACTTTTCTGTTGAGCTTTAATTATTCAGTTATTGGCATGATATTATGTGTTTTGTTACGTCCTTCTAAGGACCTGGTTATCTCGTCAGGTGTGTGCTCTTGTCTTTCGCAGGTGTTCTAGCTCTAGCCGTGATCATCGCTATTTCTTCGAGGATGATTGCATTTGGATCGCCTTCACTTTACTCGCCCAAAATCCTTCTTTTGTTATGTATTTCTTTTCATCGTTGGTAGTGGATTTGTCTCCGCCCAACTGCATGTACCAAATAACATTTTCATGGTTGATTATATGATATCATTTATTCATATATTTTTGTGTGGATGAGATTAGTATGGTTCTACTGCATTTTACAGCTTATGTATTTATACGAGGCTTCCATATATTGGAGTATACTTCGTATGAATACAGCTGGCATGTCTACGTTCCTAGTCCTGCGTATTTTGGGACTGGGGCGTTACATGTTTTTGTGGTGGCTCATGCAGGTCAAGATAAATTGTTTGGTTACTTTACCGTACTAAGCAAGCCTGCGTATAGGATTAGAAGTCTAGGATCTCATCCACATACTTGACCTCTTTCCTTGATTTTATCTACCATTTGACTCATCAATTGCAACTTGCTTGCTTCCTTCCATCCCTAATCTTATCTTCCCTTCGTGCTTGCTAGAGATCGACCCTACTAGTTAGTTGTCCCAAAACACCATTAGTTTAATTCTTTAAGTTGGGTAGAATACCTTATGAACTAGCAACCCTTTGACCTAGTGACCTATATTAGCAAGCTTAGTTAGAACCTAGAATCTAGAGGACCTAACCCATCTAGCCACCCAATGACTTGGACAAGAAGACTATAGGACGACTGCATGACTTAGAATCATTCTACCTTTTTTAAATCCAAATCTCTCGTGCCTATGTATTTACCATTTTGACTAATGATGCTAATGTAGTCTAGTTTTTGCAAGCTTATTCTTTATCGAGTTTGTTCATGACATATGCTATTGAGCGCTCACTAGCCTATTGTCTAATCAGAACCGGTGCATAATGGTCTGATCAACCAAGTGCACTTTGGTTCGCTTTTGTCTATTATTCTACGTGGATGGAACATAATTAAGCTCGGCCTTTAGAATCCCATCCACGACTGCCTTGGCAATTTCTTTGAAATTTTCGGTCGTCCTTGGATCACGTACTCGTATTCGATAATATCGCCTTGAAACTCCTTATTTCGTTCGCCTTCACCTATTTTAGGAATACGAAGGCGTAGTACTAGAACTCCCTTTAGCCTTCCTACCAATTATGACCGTTATCACTCAAAGTTGTTATATCCTCATCCTAAACTGCTCGTTCTTATCTCGGCCCTATATTTACTCTCATGACCTTCTAATCACTTAAGACCCAAATCGCTCACTCAATCGTGCCAGCAACCAACTCCTAAGAAACCATATCTTTAAGATCTCTAATCAATTCTTCTCTAGATAACACACTAGCCTTTATCGCGTGTTTTATCTTTAAACCTTACACATTTTTTTTCTTGAGCTATCCCATGATTACTCTCGCCATTATTGAAGTCGCGATTTCCTAATGTATGATTGCGTTGGATGTTGTGAACGATTATTCCTCACCGATACCCCCTTGTGCCTTTCACCCCCTCCTAATTCTTAATTTTGAGGACGAAATTCTTTTAAGTTGGGTAGGATGTAAAACCCCTAAATTTCTACTATATATTTTTTTTATTTTTTATATTAAAATTTGTACGGATTTAAAATTTGTATTGTACGTCGCGTAATCGTATTGTACGTCGTGTGCAAAAATTCGTTTTTCGTAATTGCTCGACGAGTGCGAATATGTACGAGCGTACATATTTTTAGAAAAACATTTTTATCTATTTTATAGTTTCAAAATAATATATGTAATAATTTGTTTTAGCTATCATACCAACATTTTCAAGTCCATTATTTTATTGTAAAGCATCTTTTGTGAAAACAGTTATTATTAATAAATAATTTTTCGTGCATACACATTTCATAAATATCTTATTAGTTTATTTTAAATAATAATGCAATTTTCGAAATTAATATTATTAGTATTTTGGAAAACATATTTTGAATTTATTTTGGCAATTTAAATCGTGATTTGAACTTATGTATTTATTTAAATAGTTAAATAATTAAAATTTAAATTTTTGATTTGATTTTAAACTAGGGAAATTAAATTAGATTTAATTGGATTTGGATTTGGATTTGATTTGAATGATTTTAAATTAAATGGTAAGTTATCTACTTGGGTTTAAACCAATCCAAATCCTTATCTTATTGGGAATTCCAACATCCTATAAATAGGCAGGTACTCCTCCAATATTTTCTTCACAATATTCCTCCAAATTTCTACAACCCAAAAATTCGTACATTGTGTCCGTGTTCCCTTCCAGTCCCCTATCTTATTCCATCTATTACAATTACATTAATTTCCGTGTCGGACACACCCTGACACGATACATCAAAATTTCTAACCCTAAAACCTAAGCAAAACCCAGCCATCCATCTCCCGCCTAGCCTCTCCTCGGCTTCCCGTATCAGACCGACGGCATCACCGTCTCCCTACCGACCACCTGACGCTGGCCACCACCCGTACCACCTCCGCCATCCACACTACTTCCTCCTTATAGCAGCACCTCACCCGATCGACTACTACCGCAAGCCAGCCCGGTCCCCCGACTCCTCATGACCGAACACCCCCAACTGCCATCAACGCCACCACCACAAAATAGCACCACCCCCATCGACGGCGCCCATCGCCGGCAACCCCCCAGAGCCACCCATACCAACCATATCGGGAAAAAAAAACGGAAAGAGAAAACTAGAACCCTAACCTTAACCCGACTGCAGCGCCGCCCCACCAACCACCGCTTTCCTTGCCGAGCCTGGCGCGCGTCGCCTCCGGCTCGCCCTTGCCGCCGAGCGCCCTCTCTCCCTCTGTGACCTCTGCGCCCCCGCCGACGAGCCGGAACGCCGCCCCCTTGTGCCGGATCCCAACCCCGCTACTGCGGGCATCTTCCCCGACCAGCACCCGACCTTGACCCCTACTTCATCCGCCTGTAGCCACCGCGTCCCCAACGCCGCAATCCGCCGAGACCCTCCGCCGCCATAGCCTTAGCCGACCGCCGGTGAACCGCCGTCGCCAGGACCGCGCTGCCCCCTTCATCGGAAAAACCCCTCTCGAACACCCTGATCCCCCTTTGCTCGCCTCCGTTCCCTTCGTCCACGCCGCCGAGTGCCGCCCCGCGTCGGCGAGCGCGCCGTCCGGCGTTGCTCCCCATCACCGCCCCCTCTCCTTCTCTCCCATCGCCGGATCCGCCTCCGCCCATCCTCTTTCCTTCTTTCCTTCGATGCCGCGCCGCTTCCCGCCCCCTCACCGACGCCGGCGCCGCCCTTGCCACCCGCTCTCTCTCTGATTCTTTTCCTTTTTTTTTCTTTTTCTTTCTCTCACTGTCGAATGAAGAACAGTAGCTCTTTGGATTTATGTTATTTTTATTATTATTATTATTATTATTATTATTATTATTATTATTATAATTACCATTATTATTATTATTTCTATTATTTTCTTTCTTTATTATTATTATTATTATTAATGGTCATCATTGTTATTATTTTGTTAAGGAGAGTTATTATTATTATTCTCATTTTTTATTATGATTAATGTTATTGTTACTAGCAAAACTATCTATTTGCTAAATATTATTAATTATAAAATTTTAGAAAAATATTATTTTCTGACAAAAAGGGAAAACTATTTTGATCGATAAAAAGGTAGTCACTAAATTATGTTATAAATGTCTAGTATATTATTTTGGCTAATAAAAATAGGTAGTTTCCTACTAAAACTTATTTTGACAAAACTTAAAAATTTTGCCCTAAAATGACTTTTGATTTTTAGTATCTATTTGAAAGTATATTTCGACTAATAATTTATATTCAAATTTTACAAGTATTTTCTAAAAACAGATATATGATTTATCTAATTCCTTCGATATTCACCATGACCATGACTAATCCCCCAGTTCTATTCCCCTGCCAAATCCATAATTCCTCCTATCATCCCTAACCAAACTGACCGATTTAGACCCGACACACCAGTTTGTACCACCATTAGAGGGCGTCTTGTATAGTTGTTACCGAAGTCACAGTTCATGCCAGCTTGATCATCACAGCACACCAGGCGCTCTACCAGGCAAGACACCTTGCCTTCACTGTTTAATTTCTTGCTCAATATCATGCATGTTTTTACTTATTCTAGAAAATATAAATTGTTCTTGCAAAATTATTATATTTTAGTTGCATATGGCTTAGAGTTAAGGGACCACCTTTGTTTGTGTCGTATTCATTGGCCGACACTTGTGTATCACGAGTCACGAGTCTCATATAGATCTCGGACGTACGTATCGACTGGCCATCGATGCGCACATGCCGTGCGATAGGCAATAACTGCTAAATAGTTATGGTTGTCTAGAAGGCTTAGCGACTTAGCAGTTATTAGGAATGTCGTGATGTGGATTCAGCACGAATAGTGCATTGGGAGGGTGAAGACAGTTATTAGGCGCAGGGGCTTTCACGCCTTTACTTTTCGCTAGATGCCATTTGTGACTCAGTCGAGAGACTAGTGGCCGTGCATTTATTTACTTTTCTCTAGATGCCACTAGTGCCTCGGTTGAAACACAAATGTGCCGTGCATTTACTTTCCTCTAGCTGCCGTTAGTGACTCACCCAAGAGCTAGTGGCCGTGCATTTATTTTTCTCTAGAAGTCCCTTAGTTCTCGCTCGAGTGCTAATGGGTCGTGCATTTACTTTTCTCTAGACGCCACTAGTGCCTTGGTTGAAACGCTAACGTGCCATGTTTCTAGCTTCGGGAGCCCTTGTGTGGAACGTTGTCTTCAAAATGCATTTACACCTAGAATGGTTAAGGACCTTTATTTGTGTAGTCATATATACTTTTCTGTTGAGCTTTAATTATTCAGTTATTGGCATGATATTATGTGTCTTGTTACGTCCCTCTGAGGACCTAGTTATCTCGCCAGGTGTGTGCTCTTGTCTTTCGCAGGTGTTCTAGCTCTAGCCGTGATCATCGCTATTTCTTCGAGGATGGTTGCATTTGGATCGTCTTCGCTTTACTCGCCCAAAATCTTTCTTTTGTTATGTATTTCTTTTCATCGTTGGTAGTGGATTTGTCTCCGCCAACTGCATGTACCAAATAACATTTTCATGGTTGATTATATGATATCATTTATTCATATATTTTTGTGTGGATGAGATTAGTATGGTTCTACTGCATTTTACAGCTTATGTATTTATACGAGGCTTCCATATATTGGAGTATACTTCGTATGAATACAGCAGGCATGTCTACGTTCCTAGTCTTACGTATTTTGGGACTGGGGCGTTACAATAACATTAAGAATATAATAAGTAGTCTCCACTTGCTACTGGGATTTACATAACATCACGACACTTCAAACCAACTTTCCAACCAAACAAGGACAGAAGTTGACCCGTCATGTCCTTATATTCTGATCATCTCGGTAGTTAACAGAGTAGGTACAATACACAAACAAGTCAACTTAAACGGCCATGCAACTACTACGGCTTGCTACTGTGAGTTCCAAGTTACCCTGGAAATATGCAGTAAGGATTCCTCAGTTCTTACTATGTACAAGCAAGGCTAGTCTACCCAATCAATCAATTGCGCCAATGATGAATTTAGACCAGTCCCAGCGGGACGCCCATCATCAATATACAACAAATAATATAAGCAGATATCGTTTCCTGTCCGTGTTACAGATTTGCAGTATCTGTGGGAACCAGCCGGCATGTCGGGCACTAATAGTCCCAAAGATGACTGCCATGTAAGAACTCGAAAATCTATTCTCTCTCCATGCAATCATTATTTTATTTAACTTAGTAGTCCTTATGTTGAGTGAAATCCCATGCCGTAGATCATGGTCATTCAGAATGAGTACTTTCGTACAAAGTACGATATGCACAACTCTATAATGATACCCGTGCGGTTAGGTTGTAGGTCTTACATAGCGTAATACAATAATCCAAACTAGCCACAGAATAATCATGCCTTGACCATAAAGTACACATGCTGCTTTTGTAGAAAATAGATTGAAGCCTCCACGTGCCCATATGTCAATGTTCGGGATCGGCCAATCGATCGCAATGGTTCATAGTTAATATGAAAGTGTCTCATTCAATTCAATAAGACGACTAGCCAGTCTCTTAGTTTCAACTAGGAACTTATGATCAATTATTAGTCAAGGTCACAATCAATGTCAATCAAGGTCAATTCGGGACAAGCAGCCGTCCAAGTCCATGCGGCTAAAGGCCTATGCGGTAAACAAAGGAGGGTCTCATGCGGCTGGGAGCTGCTAAGTGCCATACGGCCAAAGGCAAACAAAATCATGCGGCTATGGGGAAGCAATTCATGCGGCTAGGGATACTCAGCTCATGCGGCTGGGAAACACTCAGCTCATACGGCTGGGAAAGATTCATGCGGCAATGAACCAAGTGCCAGGCTTATGCGACCAAGGGGGCTGAGTCTCATGCGGCTCAGGGCTGCAAAGGCCATGCGGCCGGAAGTCCATACGGCAATGGGCCATTCGGCCAAAGGAAAACAACTTATGCGGCTGAAAAAAAGTAAAGCCTTATACGACTGGAAAGTAAAATCTCATGCGGCTAGAGGGACATGCGGCTGAAAGCTATGCGGCCAGAAAAGTCAATGCGTTCAGGAAAGTCAATACGGTCAGGAAATTCAATGCGGTCAGGAAATTCAATACGGTCAAAAAATTTCATGCAGCCAGAAAAGTACATACGGCTAGGGCTAACTTGAGCCATGCGGCAATGGAGCGGAGTCCCATGCGGCTGGGTAAGTTCGGTCCTTATACGGTTGGAAAGTATGCAGCCAAGACCCTGCGGCTATGTCCATGAGGACTAGTGCGCTTATGCGGCCAGGGGACTGAATGCATATGCGGCAAGAAAAGTTCATGCGGCCAAGACTGTTAAGAGCAGTGCGGCTATAGCCATGCGGCCAGGAGGAAACTTGCCGTATGAAAAGCCATACGGTCAAGTACTGTTCTTCTTTTCCAATTTTTCGAGAAAAAGAACCGTAAAAGCCATGGCTTACAAGCTCCAGTAGTCCTTCATCCAAGGTCAGAATCCAGACTTCCATATGTCAAAATGGGGTAGAACAAAATTCTCTACAACATGGAACCATCAAAACTTGAAAATAACAAGATTAGCTAGATCAAAACCCAAGAATCCGAAAATACAACAAGTTTAGATCTACACAAAATGAGCCATGGAAATTGAAAGTGCTAAGTACTAAAGTATCTAAGAATCTTGTGAGAAAGACAATGGAACAACAAAAATTGGACTCCATCACGAAGCAAGTTGTACTTGCCTAGCTCTCCTAGGTTGGTGGAGGAGTTATGAGGAAGAAGAAGAGTAAAGAAGGAGTAATGAAGAGTGAGAAAAGGGATTTGGGGCTTAAATGGGGGTGTTGGTAGGTGGGGTTCATGTTGAACCACCCAAGGCCGGAAAATAAACCAACTCAGGCCGAACCCAAAAGTAAAGTAAATGCAGAAAGTAAATACAGAAAAATAATTAGCATAAAATTAAAGAAATTTAAATACAAAATAATACATGATAAATATTAAATAAATACATTCAAGTAGTACACGTATTAAAATACGTATTCTTGGAACGGGGAGTGACATCTCTACCCTCCTTAAAAAAATTTCGTCCTCAGAATTTCAAATCCAAGCAGGATAGAAATATCAGAGCTAAACTAATCTAAGTACAAGCAATTTAAGCAAGCAATCATTTTACAAGGTCAATAGTAAGTAACATATCTATATTTAACAATCTACGACATCAAGTAATTCTATTCATAGGGTGACAAGCATGCGGAGTTAAGACAATCAAGGTATACGGAAAAAAATATACCTTGTAAGTTAAACAGGTGCGAATTTCGTGTTCGGATATCATCCTCACGTTCCCACGTTGACTCCCCTAAGGAGTTATGGCCCCAAGCAACCCGGACAAGGTTAATTGTTCGGTTCTTGAGTATCTTCTCCCTTCGGTCCAAAATGGACACAGGCTGTTCCTCGTAAGACAGGTTGGTACCAACAACCAGCTCAGAATGATCAAAGATATGGCTTGGGTCCAATACATACCTACACAACTGAGATACATGGAACACATCATGCACCTCTCGTAATGAAGGAGGAGAGGATAAACGATAAGCAATATCGCATATCCTATCAAGGATAACAAATGGGCCCACGTACCGTGGACTCAACTTCCCGCAAACGCCAAATCTAATGACCCTACGGGTAGACGAGATCCGCAAGAACACGTGGTCCCCAACAGAAAACTCTAGCAGCCTACGATATTGGTCCGCCCAATGACGATGTCGATCTTGCGCAACTCGAAGTCGCTCTCTAATTCCCTTAACCACTTCAACTGTCTAAACAATCATTTCTGGGCCTAGCATCTTCCTCTCTCCGATATCATCTCATGTTAGTGGCGACCTACACTTCTTACCATATAGTGCTACAAATAGTGCCATCTGGATACTGGCTTGATAACTATTGTTGTATGAAAACTCGACTAAGTGCAGGTGACTCTCCCAAGATCCTCCAAAATCTAGGGTACAAGCTCGTAACATATCTTCTAAAGTCTGAATTGTTCTTTCTGGTTGCCCGTCTGTCTGTGGATGACAAGCCGTGCTAAATCTTAATTTGGTACCCAGACTATGATGTAAACTCCTCCAAAAATGTGATATAAAATGGGACTCAATGCTGACAGGGACTCAATGCTGCCTGACTATCTGTTGTATATACAACTCTGCCAACTTTTCTGTAGATTGCCCTAATATGAAAGGAAGAAAATGTGCCACCTTTGTAAGTTGGTCCACTATTATCCAAATAGCATCTTTACCACTTGGCGATCTCGGTAAACCAGTCACAAAGTCTATTGTGATATGTTCCCACTTCCATTCTGGAATAGAAAGCGGTTACAATAACCCAGCTGGCCTCTGTTGTTCTGTCTTCACTTGTTGACATATCAAGCAACGGAAAACAAATCTAGCTATCTCCCTCTTTATTCCGTTCCACCAGAAGTGCTTTATATCTTGGTACATCTTGGTCCCTCCAGGGTGTATAGAATACACAGAACTGTAAGCTTCTGTCATAATCTCCTGTCTGATATCTCCACCAGGCACACAAAGGCGGGATCCAAACCTAAGTATACCATCTTCGTGGATTTTCATCTCCTTCCTGAGTCCTGACTCACATTCTGACCTAAGCTTCTGAATCCTTGTGTCCTGTGCCTGAGCTGCCTTGATCCTGTTTACTAAGTCAGATTGAACTTGTAGACTTGCCATAATTCCTACATCACTAGGGAGTATAACCTCGATGCCCATCTCCTGAAGGTCTTCTAAGATATGTTTTTGTGTTGTTAACATAAATACGCCTCCTCTCCTGCTAAGAGCGTCTGCTACCACATTAGCCTTGCCTGGATGATACTGGAGCTCTACGTCATAATCCTTGATCAACTCTAACCATCTTCTCTGCCTCATGTTTTGTTCCTTCTGAGTAAAAATGTACTTCAGACTTTTGTGGTCTGTGTACATGTCCACTCGATCACCATATAAGTAATGCCTCCATAGCTTCAAAGCAAATACTACTGCCGCCAACTCCATGTCGTGGGTTGGATAATTCTTCTCGTGGTCTCGAAGTTGCCTAGATGCATATGCTATCACCTTCCCATGTTGCATGAGGACACATCCAAGTCCTTTATCTGACGCATCATAATAAACGGTAAAACCTTCGGGTCCAACTGGCAATGTAAGAATGGGTGTCGATATCAACTTCTGCTTCAAATTCTTAAATGATGCCTGGCATTCTGCCGACCAGACGAATAGCACATCCTTCTGTGTCGAGCGGGTCATGGGTGCTGAAAGTCTTACAAAGTCTGATACGAACCTTCTGTAATATCCTGCCAATCCCAAGAAACTACGTACATCAGCTACGGTCTTGGGTACTGGCCAACTTTCTACTGCTTCTACCTTTTTGGGATCCACTGCTACTCCAGCTCCTGATATAATGTGTCCCAAAAATGAAATGTGATCCGTCCAGAACTCGCACTTGCTGAGCTTGGCATACAACCGATTCTCTTTCAGAACCTGTAACACTTTCGGGAGGTGGTCTTCATGCTCCTCTTCACTGGCAGAGTATACGAAAATGTCGTCAAGAAACACAATGACAAATTGATCTATGTACGACATAAAGAAGCGGTTCATCAAATCCATAAATATTGCTGGAGCATTGGTCAAACCAAACGACATTACTAAGAATTCATAATGCCCATACTTCGACCTGAATGTTGTCTTGGGAATATCCTCCTTCCGAACCCTCACTTGATGATACGCTGACCGAAGATCTATCTTGGAGAAAACTCTAGCTCTGCTCAACTGATCAAACAAGTCGTCGATCCTGGGTAGTGGGTACTTGTTCTTTACTGTTGCCGCGTTGAGCTTCCTGTAGTCAATACACAATCTAAATGACCCATCCTTCTTCCCCACAAGTACCACTGGTGCTGTCCATTGTGATACGCTGGCTTGAATGAACCTCTTCTTCTTCGGTTCTTCTATGTGCTGATATACCTTGGCCTACTCTGAATTCGCCATTCTATAAAATCGATCTGAAATCGGTTTAGTTCCAGGTGCCAATTCTATACTGAACTCAATATCCCTAAACGGTGGTAGAACTGGAAGTTCTTCGAGAAATACGTCTAGAAACTCTTCAATTACCTTCGAAACTTGAACTTCTTCCATTGCCGTTACTACTCCTTGCTCTTGTTGAGTTGCCACTGATCTGACTAAGGTGAACCGCTTCATGCCTAGAATATCAAAAGATACACTCCCTCTACGATAATCTATTGTTGCATGACTGTCTTTCAACCAGTCCAAGCCTAAGATAACGTCGAAATTTCCAACAGAAAATTCTACCAACCTGGCGGGTAAGGAATGCCTGCAAACTACAACGCTACATACTAGAATAATTCTACTAACTCCTACGAGCCCATTACCAGTGAGTATATTCAACCTCCTTGGCAATGTCTCGAACTCCATTCCTAGTCGTGTCGTAAATTATGCAGATATAAACGAATGGAATACTCCCTAATCAAACAATGCTACTGCGAGATATGAGGCGACGAGAATGTTACCTGCCACAACATCTTTCGATGCCAATGCATCTTCTAAGGACAGAGTGAATGTCTGCCCTCGACCTCCTTGTTGGTTCCTATGCTACGGCCTAGCCTGGTGCTGCTGTTGGCCCCTGTCTTGGTGATGCTAGGGTGGTCTGTGTTCTTGCTACTGCATCGGCGATCCCTGCTGCCAAAACATCTGAGCCTACGACATGAACGGGCATTGTGCTAACGGTCTCACTGCAACCGCTGGTCCTCGATACTGGCCTGGAACTTGTTGTTCTGGTCCTCCTGACCTCGAATTCATGGGACAGGTGGAAACCCGATGATCTGGACTTCCACATATCAAACACTGCCCGTTCAATGTCCGACACATATCTCTAGTGTGCCCAACCTTCCCAAAATAAGTGCAGCCCGCTGGGGGTTACTGGTTCTTCCTTTGTTGCTGTTGTTGCTGCCTTGGTGGTGGTGTTGGCCCTCGTATTGCCACATCATGAATGCCAACGCCAGAGGACGATACTGTTGTTCGGGACGCTACTCCTCCTCCTCCTTCAATCTGATTGTGAGATCTCTTCTGACCTCCAGTCCTAGCTGCAATCCTCTGAATGGTGATCTCATGCCTTCGGGTTGCCGTCAACACTTAATCGAAAGTCTGGTAATTGTGCCCATCTATCAATTGCAAGAGCTCAAGATAAAACCCTTGCTGAAATCTCATAGCCCTCTGGCCCTCTGTTGCTACCATCTTCGGTGCAAACCTACTCAGTCTGCAGAACTCCGCTGTATAAGCATCTACCGTCTTGCCAGCCTGCTTGAGGTTGATAAACTTCTGTTGTAGCTTAAACTGTGCCACAACTCTGTAGTACTTCATCTTGAATCTTGCGGTAAAATCGTCCCAAGCAACAGGACGTCTGATGCCCACTTCTTCTGATTCCCACCAATCACGTGCGAGGTCCTGAAGTAACAGCCTCACTTGATCCATACGTTCTTCCATCGGTACCTTAGTCGCTGTCAAAATAGCCTCGATGTCCTTAAGCCATGCATCTGCTGAAATGGCATCTTTCGTGCCCTCGAAACGATGGGGATTGTACTTACAAAATCTAGTTGATGCTCCTGAATCTGTCCTCGTCCCTCTTTTCAAAGCCGTCTGCAACCCTTGGTTGAGTAACACATTCTGCTCTTGCAACTGAGCGTGCACACGTTGCTGGGCTAACATCTGATGTTGTTCAGTAGCCATCATCCCTCTCATGATCTCCAGAAGGGCCGGTGTGTCCACTTTTACAGGGGTAGGTGAAACTATTGGTGGTGTTGGAACTTTCGGATACTCCGGTCCAGCTGCTGGTTCTACTATCACTTCTTCTTGGATAGCCTCTTAAGGTAGCACGGGCCCTTGTTGCTGACCAACAAGGTCAGGTTGCCCATCTTACCCTTGTTGCTGTTGTCCAGTTCTGACAGATACGACAAGGTGCCCCTAAGAAAAGGGACAAGAGAGCAATCAAACGACCGGACATGAAGGATCAATAAAGTCAAAGGATACTGGAATGTCAAGCTAGGATTGAGAAAAATGAATCATGAGATCAAGGAGGAACATGTGTGACTGAAACATCCTATAAATCAAAACACCCCACAAGTCTGAAATCAGACCTACATGGACTACCACTAAAACCTTGTCACGCCCCAGAACCAGAATACATGAGAGCGGGGGAATGACTCAGCCAGCTACGTATTACGGGTAGATGAATACCGTATAATATGATCAATGCTATCTAAAAAGACGAGGGGGTACATACTACATGAGATTCTTACTAGGGTCACTCAACATATATTGTCTCAATCATTCAAACAAGAAACAGTAATAGAGAACATGTAAGATAAAGCAGTAAGGCGTCCCAAATTCTCAGTCAAAATTTTCTTGACATCTGGCTTTACAAAACATAGCCAGATGATGTAGCAAAGTATACACAATTGTTATCAGCTATAGCCTGACTTAGTTACAATTATTTAAAAGTAAGTACAAGACGATCCGACTAACATGTTGGTGCCAAACGGTAAAGTATAACGTAAGTAACAAAATAAGCGGTGAAGTAAGGAACCCACTCGTGTCCTCCTACGATCATTCCTCTAGTATTGACCATCTTAGAGGCGGAAGTAAGCTGAGTCCTCGGGAACCGGCTCTAAATCTGGCCATGCAAAACCAGAGAGGTTAGACCTTTAATAGCAAGTACTACAAGGAAGCACGATATGAGAAATTAGAACCAGTAATAATATTAAGAATATAATAAGTAGTCTCCACTTGCTACTGGGATTCATATAACATCACGACACTTCAAACCAACTTTCCAACCAAACAAGGACAGAAGTTGACCCATCATGTCCGGATATTCTAATCAACTCGGTAGTTAACAGAGTAGGTACAGTACACAAACAAGTCAACTTAAATGGCCATGTAAATATTACGGCCTGCTACTGTGTGTTCCAAGTTATCCTAGAAATATGCAATAAGGATTCCTTAGTTCTTACTATGTACAAGCAAGGCTAGTCTATCCAATCAATAAATTGTGCCAATCATGAATTTAGATGAGTCCCAGCGGAACGCCCATTATCAATATACAATAAATAATATCAACAGATACAGCTCCCTGCTCGTGTGGCAGATTTGCAGTATCTGTGGGAACCAGTCGGCATGTCGGGCACTAATAGTCCCAAAGATGGCTGCCATATAAGAACTCGGAAATCTATTCTCTCTCCATGCAATCATTATTTTATTTAACTTAGTAGTCCTTATGTTGAGTGAAATCCCATGCCGTGGATCATGGTCATTCAGAATGAGTACTTTCGTACAAAGTACGATATGCATAACTTTACAACGATATCCGTACGGTTAGGTTGTAGGTCTTACATAGCGTAATGCAACAATCTAAACTAGCCACGGAATAATCATGCCTTGACCATAAAGTACATATGCTGCTTTTGTAGAAAATAGATTGAAGCCTGCACGTGCCCATATGCCAATGTTCGGGATCGGCTAATCGATCGCAATAGTTCATAGTTAATATGAACGTGTCTCATTCAATTCAATAAGACGACTAGCCAGTCTCTTAGTTCCAACTAGGAACGCATGATCAATTATTAGTCAAGGTCACAATCAATGTCAATCAAGGTCAATTCGGGACAAGCAGCCGTCCAAGTCCATGCGGCTAAAGGCCTATACGACAAACAAAGCAGGGTCCCATGTGGCTGGAAAAGATTCATGCGACAATGAACCAAGTGCCAGGCTTATGCGGCCAAGGGCGGCTGAGTCTCATGCGGCTCAGGGCTGCCAAGGCCATGCGGCAAGAAGCCCATACGACAATGGGCCATGCGGCCAAAGAAAAACATCTTATGCGGCTGAAAAAAAAGTAAAGTCTCATGCGGCTGGGAAGTAAAATCTCATGCGGCTAGAGGAACATGCGGCTGAAAGCTATGCGGCCGAAAAAGTCAATGGGTCAGGAAAGTCAATACGGTCAGGAAATTCAATGTGGTCAGGAAATTCAATGCGGTCAGGAAATTTCATGCGGCCAGAAAAGTACATACGGCTGGGGCTAACTTGAGCCATGCGGCAATGTAGCGGAGTCCCATGCGGCTGGGTAAGTTCGGGCCTTATGCGGCTGGAAAGTATGCAGCCAAGACCCTGCGGCTATGTCCATGAGGACTGGAGCGCTTATGCGGCCAAGGGACTGAATGCATATCCGGCAAGGAAAGTTTATGCGGCCAAGACTGTTAAGAGCAGTACAGCTATGGCCATGCGGCCAGGAGGAAACTTGCCGCATGAAAAGCCATGCGGTCAAGTACCGTTCTTCTTCTCCAATTTTTCGTTTAGAAGAACCATAAAAGCTATGTCTTACAAGCTCCAATAGTCCTTCATCCAAGGTCAGAATCTGGACTTCCATAGGTCAAAATAGGGTAGAACGAAATTCTCTATAACATAGAACCATCAAAACTTGAAAATAACGAGGTTAGCTAGATCAAAACCGAAGAATCCAAAAATACAACAAGTTTAGATCTATACAAAATGAGCCATGGAAATTGAAAGTGCTAAGTACTAAAGTATCTAAGAATCTTGTGAGGAAGACAATGGAACAACAAAAATTAGAATCCATCACGAAGCAAGTTGTACTTGCCTAGCTCTCCTAGGTTGGTGGAGGAGTTATGAGGAAGAAGAAGAGTAAAGGAGAAGGAGTAATGAAGAGAGAGAAAAGGGATTTGGGGCTTAAATGGGGGTGGCGGTAGGTGGGGTTCATGTTGAACCACCCAAGGCCGGAAAATAAACCAACTCAGGCCGAACCCAATAGCAAAGTAAAGGCAGAAAGTAAACATAGAAAAATAATTAGCGTAAAATTGAAAGAATTTAAATACAAAATAATACATGATAAATATTAAATAAATACATTCAAGTAGTACACATATTAAAATACGTATTCTTGGAACGGGGAGTGACAGGACTTGAGTCCCCTATTTTTGGTTCATGTTAGGGTCTTTTCCTATTGTCCTCTCTTTTGGTTCAGTCACCTACTAGTAGATGAAATTGTATACTCATATGTTGATCATGTAATGTGTGGCTACGCATACAATATATGATATCTGAGGTAGTATGGGTTAAGGTATATAGTTGAGGGCTAAATATATATATATATATTTATGTGATACATTATATATAGATGGTTATGTATGTAAGGTGATATGTCTTAGGGTGAATATTCATTATATATATAGGTGTTGTACCCTATACTATGGAATATGGTTTTGGCTTAGGCTTATGATTTAGCCTTAATATAGAGTTGACCTAGAGAGTTGACCAATAGCATAGTTGACCAAACCCTAGAAAGTTGACTTAGTTTGACTAAGAGTTGACCAAGGGTTGACTTTTGACCTAGAGAGGCCTAGAGCATGTTGAATGCATTATATAATTCAAATATCCAATATTGAATATATTATAACCTATATTTCTCATAATAGGACATTATGACTCCAGTTTAGACTTATACACACATCAGTTGCTCAGGGTATCAGGCGAGTACATTCTCTGTTAGTTTTCATTCATGATAGTATCTATATTGCTGTTTTAGACTACATTACTTGATGCTGATACGTTGTTAACACGAATTGGTACTATATGGATCTTTTCATGAGATGTTATCCCTTCATCGGGTGTATCGGATATTTCATGTTCATGTACTTCATCATGTGCATCATGTATTCCTTGTACTCGTATTCTTCATGTACACTTATGTGTTTTTGTGTACTCTCATGTGCTCATATATGCTTAATGTATAACTAACAATTATGTACGTAACATAACTTGACCAGTTCCTTGTGTATTGATTGGGGTAGGGAGAGTAGAAGTGGTTATGTGATTAAATCGCCCTAGTGTAAAAATGTACATGTCGATTATACCCTAACGTATAATGGAGTTACCGTCGAATAAACATGTGCAACCTAAGACAACCACATAACCATCTTGTGCTCTGAAACATTTATATTTATTATAGTTCATAGATTCTTTGTTATATTTTATGTACTCAGTTTACTTATCCATATCTCCTATATTTCTATACTTCTTTACAACACATCATGTATTTTATTCTACTGTTAGCTATATATTTTCTACCATGTTTTGGAACTGTTTTCAGATATATGTGTTCGCTCCAATCCTGACTGGATACGTTGAAATTTTTTTACAGAGAACTTGGAGGATCCAACTAGCCTTAAGGAGTCACCAGTAGTAATTGGAGTAGACTTCTAGGACTGTTGGATTATGTCTTTTAGGTTCTTGTTATGTATTTGAGTTGTATTTATTTTGTACTCTGTGTGTGTGGTGTTGATAACACTTAGACTCTTTTAATTCTGGTTTTGTATTTAAACTTTGAGTTTCTTCTATCTAGTTCATTTCGTGCTGATATACATCTTAGTTACTTTGTGATTGAGTTGTATCCTTCTGAGTTTGTCCTCGGTTTGGAGAGCATTTCTATATTAGACAGATACATTAAATTATGTATTGTGATTGTTGGGACCTAGGACAATATTTTACTGCTGATACTGTGGCGTAGGCTGGATGTACCAACGGTCTCGTGCCCTTACACTGGGTGTGGGTCGTGACAAGATATCCACGTTAATGACATAGCAAGTTGCTTCAGTCTTCAGGTTGCCAATCTGAATTTTTAAGCATATTTTTCCTTCTGGACAACTCTTGCCGTCGTTGAAACCAATGATCGTGGTTTGAGTTACAGAAAGCCAGTGCATTAGGATCCCCAATGTATGTAGCAAACGGTGGGGGATAACACTTACGGACGAGCCAGGGTCGATGTGTATACGGTTGACCTTGACAGTTCCAATGCACCCTTTATAGTACAGGGATCGGGCTTGCCTATTATTGTTTAACATCATATCTTGTTGCGAGAATGTGATATTAGGCATTGCCCTAATCACACTGTGACATTTGGGACACGCAATAAGGCCTTCGTCTGGCTGTTGTATCTGTCCCAACTAGGATTCGTCGTTTTGTAATGCCTCGGACAGAGCTTCTCGGGTCTTTTTAGAGAGGCGGAGGAGCTCAAACAGCAACAGCCTGGCCGGGGTGTCGGCCAATTGTGCCAGGATGTCAAAATTGTAGGGCCGATCCAACCCTGCAACGGTATCCTTTCTGAGAAGTTTGTTGAAACGCCCCTCCTTCTGCTTCTGTTTGTTCTCTATCGAAGGTTAGGACAGACCTGGTTCGGAAGTACCGGGAGCTGCAGATGTTGTCAACGGTACTGCTTCCTTTGCCGGGGCTTGGTCATAGTTACATGAGTATTCTAGACAATTCTGGTTGCTTCGACCCTTTCATCATCGGATGAGGCAGAGACAACGTTACAAGATTTAACCTTCCTGCCTTTGATTTTAACGGCATGACATGCAGCAAGCTTGGTTAGGTCATCGGTGAGATCAGGATGCACTCACATGACTTTCCTTCAAGACGATTTGACAGGGACTGTCACGTCCCGCATCCTATTTAGGGACACGAGCACGTGGGTACTTTCAGCCTACGTCGCAGTGTCGGCGGTAGAACGCTGTATAGGTCGTCTATAAAATCTAACATCAACAATATATATATGTACCTGTCATCTCCGCACGGAGGAATATATATATATATATATATATATATATATATATATATATATTTATATATATATATATATATATATATATATATATATATTTATATATATATAACTCAATCACATGAATCTAAGGAAGATACGCATGAAAAGATAAAGATATGATGGAAATGGAAAAGCTGGAAATAGATGCAAGTCATAACGTCCAACCAGAGATAGAGAGTATATCACAATGTACATATTCCAAAATAATAATATACTACAAGCCAAAATGATAAGCTGGAACGCAGTCCAGTCAAACCTACTAGTCTAGATCCCTACCGATGGAGCGTCCTCTAAAGCCACCGGCTCCACTAAATCCAAGTAATAATTTGCGTCTACGCCAAACCCGTAGAAGGTAGGGAAGTCTGTATCTGAATCCTCTATAAAACACAACGAAGTTATCCTGTCAGGATATAAGCAAGTACAAAAGCAGTCACGACCCGCACCCGCTTTTCCGATACGAGGCGTGTCCAAGCCCAGCCTACGTCGCAGTGTCAGCGGTTGAACGCTGTCTAATATACACAAGTCACAGAATCTGTAACCAACATGGCAATCTAGATCTCATCCACAGAATAGTAAAAGATACAATTAAGATCAATGAACTGGATAATAATATAAAATAAACTGAAATGTTCCAAGCTAACAAGAATCCAAGTTACGTCCGGTGGACACAAATCTACTACCAATAGACGGAATACAAAAAGACATACAATAAACTAACTGTGTCCAAACTACTAATCATCAAGATACCCTCAGCTGCAGTGGTACCGTGGTCCAATGCTGGCTCAAACCTGCTCGTGTGCACCTGGCTCATTACTCGGCTAAACCTAAAGAGATCATCAGGCCCTCAGAGGACTAGCAAGATACATAATATACAAGCCTTTCTAACAGTTTATCATACAAAAAGAAAATCCAGGATAAAACAGGAAAAGACTAAGCAATACTGATACACGAATATGAACAACTACGTAT
Source organism: Iris pallida (assembly GCA_029216955.1). Taxonomy (NCBI): domain Eukaryota; kingdom Viridiplantae; phylum Streptophyta; class Magnoliopsida; order Asparagales; family Iridaceae; genus Iris; species Iris pallida. Next base: position 20,017,105 of record JANAVB010037819.1, on the reverse strand, counting down.
AAATGAACTGCTGGAAGAAAACAAGTGAACACAAGATCAACGGATAACCAAACCCTCACCCTTAGTATGGACTAGCAGGTTTGAAACTAACCACTAACCCTCGCCCCTAGTGTGGACTCGCATGTTAGTTCAAGGCAATCACCCTCGCCCCTAGTGTGGACTCGCAGGTGCAAAAAGTCAACCCTCACCCCTAGTGTGGACTCGCAGGTTGAGTAAATAACAATTAGGGAATAGAAGTTCAACTATAGCACAATTATTCTAGGATACGACTCGACCAAGCACAAGTGTGAAACATGTCCAATATGGCTACAAGACTAACTGTAAACAAGGACTATAAAATAATAAAGAAACACATGTCAACAACTGGATAATGAACAAAAATGAGCATGTAAATAAAGCTGTAAAGAAAGGCAATGTATACTTGCATGTGGTCCTGCTGCGGATACGGGTCGAGCACTGAGTCACAGTCTCCAAAACCTGCTAAGTTAACTAAATTAATAAATAAGGAACTTAGGAATTTAAAGTGTCATCCCCAATTAGCTTTCAAATTCTCTATATACTCTTAGACTAACTTCTCTACATCTATTGCCCTTGGTTATTTATGCCACCCAGTTTGTGTAAGTGCCTATGCAGGCAAGATCAATAATGACCCTTATATAAAATCTCTAACTGAAGGCTTCTTTAGCCTAGGTAAGTATAGGTGTCCTAGGTTAGCAACCTTTGGTACTAGGATATACCTATACAATACTCTTGACACTGGGTACTAACCATATCTGACACTTGGTGTCCTAACACTCATGATATATTACCCATGGGAGGCTTTCCTTAAGGTTCCTACTCGGCACACACACCAAATTCATACCCACATCCCTGTCAACCAGATTGCTCTGTAGACTACTCTTCCTTGTACTAATCTGTTACCAATACACTAGTCCATAGTCAAGGTATGGCTAGCACTTCCCTTACATTGCCCTTGTCCTATACTTAGTCCTATATCTAGAGCCTCATAGCTACAGAGTTGTAGACTATACCTGTACTCTTCCTAGAACACCCTACTGTCCTTGGATATAAGAACTTTATACTCCTATATTGCCCTCCTACTGAGGTGCACCAATGGTCACTTGTGCAGGTATATCCTAGTTTGTCTTAGACTTTCCCTTATGTATAGGTATGACCCATTGCTTAAACTTGTAGGAAAAATCCTACAGTCACAGATTTCCCACATCACTGGTACTCAAAATTGGATACCCCAGTTATCTGTCTTATGCTTAGTTTGGTCAGGCCTTGCATTACCTACTGCTCTTGCAGCATATAGGGACCTACCTAGACTAGTACATGAGAGCTAACCACTTGTGTACGCAATACCTATGTGTAGCACATATGAATAGGTATTCCTTGATATGATACTCAGATATCCTCACATGGAAATCAATATGGCCTACCCCTCTGTATCTGTCCTGGTACTCAAATGATGACACATCCCTATCTATTTACTGATGCATCATGGCCTCAATTGACCCCTCAGTTTTGCACTCACCTACCTGTCGTCTTGTTCTTAATGATATAAAGTTTCTGATACTTGAGTATCAGTGGAACCCAGAGTTTAAGTCCTTCTCTAGCATGAAAACTTCCATTAGGACATATACCAATATGATCCTATCTAACCTTATGCTAAGTATACAGACCCTTGGGTCAGGGTAAATCTGCAGGCTATACTATTGGCCTTTGCTACCCTTGATGTTTGCTGACACATCAATCCTACTCCTAACCAACGGACACAAGGGAAATTCCAATTTTTAATACATACCTCTGTCTTGATACCCCATCTACAGTTGATACATAGGTAATCTATCTACTTTGCCAATTATCTAGCTCTGTGCACACAAGACTCCCAATAGTTTCTTCTTAGGAATTAAATCGAATACCTATACTATTGTTAGGAGTATTTCGAAATCATGATCAGTTTAACTAGTAATAGATGGTTAATTGCTACGATTGGAAAGTAGAGAGTTACCTGCGGAGTTGGTGGCTATTGCTCGACGATCCTCCCAGGGTTGCTTCGAGTTGGTGAAGATCAAGCGACGATAGAAATGGATTACTAGGGTTTTGGAAAAAGAACAGCTGCTCCTCTCCATGTATATATACATGTGGTAGATGATAAGGGAGATCGATATGAATTCCTATATGTTTTATCCAAAGGATTTGGATGGATTTGAATTCTTGAGTGGTGCCAAGTTCAAATACCGGGATTTCTTAATCGGCCAAAGCAGGTTTTTAAAATTTGAAAGAAACAAATTTGCAATAAAGCCCTTGAAATAAATAGGTTTACAAGGCTCCACACTATAGTTAAATAAATAGCCTTAATAATTAACTACTTGGTCTATCATTTATATGTATAATGACAAATAATAATAATATTAATGATAATGGCATTTAATACTAATAGAAACCAGAAAAAATAATATCGGGTTCAAGGGCTCACAAATCTACCCCCCTTAAAATAATATCGTCCTCGAAATTCAAATTTAGCCATGATCTAGTAGAAGTAGTAGTCTAAAATGTTGCTATTAAAATTTCTAATATTCAATAGTCAAAATCTAATACTATTACTTTAATCTACTGGAAATTTTCGCTAGCTGCTCCTCGTGGGGTCATTGCATCCTCCGTGATTATGGCAAAAGCTTTCCTTCCTTCTGTGGTCGGTAGTGGTGGGGCACACTCATTTCTCTTCGGACAATTTCGAGACCTATGTTGGTTAGACCCACAAGTCCAACACAAACCTAACCAACCACGATAATTTTCTTGTATGTGGCCTCTCTTCATGCAATATTGGCTGGTAGGAACATCTTGGACTTGATGTGGGGCTGCTTGCGGCTGCTGAGGATACTGCTGTGCCGAGGTCTCCTTCGGAACATTGGGACGTTTCGCCTCTCCCGATTGGCTGATGCCTCCTCCATGTGTGTTGCGGTCTCTCTTTTTTCTGCGCATCAACTCTTTTCTACCGCCTGTGCGACCTTCAAGATTCTTTTGTATGTGGTGGCCTGGCTGGTGGCGATAGCGATACGAATTTCATATGATAGCCCTTTTCTGAACTTCTTGGCATTGGCTGCAGGGTTCAAGGCATCTGTGAAGCGACTGAGGCGGAAGAACTCTGCGGTGTACTCGTCGATAGAGAGGTTGTCCTTTTCCATGCTTTCGAACTCGTTCTCCAACTCTTCGTGGGTTGCTTCGGGATAGAACCTCGTCTTGAACAGCTTCTTGAGCTCTTCCTAAGTCATATCTGGTGTGGTAAATCGGGGCTCATCTCTATACCATGTGCGGGCAATGTCGTAAAGCTGTATGCTAGCTGACTCGATCTTCAGGTCTTCAGGAACTCGAGTCTTCTGAAGAATTCGATCCACATTCTCTAACCACTCATCCGCGTAGAGAATCCCTTCTGTCCCCTTGAATTCCCTGGGCCTAAGGTCCATAAAATTCTTAGAAATTCTAGGACGCGGTCGAGGAGCATCTCTAGTCTGGAGAGCCTCTCTCAAGGTGACGCGAAAGGTGTTGGCCTGCTCCGTCTGGGAGGTGATGAGCTGCTGGAAGATTCTAAGGAGAGCAACATTGTCCAGTGCAGGTGGCGGAGGTAGAACAGGTGTTGGATACTTCATAGGAGCTGGATATATCGCCGGTGTTGGTTGCATGGGAAATGTTGGATACATCGCTGGTGCCGAGTGCATGGCTGGTACTGGATGTGGAACTTGTGCTGATGGTGGGACAAATGTTGGGGGTAGAATGGGTGCTGGTGGTAGAGAATGTGGAGGAAACTGCGGGGGTGGTGGAATGTCGTCTCTACGGAATCTCGAGAACTACGGCTGTGGAGGATTGCCCATATGAGAAAGTTGGCCTCCCTGCATCGGTGGAATCAAGTACATGAAGAGTCCTCTTACAGTCGGTGGGGTGTTTAGGGAAGCTTTGTTCCTGTCTTGAGAATCCATTTACTGAAACAAAAGAAAACATTTTAGCTTCTGGAGGACATCAAGTAGGATGCAAGCCAAGGATTTAATGAAATCAAGGATTAGAGACCAATAATGAGTCAAGACATGTGGATGAGATCCTAAGTGTCTAATCCAATTCACAGGCTCACGACGGTAGAGTGATATAACTGAAGTGATTAACGTTGACCTGCATTGGCCACCAAAAAAATTGTCACGATCCGCACCCACTTTTTGGATAAGAGGCGTGTCCAAGGCCAACCTACGCCGCAGTATCGGCGGTAGAACGCTGTCTAATATACATAAGTCACAGAATCTGTAACCAACATGGCAATCAAGATCTCATCCATAGAATAATAAAAGATACAATTAAGATCAATGAACTGGATAATAATATAAAAAGAACTGAAATGTTCCAAGCTATCAAGAATCCAAGTTACGTCCGATGGACATAAATGTATTACTAATAGACGGAATACAAAAAGACATGCAATAAACTAACTGTGTCCGAAGTGCTAATCATCAAGATACCCTCAGCTGCAGTGGTACCGTGGTCCAATGCTGGCTCAAACCTGCTCGTGTGCACCTGGCTCAATACTCGGCTAAACCTAAAGAGATCATCAGATCCTCAGAGGACTAGCAAGATACATAATGTACAAGCCTTTCCAACAGTTTATCATACAAGAAGAAATTCTAGGATAAAACAGGAATAGACTAAGCAATAATGATAAACGAATATGAACGACTACGCATAAATGAAATGTTGGAAGAAAACAAGTAAACACGAGATCAACGGATAACCAAACCCCCTCCTCTAGTGTGGACTCACAGGTTTGAAACTAATCACTAACCCTAACCCCTAGTTGTTTGCCATAAATTATAAAAGAACAGAACAATTATATCAGAGGACTGGACTTTTACTTCACAATACAGACTCGCTTGTACAAAGAAAGCCTAGGGACGAAAACCTAGGTACAGCAATCTAAGTACAATTGTTTATTTTAGATTCTGGAGGGTGATGGTAGAGGCTCGGGAAAGTGACGGCAGCACTGCCTTACTCCTTGGACGATCGGATGCAGCCTTGGCTCCGGGGAAGAAATGCTCTCAGGATGCCCTCTGTGTGTGCCTTTGTCTCTCTGCGCTCTCTTTTCAGGTCTCTCCAGGTGCTCTAGTGCTCTAGAAAATCTCTCTTCTGCAAGGGAATGGCACCTTGCTATTTATAGGAGTGGGATACGATCATTTAGGGTTTACAACTGATTGCCTCCTTGATAAGTCGGCGGTTAAGAATCAATTAATCTGGGACATTAATTCTGATTGTAGCAAATCTAGGCAATTAATGTGGATTGCATCAAATCTCTGTAGGCAATTAATGATGATTGCCATAAATCCTCATGATTTGTTATGCCAAGCTCGGATCTCCCGCCACGTGTTCAATTTGCATGATTGCAAATGATCTGATTTGATCCCAATAATTATGAGGATGAAACTAAACCTGGTTGTTGGGATTTGTTGATAAATCTTGATCGATTTGATGCCACGTATCCCACTATTATTATGCTGCTAGCTGTAGGGACACGAAAAAAACTAATCTTCTGCCACGTGTCTTAATCGTGAGCCACTTAGGAAATTTGAACCGCATGAGGATTGTTCCCTACTGAGCCGCATAAGACTGGCCACATGTCAAGGCTGCTTGGGCGTGGCCTCTGAATATTTGAACCGTATGGAGATGAACTGAGCCGCATGAGCGTAGGCGATCGCATGATGGTTGCTTCTCAATGAGCCGCATGAAGATAATCCTTGTGAGCCGCATAGGGAAGACTCTGCCTGAGCGGCATGAGGTTGTCCTCTGCCTGAGCCGCATGGGGCTGTCCACGTGTCAAGGCCGCATGAAGGATTTTGGGGTTTGATGGATTGTGTAAGAGATTTCATTCGTTTCCCTAGGAGTCTACCATTATGACAAAGTCATTATTGCAGCTTTATGTCAGAGCCGTCAGTTCTCCTTTATGTCAGAGCATTAAATAGGGCCTTTGCTTAATGGTCAATTATAGAAGCGAACCGCAGAAGGCCACGTGGTGTTGCTTGAGCCGTATGTCCAAGTTGGTGACTTTTGAACTGCATGATGCTCTTGAGCCGCATGAAGCTCGTCTGTTTTTGAACCGCATGGGTTTTTCTGTTCTGAGCCGCATGGGCAATCATGTTCTTTTCCATGCTTCTACAAGACCCCCTTCAAAGTTTTCAATTTGCAAAATTAAAATACTTTAAAATAAGAAGCATGGCTATGTGAGCTCCGCTGGCCGCATAGGATGCTCTGGCCGCATGAACCTCTTTGCCGCATGGTCTGTCTAGCCGCATAAATTTCCTAGCCGCATGGGCTCCCTGCCACGTGTGCGTGTCATTAATTGCCTTTAATTCATTTTAGAGCCGTCTTTTGGGGGAATCCCAAGGGTCGGTTCATTAAATCTTTGGATTTTATGCCCTGGGTGAATCTCCTGAGAGAGGGGGCAAAATCCGAGGAGTCGATTTTATTTTGCCTGCAGCACACGACCCGAAGCGGTTATTGGTCTACGTTCCCCCCCTCTTTTGTCCTCCTATAAATAAGAGGAATTAAGAGAAGAAACTTCTTTACTCTCTCCTTCAATTCAAACCTTTCCTGTCCCGATTGTCATCCTCTTCTTCGATCACCGATGGCTCCCAAGAAGACTGTTGCGGCGAAGGGTAAGAAGGTGGCGTCTTCGTCGGCTGCTGCGGCGAAGGGCAAGAAAGCTGCTTCTACTTCGACTGCGGCGACGAATGATAATATAGCATCTCCTCCGCCAGCCACCGTGCCCGCAGTTCACCCCGACGTCCACCCCCCTATTGTTGGTAAGGACGCTGTGTTAGCTTAAAACCCTAACTGTTGTGGCTACGTCGTATTCTTTATGCGCGAGCCTTCATCTTCATGTGTGCCGTATGTATGTCTCATGTTTGAGCCGTATGGGGTATGCTCCATGTCCGAGCCGCATGGGGTATGCTCCATGTTCGAGCCGTATGGGGTATGCTCCATGTACAAGCCGCATGAGAATTGTTACTATTACCGCATAAGCACTTCGCCAACGGGGCCGCATAAGCTGCATTGGGCCGCATAGACTCACACGAGTTTGTTTGTCGCATGAGCCGCATGAACATATCCGAACTCTGAGAGCCATATGAGAGCACTGCCACATAAACCTTCGCTGGAAGGAGCCGCATAAGTGTTTTTCTGAGTTGGGCCGCATCAGGCTCCATTAAGTTGGAGCCGCATAAGCTTGAAAACACCCATCAGTTCTCTTTGTCTATCTTTTTATCTTATTTCTTTTGTTTTCTTTTCAGTAAATTTCTCGGTTAATGCTGCGGGGGAACCTCTGGTAGGTCGTGCTCAAGCCGCCATGGGCTACAGGTACGACCAGATAGTTCAGTATGTGGCGGACCAGCTTCCTAGTAACGAGCCTTTGACGAGGTTGAATGCCCTCAAGAACGAACCCTTCTACTTCCTTTGTGCCATGATAAATTCGGGGAAATTGGATAAGGAATACCTGAAACCTGCGTTCTTCTTCGGAGACGCTTTGACTGTGAAGAAAAGTCAAGTTCTGGATGTATCGGAGAACTGGAGCTTTATTTCTAACAGGATGGCGATCTGTATCCCTCAAATGGAGCGTCACTTCCCACTATCTTGGTTTAATATGCTCCCGCTGGATAGGAAGATGGAAGAGTCTTTGACCTCTACCCGGAATGGGATGTTTGTGGGCGACATCCATTACAACAACAGCATGAAGTCAGTGTGTGCGGGTAAGGTGCATGCCAGCCGTTATGTAATGGGATTGGCCCAGGGTACTTTCTTGAATGTGTCGGGTCCCAATTTCACGTTTTCTTCAGTCGATACTTTTCTGAACCAACTTGCTCGGAAAGGTTCCTATTCGATTGGCCGGTTGGCGCTCCCATGTTGGATATACCCCATCCCCTCATGGATCAATCTGTCTATGTGGATCTCGCAAAAATATGAGACTTGTCTGCGTGAGATTGGTATTTATCATGCTATTCGGGGCACCAGCCACGGCTTACCTATAAACAAGAAATTATTCATAGCTTTGCTGGAGATGTACAACCGCCGTACGGGAACCTTCTATGCACCTGTAGGGGAAATAGAGCTTGCACTCCATGAGATGCACATGGTTTCTAAGCTTCCTTAGGGGGATAAAGCTTTTGAGGTATACACTCCTACGAATGAGGAGTTCGAAGAGCTAGAAGAACGGTATCCGGGTTTCGTGGCTATTTATCTGGAGATATTGTGCCACTATAGCACGTGCCAGCAGATAGACAAGAAGGATAGCAGCTCGGAAGGGAATGCTCCCCACACTAAGGACTGGGTAAGCTATCTCTTCTCGACGGGAGCCTCAGGCCGAGTTACTTCCCGAAGTCCTCAATCCCGGGAGGCGGTTCAGGCCTTGGTGTCGTCGGCCAAGAGGGTGGCCACCACCAGTGACAGATTTGGGAGTCAAACTGACTCTTTTGGTTATTTTTATCAGGATACCCAAGAGCTGTCAGAGAAGGCGCTCCTGGCGGGATTCTTGATGGTATGGCTGCGGAATTGCGTAGTCTCGGGAGGAGCTGGTTCTATTGAGAGGATCAGCCATAATTTTATCCTCCCTGCTATGAAGCTGGTTTTTGGAATCAAACTAGCTCTTCTCCCGGCCATGGTGTGCAGCATACACCGTAGCCTCTGTACTTTTACGTCCAAGGTCATTGCCCGTGATGTGACAAAAGACTTTGAACGGACTGAGCTGTGCTATCATTATCTGATGGGGTGGCTATTAATGCATTGCCGGTCTTTGATGAGATAGGGTTCTAAAGATGGTGTGATTGCTGATGAAACTTTTATCTTCCATTATCGCAACGAGCTTTGGGAGTACGAGACCATGTGTGCCTGCCGGATGGCGCTGGCGAGAGCAGATAGGTACAACTTTTTCGTATCCGTCCCTCGTTTTACTGCTGAGGAAATAGCGGACGTACATCTCGACGGTATTGGGCCTCCTCAGCTTCTAGACGGCCATATGCTTCTGTGGTTGCGTAACATCCACCCCGCCCACTTGGTATACCGCAATCGCAATGCTGTCTTCCTGGAGCCTTACCTGCCTAGCAGGTTTGCCCGGCAGTTTGGATACAGCCAGCTTTTTCTAGATAGTCCCAGCTCCTGTCTGGGTTTTGAAGGTAGCCTCCTTGACGGTGTCAGGGACTGGCACTACTATGATATGTTCCATACCCGTACCACTTTCTCGGTACCTGATGTTGAGGCGCCGGTAGAGATTTTGTATATGGCAGCCCTGTACCATGTTATGGCAAATAAGCTCCCTATCAGTTTTAATCCGGGTACCAGTTTTATTGTTGGTACTGGCCTGGACGAGAAGCCCCAGGGGGCCAAGACGAGGAAGAAGAAGAAGAATATGGTCGAGGTGCCAGACTCGGACTCCACCAATGTGGATGATGAAGACGACGAGCGTGATGCAGATAACTCTTCCCTCCCGGTGGAAGATGTTGGGGTGGATCAACTGCCTGTTTCGTTAAATGAGATGGTGGCGGATCAGCCACCCGTTGCACCTGGTCCTGTATGGAAGCGTAGCAGACAAATCTCCCCTGTTGGTGGTATTCCTCACTCCAGAAAATTGGCTGCGACCAGACATCGCAGGCTAACTATAAGGGAGAGAAGCGAGGAGGTCGACCCCGCTCCGGAGGTAAAGCGAGTTACTACCATCTTTATTTAGTTCTTTCTTTCTTTTATCCTTGATCTTAATCATTTTCCTTCCCTCTCGTAGGTGTCAGAAGAAAAGGAATCTCAAGTTGCTGAAGTCGTGACTCGAGACGACGGGGGCTCCGATGAACTTGTCCCCGAAACTGCTGAATTTTATCAAGATGACGCTGATCGAGTCGTACCTCCCTCCGGGGTGGTTGGGACGGAAGAGACAGCCGAATTCGGTTTGAGGGGTACTGGTGAGGGGAATATGGCGGTTGTGAATGAACCTCAGCCTCCGCGATCCTCCCTTGGTAAGATAAACCAAATTTTGACTAATGAAGAGGCCCATTCGCTCTATCATCACATCCTTCGAGTTACGTCGATTTATTGTTGCTCTGGACATACAGGTCCTGCCTCTCCAGTGCCGATGATGGATATTGTTCAGACAGGCTCTGCCGAAGGGACACTGGCGGAGAGGAGCGTACCCCTTTTTCTTCCGGCTCGTCTTGAAGGGCCTTCTGCTGTCTCGAGTTCGGAAAGTCAGGTGGCGGCACAGTCGGGACAGGGGATAATGGTCCTTGCATCCTCTTCTGCTCAGGCGGTTCCGAGAGTCGACCTTTCTGTCCTACCGAGTGTCCAGACTCTTCGGGTGGCGGAGGAGGAGTTAGCCGCTATCCGCGCATCTTTTCGCTCAGAATTTGTCTTTCTGGTGGCAAGTTCCAGCGCGCCTTCTTCGACGCTGCCGGCCACGCTTCCTTTGATGCCGTCCTCTACAGAGGTTCTGGACAAAGCGTCACAGGACGTGGTTGACAGCTTCTATCGCCACTTGAAGAGGGGGATAGGGGTTGCTGTGGAATGAGGGACCTCTTTTGCCTTGGCCCGGCAATGCGCCCAGGGTCATATTGATATCCTTAAGACTCTTTCCGGTGGGGCAGGGGTAGCTGCGCTTCTGGAGGCAAAATTGCTGGAGGCTGATCAGCTGGTGGCCCAGCTTCATGTGCTGCGGCAAGCTGATCTATCTACTGCTATAGATCAGGAGCGCGGTTTCCTCACAGCTGCTGTAAAGAAGATAAGGGCTGCTCGGGATAAGACCAGGTCGGCCATACTGAAGGACCTCTACGATCTGTCTGATCGATATGATCAGTTGAGCTGTGAGAGTGAAGATGTTATGGCTCGGAAAGCGACTACCTCCCGTGGGGTCATTGACACGCGGGAGCAGATCCTTGAGCTTCAGAGGAAGTTATGTTTCCTGGAGTCTGAGCTTGAGACTGCCCGCACCGAAAGGGGGCTAATTATCCAGGAGGCTGACAGAGTTAATCGAGCTTCTGCTGGCCTGGAGCTTGTCCAGAAGAAGTTGGAGGACGTCTGGAGGGTACACATGGACTTGGATAACGCGGAGCGGTTTTCTCAGGAGGACGAGCGCCGAGCTAAGCAGTGGCTTGAGCGGGGGACCGCCTTGGTGAAGAACCGTCTCTTGGAATTATGTACTGCCGAACCATAGACGGGTTTTTTTCCTTCTTTTTATTTTCGTTCTTTTCCTTTCTTTAAGTGGGATGTTGTCCCTAGAACATGTAGTACTTTCGCCTTCCAAATAAAAGAGTATGCTTTGTTCTACCCTTTATTTGTACTGCTTGTTGTGCTTGTGGTGTTATGGTGTTGTTTGCCCCGCTTGGGGGGGGCTTGTTTGTGGACCTGTTACCCTTGGCCTACCTGGGTTTTCGGTACGGATAACAAGTTTGATGGGGATACCTAGAACAATTCTACGATAAGGTGGTCATTGACGTTCCGGGTATCGGGAGAAAGAATGTCAGGGAGCAGCTGGGCTCCCGAGGCATGATGAGAAATGATGTGCATGTACTAGGAAACTTAGTACAACATTTGTAGTCAGCAGAGGACATTTGTGGGCCTATTATCTTTGGCGTACCGTGGTTTAGGATACGGATAATAAGACGAGAGAGAAAACCAACATACTTACTCAGAGATAATGAGGACATGACAAGTATGGAGGTTTTACCGCGGAGTCTTCCTATTCATAGGTAATGAGGACATGGCAGGAGTAGACTCAACGGAGGATATTTGTGGTCAACAGAGGACATTTGTGGACCTATTATCTTTAGCGTACCCTGGGGTTTTTTTTTGGTACAGATAATAAGTCGAGGGAGAACCAACATATTTACTCAGAGGTAATGAGGACATGGCAAATATGAGGGTTTCTTCGATGGAGCCTTCCCACTCAGAGGTAATGAGGACGTGGCAGGAGTGGGCTCCATGAAGGGGTACATAGGACGACTCAGAGGTAATGAGGATATGGAAGTTCTATGTAGAGGGGTGATTTGTTTTTGGCGGAAGTGAAACGACTCAGAGGTAACATCGGCGTGGTCGTTTTGGAAATTTTGTGGATCTGTTACCCTTTTTGTGCACCGAGAGTGCGGGTAGTGGATCATGAGGGAGGAGCTTTTTCAGAGAAATAAGTTCAGAGGTATGGTCATACATGACTTACTATCTGAAAGAGTGACCGGAATGTAAGTTCAGAGGCACCTGCGGGTACATAACTCGATGATCTGGGAGAGTTAGAGTCGGCATGTGAGTTCAGTGGTACGAAAGAGTACATGACTTGGCGATCTGGAATTTGGAGGATATGAGTTCAGTGGTACCGGAGGGTACATAACTCAGCAATCTGTGAATGTGAGTTCAGCGGTACCGGCGGGTACATAACTCAATAATCTGGGATATTTGGAGGAAGAATGTGAATGCGAGTTCAGAGGTCCCGGCAGGTACATAACTTAATAATCTGGGATTTTGTGAATGTGAGTTCAGCGGTACCGGCGGGTACATAACTCAATAATCTGGAATTTAGAGAATGTCGTCTAGACATAATATTTCTTTAGGAAGTTGTCGTTGACGGACAACATGAGCAAGTCTCCGTTTTGTTTTACGAGGCGGTAAGCACCGTTGGAGAATGCGGCCTCAATGATAAATGGACCTTCCCATTTTGGCTGGAATTTGCCGGCGGTTTTGTGAGTAATAACCATCGGCCTCCGAACTGCCAGAACGAGATCGCCCACTTGGAATGTTCTGATTTTAACCTTCTTATTGAAGGCTCCGGAGATGTGTGCTTGGTATAGCTCGATTCGTTGCTGAGCCAAGAGGCACTTTTCATCTAAGGCCTCCAACACTTGTAGCCGGCGACGGTAGTTATCGTCCGCCGTCAATTGGTAAGTGAGGGCGACGCAGAACGAGGGTATTTGAGTCTCCAATGGGAGAACTGCCTCACTCCCGTATACCAGGGAGAATGGTGTGTTCCCTGTGGCTGTTCGGACTGTGGTACGGTACGTCTAGAAGCATTCACCAAGCTTCTCATTCCAGTCGCGTTTGTTGGACGACAGGAACTTCTTGAGCAACTTGATGATGGTTTTATTGAATGCTTCTGCCAACCCATTCGCTGCCGAATTGTATGGTGTTGAAGCAATATTCTGGATGCGGTACTTGTCGCAGAACCGATAGAAGGTATGGCTTGCGAACTGCGGACCATTATCATGGATGATCCTTCGGGGCAGTCCAAAGCGATAGATGACGTGATGCTTGAGGAAGCTGATCACGTTTGAAGTCTTCACTTCTACCAGCGGAACAGCTTCCGCCCATTTGGAGAAGTAATCTGTGATGGCGAGTATGAAACGATGTCCTCGGGAAGAAGGTGGAGTGATCGGACCGATGATATCTATTTCCCATGCTTCGAATGGCCAGGATGCCACTGTCGGATGTAGAAATTCGGATGGCGGGTGGATGAAGTCCGCGTGGACTTGGCAGGCTTTGCACTTTCTCGCATAGTCTATCGCATCTGCTACCATCGTGGGCTAGTAGTAGCCTATTCGGCGAAGACATTCTTGCAATTTTGGGCCAGGCTGATGGGCCCCACAGATACCGTCATGGGCTTCGCGTACGGCTTCTTTGGCTTCTGCGTTCGACAGACATCAAAGCAATAATCCATCGTAGGATCGACGATACAGCATTTTCGTCTCTGTATCGTAGAAGAATCTGAGAGAACGCCTTCTGATAGAGGTGGCTTCCTTTGGGTCCTCCGGCAGGATGTCGTAGACTACGAAGTCTATGAATGGTTGTCTCCAGTCTGGGACTTTGTCGATTGTCTGAGCGGAATAACTCGCCACAAATTAAACATTATTCTTGGGACAGACTAGTTCATGGCCTATCACATCTACCGATTGATGAGCATAGTTCGGAACCGCTAGGGAAGCGACAAGACCTGTTAAGGCATCGGCTTCGATATTTTGGAGTCTGGGGACGTGTTCGATGAAGAACCCCTCAAACGACGAGATGATGTTGATCGCTATTTGGTGATAGGGGATCATGTCTTCATGGCGGACTTCGTATGAACCCCGGATCTGATTGACGATTAACTGTGAATCGTCGAACGCTTCAAGGTATTCTATCCCCAGCTCTCTTGCAAGTTGGAGGCCAATGACTAGAGCGTTGTACTCGGCCACATTGTTAGAGCACGGTTTCGTGAGAGAGTAGGCGCGATTGATCACCAGTCCGGAAGGAGAAATTAGCACCACTCCGACTCCGACGACGATGTTGCCCTTAGGTCTGGTCCTTGAGGCGCCATCGAAGAACATTTGCCATATATCATCGTGAGAGGCCGCGTGCGAGTTGGCGATCTCATATGGGATTTCTTCATATATTCTGGCCGACTCCGAGCCTGGGTGGGCTGCTAAAAAGTCTGCCAGAGCCTGACCTTTAATAGCCTTTTGCGGGACGAAGATCATATGGTAGGAGGACAGTAATATTGCCCATGTAGCGAAACGAGAGCTGAGTGCCCTGGTTTAGTCATGAGGACCCTGAGGGGGTTGACTCGTGATATCACATGTATGGTTTGCCCCGTGACATAGTATCGCATCTTTTGAATGGCGAACACCATGGCGAGGCATTCCTTCTCCACGACGGTATATCGGTGCTCTGGCACGATCATCATTCGGCTGAGGTAATATATAGCTTGCTCATGGCCTACATCGTTGTGTTGTGCTAGCAGAGCGCCGAGGGAATGCTCCATTGCTCGTACATAGAGCAGGAATGGTTTTCCAGCAACCGGGGCCACCAGGACTGGAGGGTTCGTCAGATATTCTTTGATGCTGTCGAAGGCGCGCTGGCATTCTTTATCCCATATGAATGAAACGCCCTTCTTCATGAGGTGAGTGAATGGCTGACATCGCCCAGATAGGTTAGAGATGAATCTCCTGATGTAGGCCAGCCTTCCTTGAAGGCCTCGGAGTTCACGGAGATTTCTCGGGGGACCCATCTCCATGATTGCCTTCGTCTTCTCAGGGTCTATGTGGATACCCTGGGAAGTAATGATGAAACCTAAGAACTTCCCGCTGGATATGCCCAAGAAAGATTTTGTGGGATTCATCTTCAAGTTGTGCGCTCGCATTAGGTCGAACACTGTCCTTAGATCATGCAGATGATCTTCCTTAGAGCGGCTTTTGACGGCGATGTCGTCAACATAACACTCCACGATCTTGCGCAAGTGGTCCCTAAAGATGATACTCATGGCTCTCTGATAGGTGGCACCAGCGTTCTTTAAACCGAAAGGCATGACTGTGCAGCAGAACGTGCCTATTGATGTTCAGAACGATGTATGCTTTTCGTCGTCGGGAGACATCTTAATTTGGTTGTACCCCGAGAAGCCATCCATGAACGACATACGTTCAAACCCGCAGGTGTTGTCAATCATGATGTCTGTGATAGGAAGGAGGAACTCATCTTTGGAGCACGCCTCGTTCAGATTGCGAAAGTCGATACAAATTCGAATCTTCCCATTCTTTTTGAGGACCAGTACTATGTTGGCGACCCAGTCCGGATGTTGCTCGTCACGAATGAAGCCGCTGGCTATCAGTTTGTTGACTTCGGCTTCGATCGCATCTATGATGCCTGGGCAAAAGTGTCGTTGTTGTTGTTTGATTGGCTTTACATTTGGCCGAATGTTGAGCTTGTGGAGAGCAACATCGGGATTTAACCCCGGCATGTCTTCATAGTTCCAGGCGAACACATCAATATATTCTTTGACGAGCTCCAATAGCGATTCTCTCTCTTCGACTGTCAGGCTTTTACTAACGAAGATTGGTTTTGGAGAAGAGTCGCTGCCTAGATCCACTTGCATGACCTCATCCTCAGTAGGAGGCTCTCTTTGTTCAAACCGCTTCTCCCATTGCGTATCCAGCTGTTAGGCCCACGACTCTAATTCGAGGAGTTCAGGAAAGTCTTCACCTTCTTCGTAAGCATCAGCAAATACCATATTGACAGACATGACTTGCCTGAATACATCCCCGATGCTGATATCCGAATCAGAAGTTGGTGATTCAGTTGAATGTGAATGCCAGTCGCATTCCTCATCTGAGCTTTCATGGGTCGTTGTAGGCGTAACATACCCCAGTCCGCATCGGGTCTTGTTGTAGTAGTCCTTGAAGAACAGTTTGGCAACTCTAGAGGGGGGTGAATAGAGTTTATATAGAAAAATAGCCAATTAAAAATAACTCTTTCACCAACAATAAAAAAATCAGAGTAAAGTGCGGAAAATAAATGAAGAGCAGAAGAGCATACGCAAACACAACGATTTTAACCTGGTTTCTCTCGTGGAGGACTAGTCCAGGCCTGAGAACTCTAGCTCAGGATTAAATCCACTATTTGTGAAATAGTAGCTTACAACCCGTG
This sequence comes from Iris pallida, assembly GCA_029216955.1. Lineage (NCBI taxonomy): Eukaryota > Viridiplantae > Streptophyta > Magnoliopsida > Asparagales > Iridaceae > Iris > Iris pallida. The sequence goes on along the minus strand of JANAVB010037819.1, from coordinate 20,000,659 downwards.
CCTTTTCTTCAGAAGAGCACGTCAACTTCTAACAGAGGATCGCAGTGGCGATTTGCTTGGAATTGTCCAAGCGACTTCTTCACTCTTGCACAAGAATCCTAACTGAGAGATGCTGAGCACTCGAGACTTAGGAGGCTTGTGGCTAGTAGATAGGAAGGGTATGGCTTATTGAGCTTGTAGGAGAGAAAAGAAGAGAAGATTGAGTGAATTGAAATGAGAGAATTCATGCCCTATTTATAGTGTTTTTAGAGGCAGAATTCGGCCAGAATTCGGGTAGGAAAATTCAAAAATTTGGCCGTTGGACAGCTAGCAACCAGCTAACCCTAAAATTAGGGTTCCTGATTTCTAGGGGACAGAGTTCGGCCCGAACTCTGTGTGGAGGCAGAGTTCGGCCCGAACTCTGTCTCCAGAGCACAGAGTGGTTCTAAGTGGGACTTGTGGGCATTTTTTGTTTTGGTGGAGCTTGGGATTTTGGGTAGGCTTATAGACTAAGTTCCAAGAGCTCAGCATAACTCAGAGTACATACTTCTAGACTCAATAAAATGTAAAAGTACAGACTCGAAAATACACTGAGAGTCGGAAACTGAGCTGTTGTCTGTCCTGAACTGAATGCAGACGTCGTGTGTCGTATTGAATTTATACAGATATTATTTAGTCAATGTAGTCAATATTTGGTTGACTGTGACTTTGTGTCAACAATCTCCCCCATATTGATAATTGACAAAATAATAAATGTATATTTCAATATTCATACCTGGACACAGTTGGTTAAAACACAGCTCCCCCATAAACAATGCCGAGCTAGAATAAGATAGCTCCCCCGTAATCAGTGAACGGTGCCGAGCTAGAATCAATAGCTCTCCCCCGTAAATAATGTATAGAACCTGTGGCCTGATAAAAATATTTTCCCAAAAGCAAACACAAGCATAGACAGATATACATTTGAAATATACATATTTCTCCCCCTTTTGGCAGTTAGCAATATAAAGGATCATATAGACTGCATAAGGAAAAGCATAGGAATAGCAGTATAGACAATGAAAAGTAATCCAACCACACCAAGCAGAGAAGAAACAGTATAATACTAATAAAACAAGTCACTGACATAAAGTAGAACTACGAAAAATAGCATAAAATGTTATCCACCAACCAGCACATCATCGGGGTTTGGAGACATAAATCCAGTACATAAATCCATAACAAACTGAAATAACTAAAATCAAAAAGGCAACTAAGACCATCAGCAGTGGCAGCAGCATATCAAGCCAATCTCCATCATGGAGCACGAGAAGGTCCTGGAACATCTGAAGGACCAGGGAATGAGCGACGAGGGTCCACAAAAGCATCATCAGGATCCATATACCTCATGACCCACGGATCGTCTATACGATGACCCGCGCGATCTGGATCCCGCTCAATAGGCACATGCAGATCAGGATGACGAGCAAGTGAATACCGTATATCATGCAGAGAGTTCCCAAGGGCACTGATCTGCAAGGTGGTACGGTAATCCTGCTGCGTCCAGCGATCATCCTCAATAGCAAAGCGATCGCGAAGCATAGTCTGAAGAGACTCAAGAGTGGCAGGAGGAGGAGGTGCATCCTGACCAAAAGGAGGGGCGTCAGGCTCCTCATCAGCAGAATACTCAGATGACTCAGAAGCAGCGACAGGCTGAAGGCGTCGTGATTTGGATAGAAAGGCAGGTGCAGGCATGAACGGACAATCATGGATAGGAATGATGAAAGCACGAAAAACTAAAGGAAGATAGAGAGGATAAACCAAAGCTCTTGGTTTCTTCTGACAGTTGATCATCCAATCCATCATAGTCCGTGGAAAGTTGAATGGAATACGAAAGTGGAGATGATATAAGGCGGAGATCTCAAGATAAGTGACTTCATCTGTTGAGCAAGCCTTGGGCAAGATAGTATTGAACACGATGCGATGAAGTTCATAAAAGTAGGGGGTGAGATGCTTGGCCTTTAGCTTGCGAGGACTTACGTTAGGAGCACATAAATCCTCCTTGAATCCTTCAAGGGAAGTGTCGCCAACAAATTGAAGTTGACGTGACTCCACAAGCTTGTTCCACACATCAAGATCCGGGAGAGCAAGAAAATCTCCCAACTCAGAATCATTAAAGGCAATGGTAATGCCAGCAACCCGAGAATAGATGTGGGTTGCATCGTGAGTCAAATTGCAGTAAAACATTTGAATGGCACTATGGTAGATGACAGAATTTGAAGCAACAAGTTCATCCAAACAAAGATCACGGAATAATGACTCATAATGTGAAAATATAGTGAAATTTATGGGATGGCCCCCAAACACCGGACGAGTTCTAAAATCGCTAAACCATTCATTAGAGGCTTCTAGCGATACAAATAAACGGTCGTCGTAAGTGTTAGGGTCATCGGGACGCGGCGGATTGAACAACGGATGAATGGGGTGTTGTTCAACTGCTTGTTCAATCGGAGGAGGAGGAACCGAAGAGGAAGCACCCTCATGTCGAGTCCTTCTCCCTCGTTTGGACAAGTGAGATGCCATTTGAAATAAAAGAGGAGAACTTGGAAATGATAGAAAAAGAGAGATATACCTGAAAAGAATATCAAACAGTTGAAGAGAATATTGAAAAACCCCTTTCCCTTGATTTTGAGAAGAAATAGAGCCCTCTATATCAAGAACTAGGGTTAGGGTTTGGAAGGAAGAAGATGGAAGAGGTGGAGAAGAAGGAAATATGGGAGGAAAGAGAGGGAATCCCGAAATAAAGTAGGGCTTGGTCTTTGGTCGGGTGAAATATTGACCATTGGATTAGAATTGATCCAACGGCAGAGCCAGATCCCGACCCTGGAACCTAAGAACCGAACTCGGCCCGAACTCTGGTAGAGGCAGAGTTCGGCCCGAGTTCTGGATCAATGGTCCAGAACTGAAAACAGGCAAAGAACATGAAGAAAATGTTTAAGAATTAAACAAAAGATAGTTGAGGACAACAAAGAGTGTTGAATTTTAAAAAATAGATAGAGAGGTACTCAGAAAACAGAATAAACTTTAGAAAATCTCAATTAGGCAATATTAAATCGAAAATGAGCCATATAATAAATAAGGACATATACTGTGGTTCAATAGTCCAAATTTGCCATGGGTTAGCTGCAGGGGCCGGATCCCAGCTAGCGGTAGTCCTGAGGACTAGTGCACCGTGTCGCTTAGGCTTTTACGCCTTGTTGTCAGAAGGACCCTTTCGGCTTGTACCCATACCAAATTCTTCGAAAAAGAATCACAATATATTCGATATTTACGCAGGTGAGTTTCAATTTATAACTGCTTCATCTAAAATTCCAAGTTCACGACAAAGAAAATTGAAGCGCTCTTCGGATAGTGGCTTAGTAAAGAAATCTGCCAGCTGATGATCAGTGTCAATAAATTCTAAGTTAATCGTGCCATTTTGCTGATGATCACGCAAAAAGTGGTGTCTGATCTCAATGTGTTTAGTGCATAAGTGGCAGACAGGGTTCTTAGTCAAATTGATTGCACTAGTATTGTCACAGAATATAGGAATATGCATGAAAGATAACTTATAGTCCTCAAGGGTTTGCTTCATCCACAGAATTTGTGCACAACAACGCCCAGCTGCTATGTATTCAGCTTCTGTTGTGGATAGTGCAACAGAGTTCTGCTTCTTGCTAAACCAGGAGACTAAAGCTTTTCCTAATAAATGACATGTGCCGCTCGTACTTTTACGGTCGACCTTGCATCCAGCGAAGTCAGCATCGGAGTAACCAATAAGATCAAATGATATTGACTTGGGATACCATAGGCCCACTGTAACCGTACCCTTAAGGTATCTAAAGATACGCTTAACCGCGGTCATGTGTGATTCCTTAGGATTAGCTTGATATCTAGCACATAGGCAAATACTGAACATGATATCGGGACGACTAGCAGTTAAATAAAGTAAGCTGCCTATCATACCTCGATACTTACGTTGATCAACAGGTTTGCCACTCTCATCTGGTTCGAGTTTGGTTGAAGTAGCCATTGGCGTGCTGATTGGTTTGATGTTGTCAAGATCGAACTTTTTCAGCATGTCCTTGGTGTACTTTGATTGGCAGATGAAAGTTCCATTAGCCAGTTGTTTTACTTGCAGACCAAAAAAATAATTGAGCTCTCCCATCAAGCTCATCTCAAATTCCATCTGCATACACTTGGCAAATTCTTGACAAAGAGTTTCATCAGTAGACCCAAAAATAATATCATCAACATAAATCTGAATTAATAGAATGGTGTCTTTGAAAGATTTAATAAACAGTGTAGTGTCAATTTTCCCTTTTGAAAAACCTTTCTCAAGCAAGAAACTGCTTAGCCTTTCATACCAAGCTCTGGGGGCTTGTTTAAGGCCATAAAGCGCTTTCTTCAGCTTGAACACGTGGTCGGGAAATTTGTGATTTTCAAAGCCAGGGGGTTGTTTGACATAAACTTCCTCCTTAATAAAGCCATTCAAGAAAGCACTTTTAACATCCATTTGAAATAATTTAAAGTTCTGATGATTGGCAAAAGCACAAAGCATCCGAATGGATTCTAGTCTAGCAACAGGAGCATATGTCTCATCGTAGTCGATACCTTCCTCTTGGTTGTATCCTTGAGCTACTAGACGAGCTTTGTTACGTGTGACTGAACCATCTTCATTTACTTTGTTTCTAAAAACCCATTTAGTACCAATTATCGAGTGATTAACCGGTCTAGGAACGAGTTCCCATACTTGGCTTCTCTCGAATTGGTTGAGTTCTTCTTGCATAGCAGAAATCCAAAATTCATCATTAAAAGCTTCAGAAATGTTTTTAGGCTCTACTTGTGAAATGAAGGCAGTGCTAGCAACGGAGTCTCTTAGTGATGATCTAGTAGTTACTCCACGTGAAACTTCTCCTATAACTAAATTTTCTGGATGAGAAGGTTTGAAAGAGAATTTCTTAGGCAAACCCTCCAGAGAATTAGTTTCGGTTGAAGTATTCATTGGAGTAGAAGTTGATGGCTCAACGTCATCATCAAGAGTACTTGCTGCACTGTTGTCTTCATCAAAAGTCACATTTGTTGACTCTTCCACAATAAGTGAGCGTTTATTGAAAACTCTATATCCCTTACTCTTGGCGGCATAACCAAGAAAGATACCATCGTCAGCTTTGGCATCAAATTTGCCTAAGTTGTCTTTGGTGTTAAGGATAAAACATCTACAGCCAAAAACTTTAAAATAAGAAACATTGGGGGTTCTCCCAAACCAAAGCTCATAGGGTGTTTTCTTCGTAATGGGACGAATAAGCACCCTATTCAAAATGTGGCATGCTGTACTTACAGCCTCTGTCTAAAAATATTTCGGAAGAGAAAATTTATTCAACATGACTCTTGCCATATCGCCAAGAGTCCTATTCTTCCGCTCCACAACACCATTTTGTTGAGGAGTTTTAGGACAAGAAAATTCGTGATCAAAACCATTTGCATTACAAAAACTTTCAAAATCATAATTTACGAATTCGCCTCCATGATCACTTCGGATTCGAGTAATCATGTAGCCTTTTTCGTTTTGAACTTTCTTTACAAAAATTTTGAAAGCAGAAATAGCATCGCTCTTATTAGCGAGAAAGAAAACCCATGTAAATCTCGAAAAATCATCAACAATAACAAATGCATAAAGTTTGCCTCCAAGGCTAGCTATTCTACTAGGACCAAATAAATCCATATGAAGTAGTTGCAAGGGTCTAGTAGTACTTACAGAGTTGATAGAATGAAATGAAGATTTAGTTGCCTTGTTTAGTTCACATTCGGCACATACCGTGTCCTTTTTGAACGTGATGTCAGACAATCCTCTCACTAGCTTCTTGGTGGAAAGCCTGGATATAGCATCCATGTTGGCATGACCAAGACGCTGGTGCCAAAGTAGTCGTTCGTCTTTGTGGGCATATAGACATCTACCTGCATTGTTAGTATTTATAGAAAGATAAAAAATGTAGATGTTGTCCTCTCTTTTCCCTTCAAAAGTAATGTCTCCTGTTGACCTATCATAGATGTAGCAACTGTTTTGTCCAAAGTTAATATCATATCCATGATCAGCAAGATGACTAATGCTGAGCAGGTTATACTTTAACTCGGTCACTAGGCAGACACCCTTTATTACAGGAGAAGGAGGATGACCAATGATACCATTACCTATAATGTGCCCTTTGAGATTGTTACCGAAGGATACGTATCCTTCTCTCTTCATCGATAGTGATGCAAAAAGATTTGCGTCTCCCGTCATATGTCGCGAGCATCCACTATCGAGAATCCACTTACTTTCAGTTGAGGAGGGAAGGTCCACCTACATCAAGAGTAGATGTGACCTTTGGTACCCGAATTCTTGAGGGTCCTGAAAAGTTAGTCTTTGGGAACCAAGCATATATCCTTTTATCTACAAGTCTTCTAACTCTGCACTGTGGTGAGATGTGTCCATGTAATCCACAATAAGTACAGATAGCATTCTTATTTATACTAGGAGCATGAGAATAATATCTATAAGCAACAGGATGAGGATGGACATGATGTGAAGAGTTAGCATGGTGAAGATGATTATGCATGGAATAAGTAGCATGTTGATGGTGTCTATGAGGCATAGAATGATGGTATTGTCTATGATGTGTGACATGCTGATATTGTCTAGATGGCATGGCATGATGATTTTGTCTATATGGTATATGAGAACCTTGTCTATATGGCATTGTATGATGATTTTGTCTATATGGCATGGCATGATGATTTTTATGTGTGGAGTGATGTTGATTGTGTCTTTGTGCATGATGAGTGTGTACTGAGTGAGAATTGTTCTTACGTGCACGTGGTTTGTGAAAGTTTGTGTATATAAATGCATGGTTATGTGCTGCATGAGAATGACGTGATTGACTAGCATGAGTGGTATTGTGCCCATGTGATTGGGTTTGAGGTTGGACAATCTGTTTACCCAATTTGGTTTCTAATCTTTTAGAAACAGCTTGCAGTTCATCAACCTTAATATTTAAGCCATAAATCTTAGTCATGGAAATCTTGTGTCTACTCTTTTCTTCAGCAAGCAACGTGTTGAGAGTAGTGATTTCTTGAGTTTGTTGCTCAATACGTGCTTCAGCATCATGTAAGCTTAATTTAAGCTTGGATACTTCATCAGTGTCATTAGTGGGTGATGTGTTTCTAACATTATCAAGAAGTAAAGAAATTCTTTGTATCTCATCTTCTAGACTTTTGATTTTGTCCTTGGCATGTTTATATTTACCGATGACCTTTTTATGATCATCGAGTAAATCAGTAAAAGCATCGCCAAGTTCATCAAAAGAGAAGTCATCCAGAGTTTCGTTAGATACCTTGTTGGAAGTTGCCATCAGGCACACATTTGCTGATCTTGAGGAGAGTCCTTTTCTTCCTCAGAGTCACTCGCTTCACTTTCATGCCAGATGCCTGTGTTGGCATATTTCTTTGATGAGTTCCTTTTGTATGGCTTCTCATAGTGGTTGCTCTTCTTCAGGAATGGGCAGTCTTTTCGGACATGTCCAGTTTTCTTGCAACCATAACAAGTTGGTTCCTCTTCATCGTTTTCTTGAGATTCCTTCTTCCTTCGATTGAAGCGAAGGAATTTCCTGAAGTTGCGCCAAGAGAGCTTGGTCTTCATCATCCGAGTTATCTTCTTCGGTCTCATCATGATTAGCTCTTCGTTGATGAGCTTTGAGTGCGATCTCCCTGGTCTTCGGAGTAGGCTCTTCGAAGTCCTTGAGGTCAAGCTCGTGAGTCATAAGCTTACCCATCAAGGTCTCCATTGACATTGTTGTGAGATCGTTTCCTTCTATGATGGCTGTCACCTTAGGATTCCAAATCTTTGGTAGCCCTCTGAGCAGCTTACAAATCTTCTCGTGGTTTGAGTACTGCTTTCCAAGCGAAGATAGAGGATTGATGATGTCGAGGAATCTTGTGATCATTTGAGTGATCGTCTCACTTGGCTTCATCTTGAAGGCTTCGTATTCTTGAGTGAGACGGCTAATTTTGGATTCCTTGACCTGTGTGGTTCCTTCATGCGTCACTTCTAGAAGTCTCTATACTTCATGAGCAGTGGTGCATGTAGAGACCCTGTTGAACTCATTCCTGTCTATGGCACAGAATAAAGCATTAATAGCCCTAGCATCTAGACTTGCCTGTTTCTTCTCCTCGACAGAATATTTGTCGTGTGGTTTCTTAATGAGGTCACCATCGACAACTATTCTGGCGGGCTTTTTGTAACCGTCAGTGACGACAGTCCACAGGTCAAAGTCTAGAGACTTAAGATAGAAGCTCATCCTTGTTTTCCAATATGTGTAGTTAGTCCCATCAAATAGGGGAGGCCTATGAGTGGACTGACCTTCACCATGATTGGAAATCAAGGATTGTGTGGTTGCCATGGATCAGCTCTTAGGATGTTAGTCCTTATAAAGAGAACAGAGCTCTAATACCAATTGAAGAACAGTTTGGCAACTCTAGAGGGGGGTGAATAGAGTTTATATAGAAAAATAGCCAATTAAAAATAACTCTTTCACCAACAATAAAAAAATCAGAGTAAAGTGCGGAAAATAAATGAAGAGCAGAAGAGCATACGCAAACACAACGATTTTAACCTGGTTTCCCTCGTGGAGGACTAGTCCAGGCCTGAGAACTCTAGCTCAGGATTAAATCCACTATTTGTGAAATAGTAGCTTACAACCCGTACCTTTTCTTCAGAAGTGCACGTCAACTTCTAACAGAGGATCGCAGTGGCGATTTGCTTGGAATTGTCCAAGCGACTTCTTCACTCTTGCACAAGAATCCTAACTGAGAGATGCTGAGCACTCGAGACTTAGGAGGCTTGTGGCTAGTAGATAGGAAGGGTATGGCTTATTGAGCTTGTAGGAGAGAAGAGAAGAGAAGATTGAGTGAATTGAAATGAGAGAATTCATGCCCTATTTATAGTGTTTTTAGAGGCAGAATTCGGCCAGAATTCGGGTAGGAAAATTCAAAAATTTGGCCGTTGGACAGCTAGCAACCAGCTAACCCTAAAATTAGGGTTCCTGATTTCTAGGGGACAGAGTTCGGCCCGAACTCTGTGTGGAGGCAGAGTTCGGCCCGAACTCTGTCTCCAGAGTACAGAGTGGTTCTAAGTGGGACTTGTGGGCATTTTTTGTTTCGGTGGAGCTTGGGATTTTGGGTAGGCTTATAGACTAAGTTCCAAGAGCTCAGCATAACTCAGAGTACATACTTCTAGACTCATTAAAATGTAAAAGTACAGACTCGAAAATACACTGAGAGTCGGAAACTGAGCTGTTGTCTGTCCTGAACTGAATGCAGACGTCGTGTGTCGTATTGAATTTATACAGATATTATTTAGTCAATGTAGTCAATATTTGGTTGACTGTGACTTTGTGTCAACAGTCCTGTGGTTTGCCAGCCGGGACCGGCAACTTTAAAGGTAATCGTCGACTAGTGCCATACTTCAAACCTGGCATAGTCTCCAGATCATACCCCTATTTTTGCATAAGATATTTGGACTGGGGGCTATATAGATAGAGAGACAGTCTCCCGGCGTCCGATTCGAGATCGACTTCTTCTATGGTGAAGGGCTGTGGATCATTCTTCCGACCGAAGATGATTGGATGATCCCCTCCCTCGATTATGCGGTAAGTATCTTCCGCGGGAGTGAGCTGATTTACGGCGTAAATATTTGTCACTTGTGTATGTAGGTGAGTGCCTATACCGTATTCCATAGCATATATTGTACAAAGCTTGTTAAGCTCGATGTAGTTCAAAGATAGTCCTTTATTGATGAATTAAGGTATCTTTTCTAGCGGGATTACATCATTTGTGGATGGATCATCAGTGTGAGCGGCCACATATTTGGCCAGTTCTGGTTCTTCTTCGGCCACCCCTGTATAAATGAAGACTGAGAGGATAGCTTGGGCAACTTGATCATCAGGGGTTCCGCTGGTGGAGCAGAACGTGGAGTCGTTGGCAAACTAGCGACCCCTAGTTTGGTACTCGATGCTGGGCGGGGAGTAGTTGGCTCGTTGGAAGCCCCAGACTTTGCATCGGGCTGACGATTTTTTTTGGAAGACGTATCATCATTGGCTTGTCAGAGGAATTGAGCTTCTCCGTTTGTGGCTGACCAACTCTAGGCAGTTTGATTATCAGTGGCTCCGTTGTGGGTCTTGGCGCTTGGCCGGACCTTGGCAGCCGGATTATCATTTGTCCTTCTTGTGTCGAGTGACTGATTGCATCCTTTCGCAGAGCGGTCGTAAGGGGTACGGTCTTGCCAGGTTTGCGAGCTTGGAGGTGGATCGTCAGGGGTTCTTCTGATCCTGTGGCCGTCTCAGTATGAGCTTGCACATCTCCTTCACTAAGGTGCCTCTTCGATTTTTCGTATAAGTAAGAGTCTGAGTAGTAGGATTCGACCCCTTTGAAGGGATCGATGTTGGCGAATTCTGTCCTCACGAAGCCGTATTTATCGACATACTTGAAGCACTGGTGCAGCGTGGAAGGCACGATCATGTAATTGTGTATCCAAGGGCGCCCCAGGAGGATATTGTAGGAGTGACCGCATCTATGACGTAACAGGTCACTTCAGACTGAAGATTGCCAATTTGGCACTTCAAGCGAATCTTTCCAATTGGGTAGCTCCTGTCCGAATTGAAACCGCTGATGGCGGTGCTTATTGGTGTCAGGCGATGCATAGGAATGCGGAGATGATGTAATAGACCCTTCGGGATGATGCTTATAGAAGAACCAGGATCAATGTGCATTCGATCCACCTTTACGTCGTCGATGTATCCAGTGTAATATAACGGTCGATCGTGCAGGTTGGTTTTAATGAGCATGTCCTGTGGAGTGAAGACAATGTTGGGCATTGCTCCTGTGTAAGCGCTGTCTTGGAGATCTGCATGCGGGCTCTCTCCCGTGAGGTTGACCTGAGCTAGATATGCGTCGGCATTCTGGAGTGCATCGCTCAAAGCCGCGCGAACATCCTTGGAGAGTCTCAAGAGCTCGTATAATAACAATTTGGCCGGTGTGTTGGCCAATTGCGCCAAGATGTCAAAGTTGTAGGGCCTTTCCAGCCCATGAGGTGCCTCTTTTCGGAGGGATTTGTCAAAGCGATTCTCCTTCGACCTAGGCTTGTCGGTCGTCGGAGGTTAGGAATGTCCCAGAGTGTCAGCAGTAGCCGGCTGATGCTCTTCATCCGAGTTATCTGGTGTAGGTTAGGATTGAGCACCAGACCGAGTGACGACAGCTGTGGCTTCTTCGACATCTACCGAAATTATGCGGCAGGATCTGACCTTTCTACTCTTCTTCTTGCCAATGGGGAGTGGTATGGACCGAGTTACTTCAGTTACCAAGTCCGGATGGACCCACATGACCTCCCCTCGTGTTGTTGTGAGGGGCACTAGACCAGTAGCTTGATCGCGAGGAGGTGGAAGATTAGCAATCTCTATTGTCGCCCGTGGGATGGGTACCACATCGTCATGAGTCTCTGTCAGAAGGAAGCTGCCAAGCTGTACGGACACCATGTTGGCTGCCACGGTTACCTCCTCAAAATTAATGGCCAGAGCCTTCGAATCGATGAGATATTGGATGTATCACTTTAGTTGGTAGCAGTCGTGTGTAGCATGGTGGACGTAGCAGTGGTAATGGCAGTACTTTGGGTTCTCCATTTTTGCCGGCCGAGGTTCCCGTCTTGGTGGGGGAAGCTGAATTCTATCTCCTTGTATGAGCATGTCCAAGATGGGCTTGACATAGTCATCTTCGAAGGAGTAGGTCATTTGTGGCTACTGCTTGTCTGCCGGTTTTGACTCAGGTTTCTGGGCTGTGTCGGCCACCATAGCCTGCTTGCCCTTGTTGTCCCGATTGTTGGAGGAGTTACCACCATTGTTGTTGTTGGTATTAGGGCGCTTGCCCTTGTCCTCTCCCTCCGAGATGTGCAATCCCAGTTGGCGAGCCTTCTTCAACCTGTCCTCGGCGCTAGTAGCACTGATGATGAACGTCTTCCAGTCCTTGAATTGACTTTCACCCATCCAGAGGCTGATTGTTGGAAGCAGTCTCTTTTGGCAAATTTCAATCAAGGAGGAATCAGGGTTGCCATAAGGCAGCTTCATGGCGGTTTGGCGGAACCGCTCAATATAGTTCCTTGTTAGCTCTTTCTCTCCTTGAACGACGTCCATGAGGGTGGACATTGTGATGTCCTGTCCTACTTCGTAGAATCTCTCCAAGAACATGCGCTTGAAGCTGGCGAAGGAGTGGATGCAGTTGTCTGGTAGGTTATGGTACCAGTCGAAGGCGACCCCTTCCAATGCCCCGATGAATAATCGTGTAAGGATGGCATCGTCATGGGACAGATGGTCGGTGGTGACCTCGAAGTGATGTACCGACTTGCGGAGGTCTTTCCATCATATGGATTGATGTGGAATGGTTTATATTTTGGTGGAAAGGGAACATCTCTACATGCAGCGGGATACGGTTGTCGTATCCTGAGGTCTTGGCAGTTTTCTCGGGCGTGGAACATGGCTCGGAGCTCCTGGACCTCTCTTCTTGCCTCCCTGGCCTCGTCTGCAGCGATAGGAGCAGATATTTTAGGAAGATTATTGCCCGGGTTCTGTGCTGCTGAGTTTGAGTCTGCATTGACCGCGGGACCCAAGTTTGTTTGGCCAGGCATCCCTCCTTGCAGAGTAGGGAGGGCTGCTTTGATCTCGTCCACCGATTTGACTAAAGTGCGTAGTATGGCCTCCAGAGTGTCGATGCGTTGGCGATCACTGGGACCATCTTGTTCGTCGTTTGTCATGAATGCCGTCCTCACATGAGTAGAAGTGGAAGGGACGGTGGATGACGTACCTTCTGAATCATACCCCTGTACCGAGAAGTCATCGGGGTATGTGGGAATGTTCTCCTCTGGTTCGGACTCAGAAGGAATAGTAACCCCAGCTTCCGAGTTTGCCTCGTCTTGAGAGTCGTGGACGTCCTCGGGGACGTTGGCACCTGCAGTATCTGATGGGAGAATTGTTTTCCCCGGCTCGTCTCCTTGGAATATTGGATTGTCGTGGATGTTCGGAGGAGCGCTACCCCAGTTCCAGCAACTTCCAACGATGTGGATGACGAATCTCCCACTGTAGCAGATTTCGTCTTTGAGTGGGTACCTTAGAAAACTCCGGTGGTGGACAACCGTTTAGACGACAGTTTTTTAGTCATGTCCAAGTTAGTGACTTTTGAACCGCATGATGCTCTTGAGCCGCATGAAGCTCGTCTGTTTTTGAACCGCATGGGTTTTCCTGTTCTGAGCCGCATGGGCAATCATGTTCTTTTCCATGCTTCTACACTAGTGTGGACTCGCAGGTGAGAAAAGTCAACCCTCGCCCCTAGTGTGGACTCGCAGGTGGAGTAAATAAAAATTAGGAAATAGCAGTTCAACTATAGCGCAATTATTCTAGGATACGACTCGACCAAGCACAAGTGTGAAACATGTCCAATATGGCTACAAGACTAACTATAAACAAGGACTATATAATAATGAAGAAACACATGTCAACAACTGGATAATGAATAAAAATGAGCATATAAATAAAGCTGTAAAGAAAGGCAAGGTATACTTGCCTGTGGTACTACTGCGGATATGGGTCGAGCACTGAGTCACAGTCTTCAAAACCTGCTAAGTTAACGAAATTAATAAATAAGGAACTTAGGAATTTAAAGTGTCATCCCTAAATAGCTTTCAAATTCTCTATATACTCTTAGACTAACTTCTCTACATCTATTACCCTTGGTTATTTATGCCACCCAATTTGTGTAAGTGCCTATGCAGGCTAGATCAATAATGACCCTTATATAAAATCTCTATCTCAAGACTTCTTTAGCTTAGGTAAGTATAGGTGTCGTGGGTTAACAACCTTTGGTACTAGGATATACCTATGCAATACTCTTGACACTGGGTACTAACCATATCTGACACTTGGTGTCCTAATACTCATGATATATTACCCATGGGGTACTTTCCGTAAGGTTCCTACTCGGCACACACCAAATTAGTACCCACATCCCAGTCAACCAGATTGCTCTATAGCCTACTGCTTCCTTGTACTAATCTGTTACCAATATACTAGTCCATAATCAAGGTATGGCTGACACTTCCCTTACATTGCCCTTGTCCTATACTTAGTCCTGTATCTAGAGCCTCATAGCTACAGAGTTGTAGACTATACTTGTACTCTTCCTAGAACACCCTACTGTCCTTATATATAAGAACTTCATACTCCTATATTGCCCTCCTACTGAGGTGCACCAATGGTCACTTGTGCAGGTACATCCTAGTTTGTCTTAGACTTTCCCTTATGTATAGGACTGACCCATTGCTTAAACTTGTTGGAAACATCCTACAGTCACAGATTTCCCACATCACTGGTACTCACAATTGGATACCCCAGTTATCTGTCTTGTGCTTAGTTTGGTCATGCCTTGCATTACCAACTGCTCTTGTTGCATATAGGGACCTACCTAGACTAGTACATGAGAGCTAACCACTTGTGTACGCAATACCAATGTCTGCTAACAACAGGACTCTGCCTCTCTATTGTACTTTATCTTCCATTGTCCTTTGTAGTATACTTTTCTATATACAAGTACCCATGTACTCCCATTGGACCTATCCTACGATACCCTGTAGGATTCTTACTCATATCAAGGATCTGACACCAGGTACCACCTACTCTCTGCTATATAACTGAACCTATAATATACTCATGTGTATGCCTTACCTTGCTATTTTACATATATCAAGTTAACACACCTGCACATGTTAACTTTAGTTAAACTGAAGCCAACTATGTATACCTCATATTTGCCATATGACCTTTATTAATATCCCTTTGTTGTCCCATGTAACCAACCCAGGAGTAACTTTACTTTCTAATTGATATCTACCCCAGGTTAACTGGTACTCCTAGATACCCTAAGCTACTTGGCATAAAATGGACCTGGGGACTATACCTACTAATCAGAGTAGCACATATGAATAGGTATTCCTTGATATGATACTCAGATATCCTCCCATGGAAATCAATATGGCCTACCCCTCTGTTTCTGTCCTGGTACTCAAATGATGACACAACCCTATCTATTCATTGATGCATCATGGCCTTAATTGACCCTCAGTTATAGCACACACCTACCTGTCGTCTTGTACTTAATGATATACAGTTTCTGATACTCGAGTATCAGTGGAACCCAGAGTCTAAGTCCTTTCCTACCCTGAAAACTTCCATTAGGACATATACCAATATGATCCTATCTAACTTTATGCTAAGTATACAGACCCTTGGTTCAGGGTAAATCTGCAGGCTATACTATTGGCCTTTGCTACTCTTGATATTTGCTGACACATTGTCACGATCCGCATCCGGATACACGGGTACGAATACGTGGGCCACGCCCAGCCTACGCCACAGTATCGGCAGTAGAGCGCTGGCAAGTACCCTATACTAACTACAACATCTAAGACCCATAACTAGAAATGTACTCATGTCACATCATGAAAACTAAGGAAGATAAGACAAGAAATAATAACAATATCACTAGAACAACTAGAATCTACAAGGATCATAAGACAGGAAAATAAAGAAGTAACAACAAAACTAACTAAGGATAACTACCAGGCAACTCACATAGAAGAATAATGAGATCCACCTCAGCTAGCAACATCATGAAGTCTAATACTGAGGGCACAACTACTCCTAAAATTTTGTCAACATATCCAGACAGGATGGAACGAGCACAAATCTCAAATAACAGTTCTAATTAGACGATATTAAAAATATTGCAGTAAATAGAGAGAATATACAAGAAATTATGAAATGTATATGTGAGTATCATGGCAAGGTAAGCTGTAAATCTAGAGCTAGAACAAGGCAAGTAAAACTGATCATGGCATGTACAAGAATCAAGAATCATCTATCTAAGTGTGTGAGTACTAGCTACAATATATGGCTGGCTTGGGTCTGCACAAGGTCATGATCTAGCCAATCATACGTGTGGTGTATGATTGGCATTCACAAGGTTCACAAGATATACGAGGCGGGTATTGACCACACATCTACACTAATACTCCCCGTCTCCGACCAGTATAGTGGATCCAACCATGACACATCATGACACGCGATTCTCCGAGAGGGTAGCTAGCCTTCGCAGGAATCGTGTCTATACAATGCACAAGGAACAAGAAAGACTTACACAAGATATACCAAGGAAAGCGAGGAATAACATCTCATGATGGGATCCAGAGAAATACCAATCCGTGTGAACAATGTGTCAAGAGAACAAGGATATCTACACTAAATACAAGAAACATAGACGATATCATAAAACAGAAATATTATCAGAGAATGTACTCGCCTGAGATCTGGTGGAATATGTCAACTGAGTCCAAGAACAGTGTCTCGAGGACCTATAGATGGAATACTGTATCAATATAAGGGTTTGGAAGTAAATTCAAGTCATACTAAGTCAAACTAGGTCAAGGCACATCAAAGCAAGTCAAACTAGGTCAATCTAAGTCAATGGTTGACTTACAGTTGACTTTTGGTCAACTGGTCAACTTCGGTCAAACTTGACTAATGTTGACTAACAGTTGGCTTTAGGTCAACTGGTCAACTTCGGTCCAGTTCTAATCAATTTTAGGCTACGGTTGACTTTCGGTTGACTTTTGGTCAAAATAGTCAACTGTAGTCAACCAAGGTCAAAACTAGTCTAACCTAGGTCAATGTTGACTCTACTTTAACGTTCAGTCAAAGCAGTCAACCATGGTCAAACAAGGTCAAGCTAGTCTCTATAAACATCTACAGGGTCGACATATCAATTTCAGTGATGGTGAAATCACTGGCATCGATGGATCTCAAAATACCACAAAAGGAGAAAGATTATAATAATAGGGTAAAAATCTACAGATATTGTCGGATGGTGAAACAACCATTACCAACGTGTCCAGAATGGTTGAAATAGCTAGAATAGCCTGCCCATAAGTCCAATTTGGACACAGGGGCAAAAAGGTAATTTTGAGTCAAAACGGTGTCCGTGTCGGACCCGCTTTGCATTAAAAAATGTGTAAGAATAAAAGTGCACTAAACCTAACAAATTATATGTCCACGAATCCAGAATGACAATACGAACCCAACGGTATATCCAGAATTGGATTCCGTTGACCCGATCTCAAATTGGTCCGTTGACCAAGACATTGAAATTCCGATTTGCACAGAAAAGCGTGTTGGAGCCAATGTCCTCAAAATTCAGCAAATTATATGTCAACGAATCCAGAATGACGATACGAACTCAACAGTATGTCCAGAATTGGATTCTGATGAGCCGATCTCAAAATGACCCGTTAACCCGGATATTGGTATCCGACTTGCACGAAAATGTGTGCCGAAACAAATGTCCACTAAAATCTAGCAAATTATATGTCAACGAGTCCAAAATGATGATACGAACTCAACAGTATGTCCAAAATTGGATTCTGATGAGCCGGCATCAAAAAGTCCCGTTGACCCGGACTGTGGGGACCGCTTTGCACCGAAATGTGTGCCAAGGTCCACGTCCTCCAAATCTAACAAACTTTATATGAAATCGTGCCAAAACGACGCCACAAGTCTACTGGTGGTGTCAGAAATTGAATTCGGAGTCCCGAGTTCAAAAATAAAATTTTACAACTTGGAAATTACGAATTCGGACGGCCAACTTTGGCATCGAATTCAACCAATCAAACGTGCTCACAATGAAACAAAACTGGAGGGGTAGGAAGAGGGTTATACCAGCTTCGCATAGGAACTAGTAGCATGCCAGACGGAGCTGCGATGGAGGAGATACGAACCAACGAAGTTGGCTCCGTAAAACTGTCCAAAAATAACACAATTTAAACGGTCAACTTGGTGGCCGGTTTTGATGTATCAAACGAGTGAAGAGCTATATACCGAGATTGAGACGGAGCAAAGAAATCGCCGATCCAACGGTCGAATTTCTCGAAAATCGTGCACGAAGTTGCTGCCCCGAGATGCGAATTCTGAAATTTGAAATCGTGCGTCACGGCGGGATTTCGTCCAAAATGCACAAATCGCCCATGTATCGCGCCGGGGAGGAGGTCGCAGCCCAGGGGGTTCGACGGAGCTGCTCGCGGCTAGGGGGGTCGCCGGCGGTGGCGACGGCCGGCGGAAGCGCCGTGCGGCGGCGCGGCGGCACGGCGGCGCGTGACGGTGGCCCGCACACGCGCGTACTGTACGCGCTGCTGCTGCGTCGCTGCTGCCTCGCTGCTGTTCGACCATGGGCGGTGGCGTGGCAATGCTGGCGGCGGCGCGGGGTGGCGCAAGCCGATGGCGGTGGAGGCGACGGTTTGGTGGAGTGGTTCGGGTTGGTGGAGGTGGGTGATGGTGTTAATAGTGATGGTGGTGATGACAATGGTGATGTTGAGGATGATGATGGTAATGGTGGAGATGATGATAATGGCGGTGGTGTGGTGTTATAAATAAGAAGAAGAAGAAGTGAAGAGAGAGGAGGGGTTGCTGGTTCGGCTGAGACATGGGAGGGAAAGAGTGTTGATGGTGATGGGTGAGGGTGAGTAAGGAGAGAGAGAAAGATATTAATGTGTGGGTGTATATAATATATAGGAAGAGAGAGAGATATTTAGAGAGAGGAAAAGAGAAAATTAGAGAGAGAAAGTGGGTAGGTCGGCTGGCATTGGGGGGGGGGGTAATTTGTGTATGGAGAGAGAGAGAGTTGTTTAAATGTAGAGAGAGGGAGAGTGTATTATATATATATATATATATATATATATATATATGTAATAGAGAGAAAATAAGATATTTGTATAAAGAGGATATTTTAGAGTAGGGAAAAATTAGTGTGTGGATATTAATGAAGGGGTAACAAGGAGCTTGGATTGGGTTTGGTTGAGCCGGGTCGGTCAAAATCGGACATGGTGCAATAATCGAATTTAAATAGGTATTTATGATCATGGGTAAATAAGTAACATGTGGGGGCTCAAATAAATGGGACACAAGTGTCATGTGGGTAGTAGGCTTCGTGTGGGCCATGTCCATATTTTGGGTCGACTAGGTTGGGTCGATGTCGGATCCCAAAATTAAATTGGAAGTCAGGTCACAAATTACGGTAGATAATTAATTGGCCTAAATTCACCCAAAAGTTGTGCGAAGCAAATGAAGCACAAGATGGTGTGTCTGAGTGGGACACGAAGGTCATGGGTGTAGGGCATCTCGAGTAGATCATTCATAAGAAGTTGGTTCTGGAAAAACGACTGGTCTTGTGCTCCCAAATTAAAAGTCACGGCAACGTACAAACGATGATCAATGATAAAAGTAGAAAATCAATTAATAATTATTTAATTGATCAAATGGTCTAAATTGACCCGAAGTTGCACGATGCAAAAAGAGCACAAGGAAATGAGTTCGAGTGGGATACGATATATCAACATGAAGATAATCTCGTCTACTACAAACTTCAAGAAGAAAGTTTCCAGAGACTGGCATCCCTGATGATCTAGAAATCTAAGTCACGATAAAGAGCATTTAATCAAATAATAATATCTATTACAAATAATTGATTTATAAAATTGAAAAATTAAGCCCTAAATTCAGGGGGCTTACACACATCAATCCTACTCCTAACCAACGAACACAAGGGAAATTCCAATTTTTGATACATACCTCTGTCTTGATACCCCATCTACGGTTGATACATAGGTAATCTATCTACATGGCCAATTATCTAGCTCTGTGCACACAAGACTCCCTATGGTTTCTTCTTAGGAATTAAATCGAATACCTATACTATTGTTAGGAGTATTTCGAAATCATGATCAGTTTAACTAGTAATAGATGGTTAATTGCTACGTTTGGAAAGTAGAGAGTTACCTGCAGAGTTGGTGGCTATTGCTCGATGATCCTCCCAGGGTTGCTTCGGGTTGGTGAAGATCAAGCGGCGACAGAAGTGGATTGCTATGGTTTTAGAAAAAGAACAGCTGCTCCTCTCCATGTATATATACATGTGGTAGATGATAAGAGAGATCGATATGAATTCCTATATGTTCTATCCAATGGATTTGGATGGATTTGAATTCTGGAGTGGTGCGAAGTTCAAATACCGGGATTTCTTAATCGGCCAAAGCAGGTTTTTAAATTTTGAAAGCAATAAATTTGTAATAAAGCCCTTGAAATAAATAGGTTTACAAGACTGCACTTCCAAAGATATTTACTAGAGTTAAATAAATAGCCTTAATAATTAACTACTTGGTCTATCAATTATATGTATAATGAAAAATAATAATAATATTAATGATAATGGCATATAATACTAATAGAAACCAGGAAAAATAATATCGGGTTCAAGGGCTCACAAATTTACCCCCTTAAAATAATTTTGTCCTCAAAATTCAAATTTATCCATGATCTAGTAGAAGTAGTAGTCTAAAACATTGCTATTAAAATTTCTAATATTCAATAGTCAAAATCTGATACTATTACTTTAATCTACTAGAAATTTTTGCCAGCTGCTTCTTGTGGGGTCGTTGCATCCTCTGCGATCATGGCAAAAGCTTGCCCTCCTTCGACGGTCGGTAGTGGTGGGGCACTCGCATTTCTCTTCGGACAATTTCGAGACCTATGTTGGTTAAACCCACAAGTCCAACACAAACCTAACCAATAACGACAATTTTCTTGTATGTGGCCTCTCTTCATGCAAAATTGGCAGGTAGAAACATCTTGGACATGATGTGGGGCTGCTCGTGGCTGCTGAGGATACTGCTACGCCGAGGCCTCCTTCAGAATATTGGGACATTTTGCCGCTCCCAATTGGCTGATGCCTCCTCCATGTGTGTCGCGGTATTTCCTTTTCTTACCCTTCAACTCTTTCTTTACCGCCTGTACGACCTTCAAGATTCTTTCATATGTGGTGGCCTGGCTGGTGGCGATGGCGATGCGAATTTCATATGATAGCCCTTTTCTGAACTTCTTGGCTTTGGCTGCAGGGATCAAGGCATCTGCGAAGCGACTGAGGCAGGAGAACTCTGCGGTGTACTCGTCGATAGAGAGGTTGCCCTATTCCAGGCTCTCGAACTCGTTCTTCAACTCTTCGTGGGCTACTTCGGGATAGAACTTCGTCTTGAACAGCTCCTTGAACTCTTTCCAAGTCACATCTGGTGCGGTAAATCGTGGCTCATCTCTATACCATGTGCGGGCGATATCGTAAAGTTGTATGCTAGCTGACTCGATCTTCAGGTCTTTAGGAACTTGAGTCATCTGCAGAATTTGATCCACATTCTCTAACCACTCATCCGCATAGAGAATCCCTTCCGTCCCCTTGTATTCCTTGGGCCTAAGGTCCATAAAATTCTTGGAAGTTCCAGGATGCGATCGTGGAGCATGTATAGTCTGGAGAGCCTCTCTCAAGGTGTCGCGAAAGGCGTTAGCCTGCTTCGTCTGGGAGGTGATGAGCTGCTGGAAGATTCCGAGAAGAGCAACGTTATCCAGTGCAGTTGGCGGAGGCAGAACAGGTGTTGGATACATCATAGGAGCCGGATATATCGTCGATGTTGGATGCATGGAAAATGCTGGATACATCGTTGGTGCCGGGTGCATGGCTGGTACGGGATGTGGAACTTGTGCTGATGGTAGGACAGATGTTGGGGGTAGAACGGGTGCTGGTGGTGGAGAATACGGAGGAAACTGCAGGGGTGGTGGAATGTCGTCTCTACGGAATCTCGAGAACTGCGGCTGTGGAGGATTGCCCATATGAGAAAGTTGGCCTCCCTATATCGGTGGGGTCAGGTACGTAAAGATTCCTCCTACATTCGGTGGGGTGTTTAGGAAAGCGTTGTTCCTGTCTTGAGAATCCATTAACTGAAACAAAAGAAAACATTTTAGCCGCTGGAGGACTTCAAGAAGGATGCAAGCCAAGGATTTAATGAAATCAAGGATTATAGACCAATAATAAGTCAAGACATGCGGATAATATCCTATGTGTCTAATCCAATTCGCAGGCTCACGACGGTACAGTGACGTAACTAAAGTGATTAACGTTGACCTGCATGGGCTACCAAAAAAACTTGTTACGACCCGCACCCGCTATTTGGATACGATGCGTGTCTATGCCCAACCTATGCCACAGTATCGGCGGTAGAACACTGTCTAATATACAGAAGCCACAGAATTTGTAACCAACATGGCAATCTAGATCTCATCCACATAATAGTAAAAGATACAATTAAGATTAATGAACTAGATAATAATATAAAATGAACTGAAATGTTCCAAGCTATCAAGAATCCAAGTTACGTCCGGTGGACACAAATTCACTACCAATAGACGGAATACAAAAAGACATGCAATAAACTAACTGTGTCTAAACTGCTAATCATCAAGATACCCTCAGCTGCAGTGGTACCTTGGTCCAATACTGGCTCAAACCTGCTCGTATGTACCTGGCTCAATATTCGGCTAAACCTGAAGAGATCATCAGGTCCTCAGAGGACTAGCAAGATACATAATGTATAAGCCTTTCTGACAGTTTATCGTGCAAAAAGAAAATCTAGGATAAAATAGGAAAAGACTAAGCAATACTGATACACGAATATGAACGACTACGCATAAATGAACTGCTGGAAGAAAACAAGTCAACACGAGATCAACGGATAACCAAACCCTTGCCCCTAGTGTGGACTCGCAGGTTTGAAACTAATCACTAACCCTCGTCCATATTGTGGACTCGCAGGTTAGTTCAAGGCAATCACCCTCGCCCCTAGTGTGGACTCGCAGGTACAAAAAGTCAACCCTTGCCCCTAGTGTGGACTCGCAGGTTGAGTAAATAACAATTAGGAAATAGCAGTTCAACTATAGCACAATTATTCTAGGATACGACTCGACCAAGCACAAGTGTGAAACATGTCCAATATGGCTTTCAAATGTTGTATATACTCTTAGACTAACTTCTCTACATCTATTACCCTTGGTTATTCATGCCACCCAGTTTGTGTAAGTGCCTATGCAGGCTAGATCAATAATGACCCTTATATAAAATCTCTAACTGAAGACTTCTTTAGCCTAGGTAAGTATAGGTATCCTGGGTTAGCAACCTTTGGTACTAGGATATGCCTATCTAATACTCTTGATACTGGGTACTAACCATATCTGACACTTGGTGTCCTAACACTCATGATATATTACCCATGGGGTACTTTCCGTAAGGTTCCTACTCGGCACACACCAAATTAGTACCCACATCCCTGTCAACCAGATTGCTCTATAGCCTACTGCTTCCTTGTACTAATCTGTTACCAATACACTAGTCCATAGTCAAGGTATGGCTGGCACTTCCCTTACATTACACTTGTCCTATACTTAGTCCTGTATCCAGAGCCTCATAGCTACAGAGTTGTAGACTATACCTGTACTCTTCCTAGAACACCCTACTGTCCATGGATATAAGAACTTCATACTCCTATATTGCCCTCCTATTGAGGTGCACCAATGATCACTTGTGTAGGTACATCCTAGTTTGTCTTAGACTTTTCCTTATGTATAGGACAGACCCATTGCTTAAACTTGTTGGAAACATCCTACAGTCACAGATTTCCCATATCACTGGTACTCACAATTGGATACCCCAGTTATCTGTCTTGTGCTTAGTTTGGTCAGTCCTTGCATTACCTACTGCTCTTACAGCATATAAGAAGCTACCTAGACTAGTATATGAGAGCTAACCACTTGTGTACGCAATACTTATGTGTGCTAACAACAGGACTCTATCTCTCTATTGTACTTTATCTACCATTGTCCCTTATAGTATACTTTCCTATATACAAGTACCCATGTACTCCCATTGGACCTATCCTACGACACCCTGTAGGATTCTTACTCATATCAAGGATCTGACACCAGGTACCACCTACTCTCTGCTATATAACTGTACCTATAAGATATTCATGCGTATGCCTTGCCTTGCTATTTCATATATATCAAGTTTCTGTCACACACCTGCACATGTTAACTTTAGTTAAACTGAAGCCAACTATATATACCTCATATTTGCCATATGACCTTTATTAATATCCCTTTGTTGTACCCATGTACCCAACCCAGGAGTAACTTTACTTTATAATTGATATCTACCCCAGGTTAACAGGTACTCCTAGATACCCTAAGCTACTTGGCACAAAATGGACCGGGGACTGCTACCTACTAATCAGAGTAGCACATATAAATAGGTATTCCTTGATATGATACTCAAATATCCTTCCATGGAAATCAATATGGTCTACCCCTCTGTATCTGTCCTGGTACTCAAATGATGACACAGCCCTATCTATTTACTGATGCATTATGGCCTCAATTGACCCCTCAGTTTTTGCACTCACCTACCAGTCGTCTTGTACTTAATGATATACAGTTTCTGATACTCGAGTATCAGTGGAACCCAGTCTATCATGAAAACTTTCATTAGGACATATACCAAGATGATCCTATCTAACCTTATGCTAAGTATACAGACCCTTGGCTCAGGGTAAATCTGCAGGCTATACTATTGGCCTTTGCTACTCTTGATGTTTGCTGACACATCAATCCTACTCCTAACCAACAAACACAAGGGAAATTCTAATTTTTGTTACATACCTCTGTCTTGATACCCCATCTACGGTTGATACATAGGTAATCTATCTACTTAGCCAATTATCTAGCTCTGTGCACACAAGACTCCCTATGGTTTCTTCTTAGGAATTAAATCGAATACCTATACTATTGTTAGGAGTATTTCAAAATCATGATCAGTTTAACTAGTAATAGATGGTTAATTGCTACGATTGGAAAGTAGAGAGTTACCTGCTGAGTTGGTGGCTATTGCTCGACGATCCTCCTAGGGTTGCTTCGAGTTGGTGAAGATCAAGCGACGACAGAAGTGGATTGCTAGGGTTTTGGAAAAAGAACCGCTGCTCCTCTCCATGTATATATACATGTGGTAGATGATAATGGAGATCGATATGAATTCCTATATGTTATATCCAAAGGATTTGGATGGATTTGAATTCTGTAGTGGTGCCAAGTTCAAATATCGGGATTTCTTAATCGGCCAAAGCA
>JANAVB010037819.1:19640493-19970493 GCA_029216955.1 Iris pallida | reverse complement strand
TATTAATAAATAAATAATCATAAAATATTAGAATATTAAAAATGACAAATTTGCCCTCAATTTTGAAAACTGGAGGTGACAAATCTACCCTCCTAAAAAAAATTTTGTTCTCGAAATTAGAGGAAACTAGCACAGGAAAGACAAGCAAGAAACAAATAAAACAATACCTCAAGGCTCGAAGAGATAAGGATAACGCTCCTGCATGTCATCCTCCCTCTCCCAGGTAGACTTACCTGGAGATTGGTGCCTCCATGCAACACAGATCAAGGGTATAACCTGGTTCCGGAGCACCTTCTCCCGACAATCCAGAATCTCCACAGGTTGTTCCGGATAGTTGAGATTAGGCCCCAATTCGATCGCAGAATAATCCAATACATGGCTAGGATCTGCCACGTACCGTTTCAGTTGTGACACATGTAATACGTTGTGCACTCCCTCGAGCGTAGACGGCAGGTCTAGTCGATAGGCTACTGCACCGACCCTTCCAAGGATAGTGAAAGGCCCGATGTAGCGCAGGCTAAGCTTCCCGCCCCGGCCAAAGCGAAGCATGCTCCATATTAAGAAAATCTTCAAGAATACCATATCACCAACCTAGACACAAAGCAAGACTCAATACCAATCACAAGCAAATAATCACAAGCAAGCTCAAACTGAAACTAACCTCAAACTCTAACGGTCTCCGATAGCTATCGACCCAATGCCGTTGTCTATCCTGAGCCACCCGAAGTCTATCTATGATTAGTCTAACCTTCTTCGCTGAATCTACAACCATCTTTGGGCCAAGCAACACCCTCTCGCCAACATCGTCCCATGATAAAGGAGTACGACATCTCCGTCCGTATAGAGCCTCAAATGGTGACATCTCTATACTGGCCTGGTAGCTGTTGTTGTAAGCAAACTCTACTAGATGAAGATAAACCTCCCAAGAAGCCTCAAAGTCTTGCACACACGTGCAAAGCATATCCTCAAGGGTCTGGATGGTCCTCTCTGACTGTCCGTCGGTCTGGGGATGATAAGCGATACTTTATTTGAGCTTGGTGCCCAAACTAGTATGCAAACTCCTCCAGAAATGGGAAGTGAAACGACTATCCTGATTCGAGACTATGCTCATCGAAACTCCATGCAATCTGGATATCTGACGTACATACAGCTCTGCCAACTTCTACGTAGACAAACCCACCTTAAAAGGCAAGAAGTGGGCCGATTTGGTCAATCTATCAACGATGACCCATATCGCGTCTTTCCCTCCAGGAGATCGCAGAAGTTCGGACACAAAGTCTATGGTGATGTGCTCCCACTTCCACTCTGGAATGGATAGTGGCTGTAGCAATCCACCTGGCCTCTATCTCTCAGCTTTCACCTGTTGACACACCAAGAAGCGAGATACAAACTGAGCTACCTCTCGCTTCATGCCATGCCACCGTACGTCCTCTTTCAGGTCTCTGTACATCTTGTTGGCTCTAGGATGCATAGAGTACTGAGGGCGATGCGCTTCCTGAAGAACTCCTCCCGAAGGTCTCCAATCGGAACGCACAGTCTAGCACCGTGCCTCAGCGACCCATCTTCGGCTATAGAGAAATAGTCGAGCAAACCTGCCTACACCTGCTCCCTAATGCTCCTCAGGGCAACATTATCATACTGTACTGATCTGACTCTTTCCATCAATTCAGACTGAATTTGTAAGCCCCAGATCTGAATCTCCATGCCCGAAACAATCACCTCGATACCCAAACTATCCAGATCGGCCAATAGATGACGATCTGATGTCAAATACATAGCGACTGGATACCTTCTTAAGGCATCGTCAACTACGTTGGCCTTGCCTGGATGGTACTGCAATGAGATATCGAAGTCCTTCATTATCTCGAGCCACAGTCTCTGCCGTATGTTCAACTCCTTCTGGGTGAATACATACATCAAGCTCTTGTGATCCGTAAAGATCTCAACTCGCTCTCCGTACAAGTAATGCTGCCACAACTTCAAGGCAAAGATAACAGCTGCCAACTCCAGATCGTAGGTAAGATAGTTCTTTTCGTGAGGACGTCACTGTCTAGATGCATAGGCAATCACCTTCCCGTGCTGCTGAAGAACGTAACCCAAGCCCTTTCCAGAAGCGTTACTGTAGATCGTGAAACCACAGTCCCGGAAGGAAATGTCAAGATAGGAGCTGAGGTCAATCTCTTCTTCAGCTCATCCAAGGTAACCTAACACTCCTCCGCCCAGACGAACTCTACGTCCTTTCTGGTAAGTCTAGTTATCGGCTCTGCAATCCGAGAGAAGGCCTGGACGAACTTTCGATAATAGCCTGCTAAACCTAGAAAGCTCCGAATCTCTACGACAGAACTAGGTATAGACCAAGATTCCAATTCTAAAATCTTCTTCTGGTCCACTGAGATCCCTTGCTCGGTCACAACATGACCCAAGAACTCTACTTGCTCAAGGAAGAACTCACACTTTGACAGCTTTCCGTAGAGTTCCTCATTTCTGAGGGTCTCTAACATAATCTGCAGGTGCTCCTCATGCTCCTCCGGCATCTTCCAGTAGACCAAGATGTCATCTATGAAGACCACCACGAATCTGTTAAGGTATTGAAGGAATACCTTGTTCATCAAGTTCATAAACACTGCTGGGGCATTGGTTAACCCAAATGGCACAACAGTAAACTTGTACTGGCCGTACCGAGTCCGAAAAGCTATCTTCGGAATGTCCTCCTGCTTCATCTTCGGCTGATGATGACTGGACCTCAAGTCTATCTTCGAGAATACCCTCGCACCACTCAACTGATCGAATAAATCGTCGATCTTCGGCAACGGGTACTTGTTCTTGATAGTGAGTTTGTTGAGCGCTCTGTAATCGATACACATGCGTACCGTACCATCCTTCTTCGGTACAAACAGAATGGGTGCACCCCAAGGTAAAGAACTGGATCTGATGAAATCCTTGTCCTGTAGCTCGTCGACCTGCTTCTTCAGCTCTGCCAACTCGCTGTTGTTGACCCTATAGATGTGCTGTGAGATAGGCTCAGTGCCCGGCACCATATCTATCGAGAACTTAATATCTCTGTCAGGCGACATCCCAGGCAACTCCTCGGGGAAAATATCTAAGAACTCTGCTATCAATGGATGTGGCAAATCCTGCCCCGCCAATAAGGCCCCACAGAAACCATCTCCCGGCTCAGCTACTCCCCTGGAAAACTCAAACTCTGGCTCTCCGGGCAGCCTAAACAAAACCTTACCTCCTCTGCAATCTATACTAGAATGGTACCTGCTCAACCAATCTATACCGAGTACTAGATCGTAGATCAAAAGTTGTAATGCCCCACTCCGCACGGTACATTACGCTGAGACATAGACTCAGCGAGTCGCATTGACCGAAAGAAATGTATCAATGCGAATCGATACGAGAGTTACGTTGTCCCGAGCAACGTATCGAACTAAGTCGATGCGAAGAGTTGCCTTGCCCCGAAAGAATGCATCGAGTTGAATCGATGCGAAGTGCCGCGTTGCCCCGAAGGATGAGTGCGTTGAATCGGCTCGAAGATTCTAAGAAATCGAATCGACCAAGGCGTAAGTCCGAATCGATGCAAGTATTGATTTTAGTTGGTTTCGTGTGCAGGTTATACTTTGACGCGAAAATATTAGAGGTCGATCTTTTGCAATATTTAGTAAGGGGTCTGCGAAATCAAATTGACGCCTTACGACGGGCTGAGACTTGGGCACGGTAAGGCAAATCGGACATATAATTCAATGAAGTACGAAGTGCTCGAATGGCTAAGTCAGGAGAGTGGCCGTGCAACAAAGTTATGAAATCGAGCCGCATCGGCTCGACAAAACGACAAAGGCGAATCGACTCAAGGTGGGAGGATTGACTTCTTTTTACACCTTCATGCGATAAGTCAAATATATCATTGTATGCTAAAGTTAACCTATCGACGCCACGGGCGTGGTCCGATCGGAAGATAAATCGTAATGTGAGTCGAACAGTAAGTTAATTGAAATGAAACGTACATCATATGCACGAGTCGCTATGGAACATTGGATATCGCTAAGGCGAGCGCCTCGGTGTGCAAGCCGCAAGAACATGGGATAACTGTACTCGGCGAGTGCCTTAGTGCACGAACCATACCGTGCTTTCGCACACGAGTTAGACGGCTATAACATTGAAAGACAATAGACGAGCACCCTGGTGCGCAAGCCCCGAACATTGAATGCTAAGTTATAGAACATGGAAATACGATCGAAACGTGCCTACGTGCACAGGATAATAAAAGATGGCTTCGTTGCAAAAGAATACTGTTGTGGCATGAATGTGGCAGAACTGTCGGATATGACATGGTGCCTCGAAAGGTGTTCGAGACCTTCGGGTTGTTCGGTTGACGAGCATTGAGTTGAGACATGATGCCATTAAAACATTGAAATGAAGTACGAAACGTAAGAACATAGAAAGTTAACGGAGGGAATGGAGATGATAAAGTCTGAGTCTCGGACTCAAGGCTATGCTTGGTTGTTTGAATTTAACTGCTTGAATAATAAGGGTGTTGCAAGGTCGATTGGGATAGACTTGAGATTAATATGATAATGACTCGTGCACGAGTGTTTCCTCCAAACAGTTAAATGCCGGAGCGCCCCGGAACCGCTTGGCCTAGGAGGGAATCGAATAATCTTTATAGGCGTACATCCTTAAACAAGATGGAAAAAGCTGCAAATGATGGTATACAGCGAGAACATTTCGGTTGTTGGGACTGCAACCCAACCCGTAAAACGTCGGGCAGCCCGAAAAATATTGAGAAAAGAATGAGAGAAAAGAAAGGAACTCCTTTAGTCCATTCCGACACGGATACGCCAACGGCCTTCATATAGTTAAGGAACGATGGGTTGAAAGTGTCGGCGCGTATGCATCCCGCATAGAGATCCTGCTTAGAGATGCACATATATGATGACAGGGAAGGAATGCGGCGTATTCACCTTGCGTCAGTGCAAGGACGAGTGTGTCGACTTGGTAAGAAGTCTCGCCACGAATCAAACATGAAATTGCTTGTTTATTTGCCTATTCAATTCGATAACATGCTGCTATGCTAACATGCTTTACGCTGTCGAATATGCCATGAAATTGACCCTAAGGAGAACATAGCAAGATCATAAGCTAAGTTGCATGATAAACATAAATACTAAAATGTCGGTTTGGAAAGAAGATTTTTGCTTCAGTACATGCGAGGATGAACGTACTGATCCCCCACCAGCCAGCTTCATGCAGGGAGCAGGGAATGGATTGCTCGCGGCGAAGCGTTGCTTGAACGCATTGAGGCTTGGAATGCCGAAGCGTATTGAAGCGTGCGATCGCTTGACGCTCGGACTATGCAACTGGATTGATGCGGCCGAGATATAGAAGGCATGATATATGGAACGGTGAAATCCTTTGTGGGCAAGAGAGAACCTGAGTGTTGTAGCCAATCTGGCATATATTGTTAGGCTATGGAAAGCTATTGTAATCTCAGTTTTGGATATCAATAAAGAGAATTGTTTCGTATACTCTATTTTTCTTTCGTTGTTAATATCGAATCAAAAGATAACCATTTGAGAACTTGTCATCTTGTCTTGTACGAACGAAACTCCAGGCTCGTGCGGCATCATGCCCCCTGCGAGGACGATGATTCGGGTGATTCCGGGTCGGGGCGTGACAAATTGGTATCAGAGATCTAGGCTCAATTTCCTCTGGACGCTCGCTTCATTACAATTCTAAAAGTTGCCCACCACCACTTGAAATCACTCTTCACTCTTCTCGATACCGCACTGGATGTTCCATACAATAAGTCTAATATAAATCGTATAATTTTGCCGTATGTGTTTTGGAAATTACATGATGTTTGCTAAGAAAGTCGCGAAGGGTATATTGCATTGAATGCAATGAGCCGTAAAAATGTTAGTTACTGCAAGCACAACAAATTGTGAAATACGATTTGGGATGTTGTTGTTGCAATATAACATGTTAAAAGAGAAATAAAATAATGCACGAAGTGCAACGAGTTAATGGTGAATATGCGTTTGAAAGTGAGAAGTGATAAGCCAATACCGAATGTGTTAAACGGATTGAGCAGTGACTTGGAAAGTCGAAAATAAATTATTGTACGATGTGCAACGCGTGTTGGAAGTACAATCATTGCACGTGGTGCAACGCATATCAAATTAATCGTTGCACGAAGTGCAACGGAGATTGAAAATAAATCGTTGTACAAAGTGAAATGAAATATCGAAAATAAATCGTAGCACGATATGCAATGCGTATCTAAAGTAAAATTTGTTGCACGGGATACAACGCATATCAAAATAAATAGTTGCACGAGATGTAACGTAAGGAAAGAATTAAAATCGTAAATCGATAGAACGAATCGTTCGGTTGTACACCAAACTTATGTTGGCAAACGAGAACATTGACCGAGTTGTGTCGGATGTGATTTAATCAAAGTTACGGTTGTGATCAAGCACGATCACTGCAGAAATTGTGAGTCGGAAGAGATTGTCGGTTTATACTAAGTATAGTGCGAGGGAAATGACTTGAGTTCCGAGTGGTATATGGTGTATCACTTGTACGATGAATTACATCGACGTGTTGTGAGAATTGCGAAAGGTTTGTCCACAACGGACGGGGGAGTACCGAGACTCGATTGAAAATTTGTATAACGGTATGTTGATGCAAGTGTTCTTCGAAAGTCAGTTGGGACGATAAGGCGAGACTCGTATCA
Source organism: Iris pallida (assembly GCA_029216955.1). NCBI lineage: Eukaryota > Viridiplantae > Streptophyta > Magnoliopsida > Asparagales > Iridaceae > Iris > Iris pallida. The sequence continues at coordinate 19,963,754 of JANAVB010037819.1, read as the reverse complement.
ATAAATAATACGTCGGACGAAAATGATAAGTCGGTCGGACGATCGAGACTAGCGAAACGATTTTGCCTTGAAGCAATAATCGGACCGACGAAAAAGGAAAACTCGAGCTTACGAACGAGTCGCACAACTTGCGATCTCGATAGAAATATTGGGCGAGGCAAATCGAATCGCACGACATGCGATCTCGATAGAAATCTTCGACTAGGCGAATCGAATCGTACGACTTACGGTCTCGATAGAAATGTTGGGCGAGACGAATCGAATCGCATGACTTACGATTTCGATAGAAATGTTAGACGATGCAAATTGTAATCGAATCGCACGATGTGCGACTTCGGTGAAGAGTTGGTTGAGTGAGTAATCGTGCCTAAGAAATAGTTGGTTACGTTACGGCAAAACTCATTTGAGCACGACTGAAAAATATGCGAAACTTAGAGGGCGAGATCGTATAACTCGAGGGCACGATGTTGGATAATCGGTAACTCGGTTACGCGATCAAAGTATAGCGGGATACGGTGAATCGAAAAATGAGTTGAGCATATGGAAAAGTTTGTTGCGAACTTGGACATATACAATACAAGTTGTCGACGTTGAAACGGTTTCAAAGTTGACCCTTACGCTATCAAAATTGATACGGCATTTCGAGATCGATACGTAAGGAAACTTAAGCACGATATAGGAATACAAAATGGAGTGCGCCTTGCGCTATCAAAGTTTTGTAAATAACAATACGAGAATAAAATGAACTGGTTGATCATGAACTTTGTGATTAATCAAGACGAGACTATAAGTCATCGACGATTATTCGATACGTATAGCATCTCGTGTGTCGACCGCGAATAAGATAGACTCGAACTCGATACGAGTAAATGTTTCATAAATTGCAAAATCATCGAAGGTAGTGCATGACTTTACTCGGAGGATAGTTGCGCATCAGTTGCGCCGATAGAAATGGTTTTGTTCGAAATTGGGTAGTCGCATAGAATCGTCGGAACGTGATTTGGCTCCGAAATAAGATATAGCATGGTTCGTAGTAAACTGTCCTTCGGTGATGATCCACAGTTATCGAACGTAGCTTCGGGGCAGCTGACCCTAGAAGACTTGACCGTCAAATCAAATTGAATACTGCAGACCGTAAGATGACCCATGCGATATCGTATATGAGATTGCACCGATAACAAATATAATACGGTGCATGTTGACGATAAGTCTAGGCAATCGAAAATTGTTGGAACAGCTTCGATTGAGAAAGATATAGTTAGATTTTGAGTATTCGTCTGATAAATACTTGAATGGTTATGTTGATCGACGATCGAACTTAAAATTCACCAACGAACTTGGTGATTCGGATAGGCGAGTGAGAGAATCGTGCTATGCACGAGAGAGAACGATAAGGGAATGAACTACGAGTCATGTCATTAGATTCGGGTTCACCTAGCAATTGAGCTTGCGTGAATCGAAACTTATACTTGATGTTGCGAGACGGATAAGTTGGGAATTTGGCTAGTGAATGTCCTACTCGATAGGAATCGAACGTAAGGCATATCGTAAAGACCTTCTTGTCAAGGCGATCGTTGCCTTGAGCACCGTCGCCTTGATGTAAACTTTCGTGTCGGATAGATTGTGGCCTTTGTGCAATGTCAATTTAAAGTTGCGTCGGGAGAAGTTAAGCACGGTGCTAGGTAAGTCGCCTAGCGGGCGTAGTCCCGAGTGTTGATAAAGAAATTGTATCGAGATAAGTTGCATAGCCAAACTTTGGAAATATTTGGATAGCGACGACGAACGCAAGGCGTTACGGAGACTCGTTGTGATTGGATGCGCGACGGCTTGACGCAACGCATAGAATTGATAGTCCAGATAAAACTTTCAAAATGAGAAATATGATTTTGAATCGCATCGTGTGTAGTGACTTTGTTGAATGAATCACGTATATATCGAATATACGTATGCGATAAAATTCCGAGAATGGTTGCTAAGGATAGGTTTAATCGAAGTACGAGATGGCAAGCATAGGATTGAAATTTACCTGTCAGCTTTGTTCCAATTTGCTACGACTGGACTTGGTCGAAATACATATATCTTCGGGACGCCTTGAATATAGGTACGGATCCAAATCGAGTTGTATACAAAAATTCAAATCAAGCTGCAGGGATGACTTTGAAATGTTAATGAAAAGCTTACGAGATAGTGTGAAACTGAACAACATTGGTGGGACGAGATCGTGAAACGATCTATAAAACACTTAGTCGGAGTGTTGGTTTTGGTTCGAGGACGAACCTTATTTTGAGTGGTATATTCTGTAATGCCCCGCTCCGCACGGTGCATTACGCTGAGACATTGACTCAGCGAGTCGCGTTGACCGAAAGAAATGTATCGATGCGAATCGATACGAGAGTTACGTCATCCCGAGCAACGCATCGAACTAAGTCGATGCGAAGAGTTGCCTTGCCCCGAAAGAATGCATCGAGTTGAATCGAAGCGAAGTGTCGTGTTTCTCCGAAGGATGAGTGCGTTGAATCGGCTCGAAGATTCTAAGAAATCGAATCGACCAAGGTGCAAGTCCGAATCGATGCAAGTATTGATTTTAGTTGGTTTCGTGTGCAGGTTATACTTTGACGCGAAAACATTAGAGGTCGATCTTTTGCGATATTTAGTAAGGGGTCCACAAAATCAAATCGTCGCCTTACGACGGGCTGAGAGTTAGGCACGGTAAGGCAAATCGGACGTATAATTCAATGAAGCACGAAGTGCTCGAATGGCTAAGTCAGGAGAGTGGTCGTGCAACAAAGTTATGAAATCGAGCCGCATCGGCTCGACAAAACGACAAAGGCGAATCGACTCAAGGTGGGAGGATTGACTTCTTTTTACTCTTTCATGCGATAAGTCAAATATATCATTGTATGCTAAAGTTAACCTATCGACGTCACGGGCGTGGTCCGATCGGAAGATAAATCGTAATGTGAGTCGAACAGTAAGTTAGAACAATTGAAATGAAACATGCATCATATGCACAAGTCGCTATGGAACATTGGATATCGCTAAGGCGAGCGCCTCGATGCGCAAGCCGCAAGAACATGGGATAACTGTACTCGGCGAGTGCCTTAGTGCACGAACCATACCGTGCCTTCGCGCACGAGTTAGACGGCTAGAACATTGAAAGACAATAGGTGAGCGCCCTAGTGCGCAAGCCCCGAACATTGAATGCTAAGTTATAGAACATGGAAATATGGTCGAAACGTGCCTACGTGTACGGGATAATAAAATATGGCTTCGCTGCAAAAGAATACAGTTGTCGCATGAATGTGGCGGAACTGTCGGATATGACATGGTGCCTCGAAAGGTGTTCGAGACCTTCGGGTCGTTCGGTTGACGAGCATTGAGTTGAGGCATGATGCCATTGAAATATTGAAATGAAGTACGAAACGTAAGAACATAAAAAGTTAACGGAAGGAATGGTGATGATAAAGTCTGAGTCTCAGATTGGCTATGCTTGGTTGTTTGAATTTGACTGCTTGAATAATAAGGGCATTGCATGGTCGATTGGGATGGACTTGAGATTAATGTGATAATGACTCGTGCACGAGTGTTTCCTCCAAACGGTTAAATGTCGGAGCGCCCCGGAACCGCTTAGCCTAGGAGGGAATCGAATAATCTTTGTAGGCGCACATCCTTAAACAAGATGGGAAAAGTCTCAAATGATGGTATGCAGCAGGAACGTTTTGGTTGTTGGGACTGCAACCCACCCGTAAAATGCCGGGCAGCCCGACAAATATTGAGAAAAGAAGGAGAGAAAAGAAAGGAACTCCTTTAGTCCATTCCGGCGCGGATACGCCAACGGCCTTCATATAGTTAAGGAACGATGGGTTAAAAGTGTAGGCACGTATGCATCCCGCATAGAGATCCTACTTTGAGATGCACATATAACATGACAGGAAAGGAATGCAGTGTATTCACCTTGCGTCGGTGCAAGGGCGAGTGCGTCGACTTGGTAAGAAGTCTCACCACGAATCAAACACAAGTTTGCTTGTTTGTTTGTCTATTCAATTCGATAACATGCTGCTATGCTAACATGCTTTACGCTGTCGAATATGCCATGAAATTGACCCTAAGGAGAACATAGCAAGATCATAAGCTAAGTTGCATGATAAACATAAATACTAAAATGTCGGTTTGGAAAGAAGATCTTTGCTTCAGTACATGCGAGGACGAACGTACTAATCCCCACCAGCTTCATGCAGGGTACAGGGAATGGATTACTCGCGGCAAAGCATTGCTTGAATGCGTTGAGGCTTGAAATATCGAAGTGTATTGAAGCGTGCGATCGCTTGACGCTCGGACTATGCAACTGGATTGATGCGGCCGAGATATAGAAGGCATGATGTATGGAACGGTAAAATCCTTTGTGGGCAAGAGAGAACCTGAGTGTTGTAGCCAATCTATCATATATTGTTAGGCTATCGAAAGCTATTATAATCTCAGTTTCGGATATCAATAAAGTAAATTATTTTGTATACTTTATTTTCCTTTCGTTGTTAATATCGAATCAAAAGATAACCATTTGAGGACTTGTCATCTTGCCTTGCACGAGCAAAACTCCAGGCTCGTGCGGCATCACGCCCCCTGCGAGGACGATGATTCGGGTGATTCCGGGTCGGGGCATGACAAAAGTGGCATTACGAGCAAACACGCACTCAATTCTCGACCTCCCAATGTAAGACTCTGCCCCTTGCAAACATTATTGACTACGATAATGCCTTCCTCAGTCATAATCTTATAAGTCCTACCGAATGATTCAGCAATAATATTGTGCCTAAGAGCAAAAGATACAGACACAAAACTGTGCGTAGCACCAGAGTCAAATAAGGCTAATGCAGGAAAAGAATCGAGAAGAACAGAACCTGCCATAACATCTACTACGGGCTCAGCCTCCTCTGTTGCCAGTACGAACGCTCTGCCATAGGGTGCTCCCCTCTGTTGCTGGGCAAAATGCTGCTGCTGCGTCTGAAGTGGCAGGCCCCTCGGCTGAACGGTAGGTCCAGCTGGAGCTCTAGCAGGTGGCGCTCTGTCCTGACCTCCCTTGGCTGTATGAACAGGACAATTCTTTAGCTGATGGTCGAAAGCTCCATAGAACAGGCAAACGCCCAACCTCCTTCTACAGGCCTCTCAGGTGTGCCTCGGCTTCCCACAGTAAGCATACTGAGGAACCTGCCTCTGTCCCTGTTGTTGATGGACACGTACTGGTACCTGATGCTGCTAAAATTTAGGTTGCTGGAATGGCCTCTACTGAATGTGGAGACGCTTGGCCCGTCCTGTACTAGAACTAGCTCCCAAAGCATCACCGCTCCTCTTAGGCCTAAGATCGTAGTCCTCCTTCGCCAATTGAGTATCCATCAGAATCTGCTCAAAAGTCGCCTCGTGATGCAAAGACGTGCGAGAACGAACAGCGTGAATTAGGCCCCTCCTGAACTTATGGGCCTTCTCTCCCTCATCCTGAACCATTCTCGAGAAGAATCGTCTCAGGCGGAAGAATTCTGCCACATACTTGTCCACCGATGAGTTCCCCTGGACCTGCCCTATAAACTGGCCCTCCAATGCGCTAAGAGCTACATCAGGATAGAACTTCTCCTTGAATAGCCTCCGGAAGTTCTTCCAAGTCATCCCTCTAACAAATGCACGAGGGTCTGTGTGGTATCAGTCAACACAATATCGAAGAACTGGCTAGCCGCTGCTGATATCCACAGCCTCTTCGAGATTTTTGCCAGCTCCAGGCTTCTCTCCACGTCCTCTAGCCAATCATCGACGTAAAAGAAGCCCTTGGTTCCTTTGAACTCTCGAGGGACCATCTTCTTGAAGTCCAGTACTGTACCAGGCCTCGACTGCTGCCATAGCCAACTGATGAGCATTCTCCATACTCTGCCTCAAAGCCTCTGTCTGATGCTGTGACGCCTCAGTCCATGCTCGATGTGCCTCCATCATCTGCTGGAGAAGTACGAACATCTGTGTAGCGTCTACCAGCAGTACAGGTGGAGGTGGAAGAGTCTCAAATACGACGATACTAGTCCCCTGAACCTACTGCGAAGGACCTCCAGGTGCTGCTGCCTCTGCCACCTGGATGGTAGAAATAGTAGGGGCAACCTCCTGGACTGCCACACTCAAATCTAGAGGAATAGGTCACGATGGATCATACCTCCCCGATACTGTACCGGATCCAGCGGCATGAGCTCGAGTGATTGTCATCCTGGAGACAGATTCGAGCAAAAGATCAATATGGTACTAGATAAGATATTATCAAAGAAGAACAATTAAATTAAAATGCAAGAAGAGTTGTCATGATAATCAAAAGATCAAAAATTTTCCTAAAATATGACTGAGTAACTCCTATCATAACCTAGAACCTATATCCTAATTGCAGGCTCGTAATTAGTACTCTAAGTCGAGTATTCGAGGGGCCATGACTGTCAGTGTGCACCCAAAATTTGAGAGGATCTGGCGGAGTATTCGAGGAGATCTCGAGCTCGTAGTGGTCTCTCGACTCACACACACACGTAGATTTCCTTGTCTGATACGCACAACTACATACGATACGACACCACTTTGACACATCCTAATTGGACACACACACACCCTGACACCTTGATGCTGCCCTACGACACTTGGGTATGACACAAGAGTCCCATACATGCCCGACACACACGCACGAGGGCCCTGTCTGTGCACCGTTCTGATACTTCTTATGGAAACTAGTTTGGACACCTTGTTAGACACTCTGTGGACACATTCACATACACTCTCATGACACAGTAAGGACACCTACTACTTGGATGCTTGTTGACACATTGTTTATACACTTTGACACATGTCTGTTCACTCATCACCCACCACTTGACACTCACTCATTCATGTCTGACACTCTCCATTGACACATTCACATACACTCTCATGACACAGCATGGGCACCTACTACTTGGATGTTTGTTGACACATTGTTCATACACTTTGACACATGTTTGTTCACTCATCACCCACCACTTGACACTCACTCATTCATGTCTGACACTCTCCATTGACACATTGATACTTCACATTATTGCACACCATTTGGCGCTTCATACAGCTTCACTTGACGCTGCAGACACTCTGATATATCCTGGCACAACTGCATTGGCACACACACACATTTTATTATATTCACTGTTACACTTGTCTTGCCCTGTATTTTACCCTTGGCCATTAGCTCAGTTTGTTAGAGCATGGTTTAGTCCATATGTGGGTGATATCAATCATTAGTGAGTTTGTATTATATTCCTGATAGCCCGTATAATGTTCAGATATCGTATTAGTTCCCAAACCCAAGTATCTGTTCCCCCTCTTCTCTAAATTCAGGATTTGGATCCCAAGTGCAGCCATATGTATGATGTCAGTCCCCATTTACTGTTGTTGACTTCATTATTGATGTAAACATGACATGTGTTCAAATCAATAACCTTGTACAACCATTGTTCAGACCAGTCCTTAACTCCATATCCTTGTTTTTGAGTTCCAATCCATGCTCTAATGACTTAGTTCAGTTTATGATCCCAGGTTTTGGGGATGCTAAAATGTAAGGTTATGGGGTGTACTAGTGAAGAGTTAGAGGGATTTGGTTTTTGTTCATATTTTAGTGTTAGTGTTAGCTGGGAATGGTAGGAGATTTGCGAGGGTTAGATTAAGTTCAGATTAGCGGGTTAGTTTGCTTAGGATGTTAGGACATCCTAGTATCCTAAGACTAGTTGGGCAGTATCAGTATGTTAAGAGCTTAGTGTGAGGTTACACTCATGTGTGAGTATCAGATGTGGCTTTAGTAAAGAGATGCATAATACCAGTAGGATTCTGTCCTCGACTTGATGGCATGATGTTCAAGTTTGCAATGATATTAGTCCTCATCCTGACCACTGCATGTCCTATATCCTCTTTAGTGCATCATTTCCCTAACTTCTCACATATAGTGTAGGAACTTGATAAATTATTCCCTTTTTATATGATTCAATACCAAGAGATTCAATCTCTTCTATTTTCCCTACCATAACAAATTACCTACTGTTACCATATATTCAGTCAATAGGATGTATAGTACCTTACCATTAGTTATGTTCAGTCCTTTGGGAACCATCCACCTCTCATGTAAACTGTCTCCCTATAGTAGTGTGATTGACCATACCTTGCACATCTGTATGAGAGAAGGAGTTAAGGTCAAGAGTGAGTATGTGGTTATATATATGTGACGGTGTTTATATATATATAAATATATATATGATGTGGAGATTATATAGTATATATATGTGTGGGTTTATTAGAGAGCCCTCATATTTGATACATAAATGTTATAGTACATATATATAGTATCCTAGGTATCCTAGATACATTAGCCTATGGTTAAGTTTAGGAGTTAGTTTATCCTAGGGTTGACCTAGATGTTGACCCAATGGACTTCTTTAACCTAGAAGTTTGACCAAACAAGACCAAGTTGACCAAATTGCTAAAGTTTGACCCAAGTTGAGTTAGAGTTTACTTTGACCTAGAATCATGTAGATTGTATTATAAACTTCAATTACTACTTACTGAACATATCCTAACATGTATTACTCTAAATAGGACAATGTGACTCCAGTTTGGACATCTCTACATATCAGTTATTCAGGGTATCAGGCGAGTACATTCTCTGATAGTTTTTATTTATTTATTTGATTATTATTGTGATTCAGTTCTAGTCTAGTTCTATTTGATTTCCCGTCACAACATGTATTAGTATTCTAGATTCATTTACTCACAATACATGTACTTGACTCGTCTAGCCTCTATTACTCGAACCACTCACAAGAATCATCTACTCGAAACACCTACAAGTATTAAATGTGCAAATTATACAAGCATCATCATTACAAGAATGATAGCCGTCGCTGTTGGGTCCAGTATGCGACGTGCCGTATTCAACAAGAACCACCTTACAAGAACGATAGCCGTCGCCGCTTGGCCGAGCGTGCGATGTACCATATTACAAGAACGATAGCCATCGCCGTTTGGCCGAGCATGCGATGTGTCATACCCTATTCGAATCACTAACTCGAATTACCTACTTGAATTACTAACTCGAATCACCTACTCGAATCACGAATACTCAAATCATTAACTCGAATCACTGACTAGAATCACTTATTAGACTTATACTGGAATCATACTTAGCTTACATTGTACTGTCTGGACTCGTATTATATTTGCTCTAGTTCAGTTAGCTATATTTTACATCTTCATTGCCATGCTCTCATGATTTAATTTATTTACTATCCTTGTTCTAACTGTTGCTCTACATCATTACCTGTCTAAAACTTTCCATGTTCATCAATATAACTGTCTATAACTGCTTTATAGTCTTTGTCATTTACTTGGATTTCTAGATGAGTTGTGCTCGTTCCAATCCTGACTGAATACGTTGACAAAATTCTACAGATGTTACACGTCCTGCCTGCTATGGATCCGGAGATGGTTTAGCTACCTTGGGTCCCGACTCTCAGGAGTGATCGGAAGATTAGCTTAGTAGACTATTTATAGATTTCATGTTTGAACTTGAATTGTAATAAGTAGAGATATTTGACTTTGTATTTGAGATATTATTATTTAGTAGTTGTTGTTTGTTTAGTCTAAGTAGTTATCTAGACTTCTGTGTTATCATATCGTGCTTAGACTGTGACTGAGTTTTATTATATCTATATTTGTCCTCCGTTCGGAGTTGAAATTTATGACAAGTACATTATATATTTGTGTGAGTTGTTTAGATAGTGACCTAGTACAGCATTCTACCGCCGATTCTACAGCATAGGCTGGACGCTGTTACGTACTTGTACCCTTACACCGGGTGCGGGTCATGACAGCATTAATAATAAATGCCGTCCAATCGTCTTGACCAGAGGAGCCAGTCCACAGTCTTGTCATAGGGGACAAACCATTCCAACAAGTATCGATTAGAATTGCTTCACAAACCCCTGGTTGTAGTCCAAGCGTGGCTTGACAAAATTGCTCTATGTAAACTCGGGCAGATTCTTTGTCTTTCTGAGTGGTGTCCATCAAGGTGGACATTAACATGTCCATTCATGGCTCATAGAATTGAGATAGGAACGGATGCTGGAGGTCGTCAAAGGTTGACACGAAATTATCCTGGAGACTACAGAACCATTCGTAAGCAACCCCTCTCAAGGCACCGACAAATAGTTTATCAAGGAGGGTATCGTCCCTCGGTAAATGCTTCGTCATAGCATTGAAATGATTTAGATGTTGACGGGGGGAATCCTTCCCGTCAAAAGGAGTGGTAGTCACTGGCTTGAATTTGGGAGGGTAAATCACCTTGTTCCATTCAACTAGGAAGTGCTGGTTGAGTCCTAGCTTTCGCCGAGTCTCTTGCCTATCTCTGGCGTCAGCTCTGGCTTGAAGCTCTCGAATGGCTTTAAGGACCTCTTCCGATACTGCTGGCTCAAATGCTTGTGGCAGAGTATGATTACTAGCTGCAAGAGGTAATACTACATGATAACTCGTAGTTGGAAGATTTGGGGCATTGGACTCCCTATTATTCTCCGGTTCTGGGGCTTGTACTGGTAGTTGGGATAAAGTCTGAGCTGTTTTTAGCTCCATGACAGTCTTTTTCAGAAGTGTCAAGCTGGCATTCATGGTTTGCATCATTCTTCAATCATCTCGAAGTGCCAACTATCTTGGGACCTCTGTTCAGCATTTGTCATGTATGATGGCATGACACGTGTACGGGTTGACTGTTCACTCTTCGTTCCTGATTCCCATGTTTCGCTGTCGGCGGTGTAGGCGATCATCGGGAAGAAAGTACCAGGATCAAGATTTAGAAAGTCCTCAGTTTTCGTGTTTCAAAAATATACTGGGAGTGGCTACCCCCGGTCTTTTTTTATCAGTTTATGGGAATCACTATCTCTTTGAAACATCGAATTGTGGTACAGCATCGGGGGTTGGCTACCCCGAGATTCTTGGATGGACGGGGAACGGGCGCCCCCAGTCAGGTCAGTGTTTGGTACAGAGCACTGACTACCCCTAGTTTTCAGTATTTTGGGTTTGAAGCAGGTGCGTTGGAACACCCCGGTACTGGGCACCACCAACTTCCTGCTCTTGGATCGGTTCTTGGGTGCATCAGCCGAAGAGTTGAGATTCTTTTCGATCAAAGGAGAACCCCTTGCAGCATAACATGAGGCAAAGAGAGGTTCCTCTTCATCGTCTGGTTGCATCCGTTCGCCGAGACAACGTCGGGCGGATGAAGCAGGTTTGAGCCGTTGAAACACGGACTGCCTTTCTAGGACTGCTGTAGATTTCGCACAGCAGCAGTTGATGACTATACTAGCATACGTATGTACACCCAAAGGGATTTCATGCGTAGTGTTTGTCATGATTCCTTCTGTTTCGCATTTGTGATTGATCACGTGACGCAGATCGTGGGAAGGGAGATTCACCTTTGCGCTTCCTCAAGCAGATCGAGTGTTATGATACATAAGTAGATGTACCCCCAGACCCGATTCCTGAGCCTGCAGAACATTTGGGTATTTGGAAGAATCTGGACTTTGGCCCGACCCTGGTGTAGAGGCGCGCGAACAATATCTATAGAGCTTTCTATCACGCGCATGCGTCACAACTTGAGGCGCATACCTCGATGTGGCGTGTGTGGCATGTATAACCAGTGTCTTGGTTTTGGATTTAGATTCGCTATATGTTGTGCCTTCTTCTAAGACCATCGCACACACTTGAGGTCTGCCGGTACCCAAGGCTCTAAGTTTGCCTTAGGTTGATTTCCTCCCGCGCCTATTGGTTGGCGTGTGTTCCCACCGAACGTTGAACTTCTCTGAGCCATGCACCAGGGGAAGTATTGGGGGGGTGAAGTCATAGACACGTCGGGTAAGAGTTGTATGGGCGCGTGTTGCACTTCTTCAGCAGGTTGTGGGTAAGCTATACGAGCTTTAGGCACCCACGTCTTCTTCTTTTTCTTAGACTTTAACAGTCTATGAGAAGAGCCCGCACTGTCCCCCGAGAGCATTTCCTCAAATATTGATTGGTCGAATTTGATGTCCAACATCTGTGTAGTATTTTTGAGCATGGTCGTGTCAGATTGTATCATAGCCTTCTCCTTAGAGGAGAAGGACATCCCCAGGAGAGTCACCGTCTTGTTCGACATCGCATCCGAGCTTGAAAACTGTCTACTTTAAAGTATTACGAACGAGAATGCAAAGAGGATCTTCCGAACAGGAATCTTTGGTTGCAATTTATTTTTGATCTGGGTTGTGATGGTTATGGGTAGATTCTTTACTCCGTTGATGATTTGACTGTGAGGGAGTACTTTCGGGCTCAATTTCACTGGCTGAGAGCAAGGACTCTCTCGGGCTTGTTCGGGAACCTCTTGATGAAATCAAGAACTGGGGGACTTGAGAAATTTTTAACCTGGGATCGAGAGAGATTCAAATGGAGGAGGACTCCTCATATTTATAGTTTTGGAGAGGGAATAGCGCACGTGCCTATGAGTAGGCAGGTGTGAGCCTTCACTTGCCATATGGCAACCCTAAACTGGGGTTGGTTGCAGCCTGGCGCTCACTTCACTAGTGGGAAGATCATAGCTGACTGCCATTTAGTAGATCTGCTGTTAGAGAGAATCTCAAAATGCTCCAAACTCGTTCCTTGGTGTGACTGGACATATAGACACGTGGCACGCGCTTGAGTCTTACACACGCCTAGGAATCACTATCCTGGTAGCTGTGGTATGTAGGCGCGATGGTAGAAGCACACGTGCCTAAGGAGGCTTAGGGCAACATACTCCCGTCTACCTTGTTCTCAATAAAAGGGATGAACCTTGACTTCTGTGTTGCTTACACGAGAATCGAAATGTCGAACGGGGGCTCAAGAGAGCTATGCCCTTTAAATGTAGCTTTGGGACGAGTGGTTGATAATCATTGATGTAGGCGTATAGGATGCGCCTATATGAGTGGACGGAGAGGCGCGCCTTACTGAGGCATGAGTAGAAGGGGCACGCCTGTATCATGACTCTTCGATTTTTTTATCACGGCCGTCTTCTCAGCACAAGGATTTGATAAGACGCGCCTGTCCGAGTGAGGCATGGGTAGGAAAGGTGCACCCTTAGGAGGGTACGATCGGTCCAAAGCATAGAGATCGAGATGTTGCTTAGATTTAGGCATGTATAGCACTTTTCTAGACTCGGCGCTATAGCAAGGCACGGGGAATGCTTCGATCATTTAGGACGCACGACCCAAGCGCCTACAAGTACCCATCCTAACTTTACCTTCGGGATCTACAGGGTTCGCCATCTACAGTGATGCCTCAGAAAAATGGTTGGATTATGTACTGGAGTAGAATAAGAAGGTGACAGCTTATGCTTCTCGACAGTACCTTGAGAAGAATTATCCTACTCATAACCTGGACCTTGCAGCAGTCATATTTGCCTTAAAGCCGTGGAAGCATTACCTTTATAGTAAAAGAGTGGAAATATTTACAGACCATAAAATTCTGAAATATGTTTTCACTCAGAAACTGTAACTCCTCTTCCCAAAATTTTGTGACATATTTTTTATTTTTTTATTTGATTAGTTTACATTTAAATTTTTTATGATCATTGGAGTTGTGACTAAGCCCACAGGTGAGTTATGACCATCTTGTGGTCACATGATCTCTAGATAGTGTCTATATGCATTCTTTAGCTATATTATATTTTATTATAATTTTTAGACATTTTTATATATTTTTAAATATTTATTCTATGAAGATTTATATTTATGAATGACTTTTATAATTTATTTTGAGGCCTGTATGTCCTAAAAATCAAGTTGCATCTATCAAATAGGCAGAGAATTATCAACTGCGCACCCTTCAAATGGACTACGCAGGAAACAGATCGCGCTACAAATCGAACGCACGAGCTGAACTGCGCTACCATCAGAGCGCGCTACGCTGACGTGGCAATGCCATCATTACCTGACAAAGATCGGATCTTCTGACAGCCTGACAGCCCGAAAAATGAGGAGTCCGTTCGTTTCTTGTGCAGTACAGCGCTCGAGAACAGCTGTACAACGTCAGCACAATCTGCCAGTCCAACCTCCACGCAGTTTGACCAAGCCTGAATCCCAGCGCTTTCCAGTGACTAGAAGGAAGCGCAGTCTGAAGCTAGCGCTATTCATCGAATAACTGACATTTATTACGTGGCTTACATGCCATCAATTGCTCGTCATGTGGCAACCGCCTGTACACGACCAAGCGCATTTCAATAAAACAATGCCACGCGTCTGAATATAGTTAGCCCACGATCGAGCAACTGCCCAATAGGCCAGTGCAGTTTACAGTCTGCGCAGTCTGTCGCCAGCGTAGTTCATCATGCGCAATTCAGAATAACTACAAATTAATTATTTCTAGAACTCTATAAATAGAGTTTCAAGTCCTTCATTAAAGAGATGAGATCATTATTATCATCAGAGATCAGGAGTTCTTGTCCAAGTGCTGCTGCATTCTTCAGAGGCTATCGTCTTCAAAGTTCACATCGTCCAAGGGATAAAGCGATCGTCTTCAGATCAGATTCCTATAGTTGTACTTTTCTAGAATTCAATTGTAATCTTCTTACAAAGTTTGTGAAATAAAGACTTTTGTTTTTGCAAACAAAATGGCGACTCTGCTGGGGACGACTTTCTCCTCCGACGAGGAAGTGACAACTCAATGTGACGTTGCATCTATCGGAAAGACGCAGAAGACGCTGGTTGTGAAGGTCAACCAGACTGCCTACGAAGCGATGATTAACTCTAAGGCTACTCTTCGTACTGTGGCCTCTGCCAAGAATAGGGTCTGTTCAGTGTGGACTCTGAAGTCCTCTGCACAATCCTCTGCACATTCATCTGCGCAACCTGCTGTCTCTGCTGCCAAGGAACCAGTAGCCTCTCCTGTCCTTACACAAAACATCACCTGCACTGCCAAAGTGCAAACCAGAGCTCCTTCTGTCCATGTGCAGTGCACTGCTCCTCTTGCTGCAGCGCAATCCACAACCTATGCTGCTTTGGCAAAATCCAAAACCCCTCTTCCTCTGGCGCAATTGGCGAAGTCTTTCCCTCCTGCGCAATCCACTGCTCCTTCAAACAGAGCGCAAATCAAGCCCTCTGTTGCCAAAGCTTCACTTGTTGCTTCCTCTAAAATATGAGTTGCACCTCCTGCTTGTTCTATGGCCAAGGAACCCTCTGTCATCATCTCCAGAGGGCAAGTTGCTGCTTCTTTTGTTCCTGCGCAACCCACAGGGAGTAGTCTTTTGACTGTTCCTCCTCCGCCTCAGCATAAACAGAAAGGCCCTTTGGTCTTTTCTCGATCTTCCGCAGTCCAGAACTCGGAAAACAACAGAGGGAAACGCTCTTTAGCCAACCCTTCGTCACAAAATAAAGGAAAAGGCCCTTTGGTCTTTTCTCAGTCTTCTCCGGTTTTTACTGCAGAAGATCCATCTGAATGTGCCTCGGCACTAAACAGTACAAAAATTTTCCCTGCTAAAGGAAAGAATATTGATCAAAGAGGCATCTTGCCTACTCCAGTTGCACATTTCCAAGATCTCCCAACTCTTCGGATGTCCCGCTCAAAGCAGGGAAAATTACTGGTGTCTCAGACAGAAACCCCTGGGGGTGAGTTTGTTGATCTACGGGTTTACCTCAATAGACCTCGGTCTACATCAACTTCGATGAAACGCAAGCAGCCAATGCCGAAGATGAACCTGTATCAGAGGCAAACTTCCAGGATGAAAAATCCTGACACCTATGCTAACGAAGTGAGTACTTCCCTGTATACTCACGGGACAAAACATCTGAAGAGCCGGAACCATGTTCCGAATGTTGTCAAAGAATACGTCCCTCACACTTCTTCTCGTCCCGTCATTGTTTCTGACCTCCGAAAGCACCTCAAGCAAAAGCGGGACAATATCTCAACACCTCCAAGTCAACCACTTGAACACCATTGTAATCACAAGGTTGTCATCAAGTGCTGTTGCCAGACAACAAAATGATCTGTCTTCGATCGTCTGAATTTTGCATCTTCTGAACTAATGTCAGAAGACGAAGATAAAATGTTGTATGCTTCCGTCAACATGGCTTCTCGAGACACTAGGGGTAGAAAGTGCTCCAATCACGGTAAGCCTCGCAGGCCCAGCCAGCGGTACTTAGATTTACTCCAAGAATCTTCTGAAGAAGTATTTCGACACACCCGATCCCGAAGTCGAGACATAATCGGGCATAGAAATCTTCTTCAAGATCCCTCTGATCATCTTCCTATTTCTTATTCAGGAGATGATTACTTCTCTGATTATGATGCATACAGCGAAAGTTCTGAACAGACAGTGTCTTCTACTGTTCCTAGAGAAGTGGCAGCTTATGTTGTTACGGAAGACCCAAATGCTTCTAGTTTGGCAAATCAAGAACAACGAATAGCTGTACTGGAGGATAAGCTGAAGACCATGGCTGAAATGGTCGCAAGTATGTATTCTATCATCGTGGCTCAACATACAGTACCACCGACCGTACCTGCTGCAAATCCTGAGATTATAGCATCGTCGGTGCCTGTCAATGCAGGTCTGGGGGTAGTATCTCCTCAAATACCCCTTGTACAAATTCAACCCACACCCAGTCACTCAGGAACTGAGGGTAGTACTTACCACGCTGTTCCTCCCCCTAACACTATAATTCAGTCTGCTCCTTCTTCATTATCAGAGGATGCTAATGAAGCTGTCAAACTCTTACGCACTCAATTCGAGGATTTTAAAGAGAAGGACAATTTATAGAGATTAAGGATCAAACAACCCTATCTGGTTGAATGGAAGGAAGTCTCATTCCCTCCAAAGTACAAGATTCCCACAATTTTGTTGTTTGACGGCAGCACTTCTCCGAGTCAGTTCATTAACCACTTTGAGGTAATGACTGTTCAACTTCAGCCAAATGACGCTCTTCTAACCAGGGTATTCGTCGGCTGTTTAGCCGGTGTAGCATACAATTGGTACATGAGCTTGCCTGATGGCTGTATCACCTCTTTCTCGGGTTTTGAACAAATCTTCTTGGAACGATTCTATGAGGGAATCAATGACATGACCATGTTGGCCCTCAACAAGATCAAACAAAGATATAATGAAACCGCTGAGAGTTTCATTGAAAGATTCCGCCGAGAAGCATTAAAAATGCCTCCTAGAACTCCGGCCGCTGTAACTATAGATACCTGCAAGACAAATCTTTTGCCTATTATCAGCATATGGACGGGGTCAACTCAATTTCAAGACTGGCCATCATTCATTGTCAATGCTAAAGCAGCTGAAGTTAGCGCTGACAAGTTCAAGCAGTTGGGGGTACATATGTCTAACCCCGACCGGGATGAACACCCGACATCTAGTAGCGGTAATCGCCAGAACAACCGTAAGGGTAAAGAAACGTTGAATATCAATCTTAAGAACAAGGAATCCTTGGCTGTTAACATGGCTCCACCTACATCTATGTCTACTCCTTCTGCCCCTCCACCAAGGAAACCTCGTCCGAAAGTAGAGTATTCCTTTGACGAGAATGACACCGTGAGCATCTTCGATTGCTTGATCAAAAGCAATAAACTCTACCTCCCAGACCCGAAGAAGCCTAACGAGGTCGATAAGACTGATCATCCCAAATATTATATTTATCACAGGTTCATTGGTCATCCCACTCGGGCATGTTATGTGCTCAAAGGCAAGATTCAAGAGTTAGTCAACGCTGGTGTTGTCACCCTTCAACAAGATGAGAAGACTGTTACCGCGAACATGGTCTCAGTACAGTTCGGTAACTTCCCTCCACAGATGGTACAGCATGGTGTCAGCCCTATCCCCAAGGCCACTCTTAAGATCGAGAATCTCCCTCCTCTACGGAGTGAAGTTCTCGTCCCCTTATCCCTTGATAACGGTGAGATTATGTAGATCCACCCTGACCTTGTTGCAGACTTCGAGGCTCCTTTCTCGTCTAAGCAAAAAGACCGCACTAAGAGCAGAACAAAGATCTGCAATATGGTGTCTTTTGACCCCATAGTTGAAGAGGAAATCCTGCTGGGTACCAGGTCAGGGAAAGCCTATTTACGAGAATTTCTCGAAACTCAAGAAAACCCTGCTTCTTCTTCTGAGTCTGCTCCAGTGCAACCTGTCTCTACTGAGGACATCCCTTCTGCATCCTCACCTGTTGTAGAACCCATTCCTCCTAAACCGGCAGCAGCCGACAAAGGCAAACAACAAGTTCGCTTCGACAAAGTTTTGAAGAAGTCATCCCCCTCTGGACTTGAAAAGCCATATAACTTTGACATATTGGCTCAACTGGCCAACACACCGGCTAGGCTGTCCATCTTCGAGCTCTTACGCCTCTCTAAAGAGACTTGAGAAACACTGAGTGAGGCTTTGATGCAGGCAGACGCTTGCCTAACTCTTCTTAAGAAACCTGAGGCAGAACCTGTCTCTTGTCTCCATTGTCACAGTGTGCTGGAATTAATTCCAAATATTACCTTCACACAAGATGACATGTTAATGGAAGACAATCGACATGACCATCCTCTCTACTTTACATGATACGTCGACTCCATGAAGGTCGATCGTATTCTGATAGATCCAGGGTCAGCACTCAGCATCATGCCTAAGACAATGTTGGATGCTCTGAAGATTCCACTGCATAGCCTCTCCAGCACTATCACCACCATTCTGGGATTCAATCAGGGAAGAAGTGAACCTTTAGGCAAGATACGCCTAAAACTCCAAATCGGCAATCTTCGCACGAAGGTGACCTTCTATATTATAGACAACCATGGTTGTTCCTACAATGCTCTTCTGGGGAGACCATTCCTGTATGAACACAACATTGTTCCTTCTACCCTCCATCAATGCTTCAAATACGTTGATGACAAAGGAGAAGTCCAAAAAGAAGTTGCGAATCTGTACCCGTTTAAAGGCGTTGAAGCATATTGCAATGACGCTCGCATGTACAAAAAAGAGTTTATAAAGGTAGTATTAGCCATGGACGGTGAAGAAGAACAGGAAGCAGTGCCCAGTGACACTCTCATCATACCTGTCAAAGGGCGTGTCTCTCATCCTCAATCCTCCAAACCACTAGCTATTCATCTGCCAGCCCAGAAGCAATCGACTGGTGATAATCAAGATCAAAGGGAGCTCACCTCTTCTGAGCCACTGGTTATCGACTTACGTCGTAACAAAGATCAAAAGGAGCTCATCTCTTCTGAACCGCTTGTTATCGACCTCCGTCTTAACAAAGATCAAAGGGAGCTCACCTCTTCTGAGCCGCTTGTTATCGACCTCCGTCGCAACAAGTCTAATCCTCCCCGCTCTTTTTCTCCTCCCCTTGTAATCGATCTGACCAAGCTGGCTAAGGCTAAAGGTCCTATTGTAAATATGGATGTATAAATCAATGAAAAAGCATCTACTTTCCAGTATACTGATGTCATTTATCATACTAAATGCTATTTGGATATGCAAGACAGCTTTCAGTCATTTACAATAGGAGTCGTACAATTCCTTCAGACGGAAGTATTATTTGAACATCCAGATAACTCATATTTTATTGTCCCTTCTCGAAAGAGAGGTGAGAGGCCAATACTTTTTAGTAAAGGGCCAGAACAAAAATTCAGCTATACAAATGATAGCAAAAATAACGATATGGGACGTCTCCAACTTCATCGTTATAGTCAACAATCAAAAGACATCATCCGAAAGATGGGTTATGACTTCAAGAATGGCCTCAATTACGGTAAGGGTAGACGAACTCCTATCCGTACGGTTGTTCCGAAAGGACGGTCAGAGATGTATTACAGTAGGATGAAAAGAGGTCTCAGATATACTTCACCTCCGGTTTTATCTCCAGCAGCCTCCGAGTCTGATAGTGAGGAGCGCTCTAACTCTTCTGATTCCAGATCTTAGGATTCTGACACCAGTATCGGCCAAGTTCATCGATTGATTGTATCTTCTAACATGGTCTTCACTGAACTTCCAGAAGGTTATGACGAAGATATCGAAGAAAATCTCGAAACAGATCCTTGGGTTCGACGAATGGATACCCAGTGGGAACTCCGATTCGAACAACGGGAACCTCCTACCGAAGATCAATTGGTTCAAATTGACGTGGAAGAAGACGGGTTACCTCGTCCGATATTCATCAGCAAGAACCTTCCAGAGGCGGATAAGCAAGAATTAATTCTTTTTATTCGAGAATACATTGATATCTTTGCTTGGAGTTATGAAGACATGTTTAGATCCCAAAATTGCCACTCATAAACTGAATATTTTGCCTAATGCAAAGCCAGTCAAACAGCAGCAGAGGCGGTTCAAGCCAGAAATAATGGACGCGATTGATGATGAAGTCAAAAAGCTTATAGCTTGTGGCTTTATTCGAGAAGAACAACATCCAGATTGGGTAGCCAACGTTGTCCCAGTCTTGAAGAAAACTGGCAAAGTTTGAGTTTGTATCGACTTCCGGGATCTTAATAAAGCCTGTCCAAAAGATGAGTTTCCTCTCCCTATTATAGACGTCATGATCGACAACACTTGTGGGTTCGAAAGGATATCTTTCATGGATGGATTCTCCAGATACAATCAGATTCGGATGAATCCTGAAGATGAAAAACACACTTCTTTTCGTACTCCTCGCAGAGTCTACTGCTACACAGTGATGCCATTTGGTCTCAAGAACACCGGTGCAACTTACCAACGAGCTATGAGTACCATCTTTCGAGATCATCTGCGCAAGACTGTCGAATGCTATGTTGACGATATTGCTATCAAGAGTCGTCTAAAGGAAGATCACATCCAAGATTTAAGAACTATCTTCAATCTAATATGCCAGCATCAACTTAAAATGAATCCCACCAAGTCATTCTTGGGTGTCTCTAGTGGTAAATTTCTCGGCTTCGTCATTACATCTAAGGGTATACACGTGGATCCCGAGAAGATCAAAGCCATTCAAGAGATGCGTCCTTCACGCAACTTAAAAGAGCTACGAGGATTTCAAGGTCGACTTGCCTACATCAGGAGATTCATTTCAAATCTGTCTGGACGCTGCAGACCATTTACCCAGTTAATAAAGAAGGGTGTATCTTTCATTTGGACTGAAGAATGTCAACGAGCATTTGATGATATAAAGCAATATCTCATGAACCCACCAGTCTTGGTGCTACCAATTTCAGGCATACCATTCTTAATGTATGTCCGTGCTATGGATCTTTCATTGGGTGCTTTACTTGCCCAGAAGAACAAAGAAGGCCATGAACAAGCCATCTACTATCTTAGTCGTACTATGATTGGTGCTGAATACCGTTATAGTCCAGTTGAGAAAGAATGCCTAGCTCTTATGTTCGCTGTTTAAAAGACTCGGCATTATATCATTGGCCAAACCATTCACGTTATTTCCCGAGTTAATCCTCTTCGGGTACTGATGAAGAAGCCCAGCACACTCAATTCTCGACTGGCTACATGGGCTATTCTGCTAGCCCAATACGACATAATTTATGTCCTGCAAAAGTCTGTTAAAGGTCAAGCACTGGCTGACTTTTTAGCAGCTCATCCTGTTCCAAAAACATCAAAGCTTTATGATGAAATTTCAGACGAAACATTGGAATCAAACATGATCTCTGAAGAATTTCCTACCTGGCGTCTATTCTTCGACGGAGCATCCCGGATCGGGCCAAAAGGGACCATTGTCGCAGGAGTTGGGATTGTACTAGTCTCTCCAGAAGGATTAGCTATCCAAAGAGCCTATTCCTTAGATCAGCCATGCTCTAACAATGTGGCTGAATACAATGCCTTGCTCATTGGACTTCAATTAGCAAAACAGTTGGAGGTCGAATATCTTGAAGTCTATGGTGATTCTAAACTGATTGTTAATCAGATTAGAGGAACATACGAAGTCCGCCATCAAGATCTAGTGCCCTATCATGAAGCTGTAATTTACATGGCTACATCATTTAAGGCCTTTTTCATTGAATATATCCGACGAGCTTGCAACACTGAGGCAGATGCTTTAGCTAATCTCGCGACAGTCTTAGCAATTCCTGTCAAAAGACAACAAGTGGTTGTTGTTTCCAATAGAGAGTTGTTCTGTGTGGAAAACAATCGTAACATCGAGTTCAGTAATTTCGTTGAAATCAATGTTATCGATGAAGATTGGAGAGCTCATTTCATTGACTTCGTAGTTCATGACATACTTCCTGAAGATCCTAAGGAGGCTACGAGTATTCGCCAACGATCTATTCAATTCTACTACAATCAGACCACCAAAACTCTCTATCGACGGACTTATAACGGCCTACTCTTGCGCTGTCTTGCTGGTGATGAAGCGAAGCAAGTATTGCGTGAAGCTCATGATGGTGTTTGCAGAGCACATCAACCTGGCCCTAAACTACAAGATCGTATCCGACAAATGGGTTATTATTGGCCCTCTATGGTATCTGATGCTATTGAATATGCAAGGAAATGTCGAGCCTGTCAAATCCATGCAGATTTTATCCATCAACCGTCAGAATTTCTTCATCCGACTGCTGCTTTCTGGCCTTTTGAAGCTTGGGGCATGGATATTATAGGTCCTATCAATCCTCCTTCTTCTAAAGGACATCGGTTTATACTAGCCATAACGGATTATTTCTCCATGTGGGCCGAAGCTATACCTTTGGCTGAAGTCAAAACTAGCAGTGTTATCAACTTTGTTAAACATCATGTTATCTACAGGTTTGGTGTGCCTCGACGAATCATTCATAACAATGGACCTCAGTTCATCAGTCAAAAGTTTACTAGATTTTGTGATGATCATCGGATCGACAATGTCGCGTCGACAGTTTACAACCCTGCTGCTAATGGTTTGGCTGAAGCCTTCAACAAGACTATCATCAAGCTCCTTAAGAAGTTTGTATCTACTAACAAACGGAATAGGAGTGAAAAGCTTGAAGAATGTCTATGGGCCTACCGCACTACGGTCCGCAACCCCACATGTTGTACACCTTTCTCTCTGGTGTACGGTTGCGAAGTAGTTCTACCTTTGGAACTTCAAATTCCATCTTTAAGGATTTCTATCGCCAATGAGTTGACGACAGAGAACAATAATCTTCTTCGACTTCAAGAACTGGAGGCGCTCGACGAGAAGCGGCTATTGGCTCAGCAACACATAGAGTTATATCAAGCCCGTATCTCGAAGACTTTCAACGGCAAAGTTAAAGTCAGAGCCTTTTAGAAAGGAGAACTCGTTCTTACAGTCAGACGTCCCATGACTATGACTCACATGAGCAAAGGCAAGTTTGATGCAAAATAGGAAGGGCCTTATATCGTGAGTAAAGTCTTCTCAAATGGAGCTTATCAACTCACAGAGCTAGATGGTCGAGTCGTAATGATGCCCATCAATGGCAAGTTCCTTAAAAAATATTATGTATGAATATAAAAAGGATTTCTTGTAAATATGATCAGACAGTTCATAAATAAAGTTTGATTTTATTTCATCATAAATGATGTTACATAATATCAAGGACGAGAATCACTATCATCCTTCTTAAAGACAGGACGAGGACCACTACCGTCCTTTTCAAAAATATAGTCGGTAAAAGAGCCGAGAACATCCTTGCCCGATTTCACTAGAAATGCGCAAGCAGCCATCCTCATGGCCTCTTCTTCTTCGGTCTCCCCTGGGTCAACCAGGAAGTCCAAGATATCCCTTGGTGGCTTGGGTGCAGACGAACCTTCGCCCGCTTCCGTCTACTTTGGCTGGTTTGGTTCGGCTGGACGTTCCTCCGTGATTTCTTTAACCTTCGGGACAATCTCAGCCTTCTTGGATGCATCTTCAGACGACATTTTTGTGTTGAAAAGTGAAAGTAATCATTCCATCTAAATTTCTGTTCTACTTATAGGCAGAGATTCTTGAAACATCGAAGCGACGCGTTCTTCGCAACGTTCATTCCATTCATTCGATGGTTCACCCGTTCATTATATTCATTCGACGGTTCATCCGTTCATTACATTCACACATGTTAACGGTTCATCCGTTCATTTCATTCATCCGACGGTTCATCCGTTCATTACATTCACCTGACGGTTCATCCGTTCATTCCATTCATCTGACGGTTCATCCGTTCATCCCGACGATTCATTTTCGTTCATACATTTTGACGATTCATCCGTTCATCCCGACGATTCATTTTCGTTCATACATTTTGACGATTCATCCGTTCATCCACATCAGCGACTTGTCACGTATTTATTACCTCTGATTAAGTTGTCTACCGGAATAATGATATTCAACAAATTATATTTTGTCATGTCCACATTACCTCTGAGCAGATATAATGAATATAATTATTTTCTAAATCAAGAAATATATCATGTCCTGAACCTCTGAATGTATTTTCTATCGCTATTATTTATATCCGTAATGGGATATGCAATAAATAATAGAGCCACAAAAATAATGTCTTTTCATTGATCAAAATAAAAGGCATTACAATAATAAAGGAGAAAGTACAAAAGATTTTCTTTCACTCAATCGGTGGGGTCATTAGACTAGCTATCTGCTGCTTCAAGGTTTGAAGACGTTCTTCACGAGAATCCAGCACCCGCTTTCTAGCTTCCTCCATTCCAGATTTATCGTCGAATGTCGGCAAGGTCACTAGTCGGCGAACGATTTCATCTTGATGAGATGTGACAAACTCATTCTTTTCATGGGTCAGAATGTCTAGTTGCTGAACTGCAGCCTGATGCTGTGTAGTCTCTTCCTCAAGAGCAAGTTGAACGATTCTCAACTCTTCCTGACGTCGAGCAAACTCTGCATTCAGTTCAGCAACCTTCTTTTCTTTCTCTCCAGCAGTAGACGCTAATATCTCCACCTGGGAGTCATACTCTGAAGACTTTGTAACGAAAGTGTCCAAAAAAAATCTTGAAATCAGCTTTCGTAACTTCGGCTTCTCGAGTCATCTTTTCAAACTGAGCATTCACCAGGGGCTCTACATTCTCCCGATTAAGATCCTTGTAGATCTTAATGGATTCCTATAGCTCATCCAGTATATGTTCAAGATAGACAGCTTGAGCTTCATCACCCTGACTTCGGATAGCGCCGATCAGATAAGTAGTTGGACTTCGAACAGTGATGAAACCAACATTCTCTCTTTCCATTACCCTTTCTACTAAGGGTCCTAATAAAGTGAAGAAGAGGTTGGTGTAGGAACCAACTATAAATTTATTGGTAGCTGTTGCACTGGGTGTAGCAGCTACTCCTATAGAAGTTGAAGCAGCAGAGGCCTGTAAAGGCGGAAGTTCGGCTTCTTGAACATGGGCTGAAGTCTCTCTGGACAAGGGAGCCATAGTGGAGCTAGTTGCCCCTCCCAGTTGTTCCTCTGCGAAATCAAATAAGCATCATCAGTTTGCTGTCATTAGCGATTATCAAAAAGGATCAAAAAATAAGGGTAAGCTTACTATTGCTGGGTTTAGTGACCAAATTGTCATTTGTTGACATAGGCTGCAGCCTCGCAGAAGTAGCTTCAGACATCACTTCCTGACTGCTTCCTGCTTCAGCGTGTTGTGTGTCATATCAACGTGTGTGTGTGTCTGTGTGTCTGTGTCGTGTCTGTGTGTCTGTGTCGTGTGTGTCCACGTGTCTGTGTGTCGTGTGTGCCCAGACATACACACAAATATATATAGCGAGATAGGGTTAGGGTTAGCGTGTGTGTCCACGTGTCAAAGTGTCAAAGTGTATCTGTGTCAGCATGTGTGTGTGTCATGTCAGCGTGTGTGTGTGTCGTGTGTATGTGTCGTGTCAGGAAAAGGAAGATAGGGTTAGGGTCATACCTTCCTTAGTCGGGGTCAGGTCGGGGTCGCCGGGGCAGTAGAGGACTGGAGCGGCGGCGGGGAGGTTGTCGACGTCGGAGGACTATAGCAGCGTCGGTGAGAGGGGGCCACCAGGGAGAGGGGGTCGCCGGAGGGAGAGGGTCGCTAGAGGCAGGGGTCACTGGGGTGAGGGGGTCGCCGAAGACGGGAGGGGGAGGGGGAGAGAAATTTGGGGAGAGCGCGAGATGAAAATTTTGGGTGAAAAAAAAATGAAAAGTCAATCGGCCAGAACCCTATTTGAAACATTTTAGCGACGTCCTTAAAAGACGTCGTTGTCCACTTAAACACTAGCGACAATCAAGTGGCCGAGTCCCTAAATGTCGCTAACTAAAACAAAAACAACGACGTTCTTAGACTAACACATGACGTTTGCTTTCCAAATAATAAAGCATGTCGCAAACTAATGCTGAAATTCGCTGATAGTGACGTTTAGCGAGGTCATTCTCTAACGTTGCTAATTACAACAAAATCAACGATGTTTTTAGCAAGTGTCGCTAATCTCGTGGCTAATATGACTTATTTTGGTAGTGCATATAATTACATAATTTTTCACTACTTATTAATGTAAAATATTTCGTAATAAAATCGTTAAATTATTTTAACAAGCCTTTATCTTATTTAAAATAAGGTTTTAGACTATATTTGAATAAGAATTTTAAATATGTTTCTAAAAACCTTAGGTGTCACTAAATAAATAATTTTCATAATTTTACTACTAAAATGGTTTCTTATTATTTAAAAATATCTATTAAAATATTTCGTACAGTTTATGTAACTAAATATTATTTAATTTCAAAGAATTTTCAAGAATTTTATATAAGTAATTCTATTATAGTTTTAGTTTACGAAAAATTGTTTACTAACATTTTAAGTATAATATTTCTCGCATTATTTACTAAAATAATAGTTTTATTAGGGAAATTATTTTATCTAATATTATACGTGGTTTTACGTATTAAATAATTATAGTTTTATTCTCTAAACATACTTTTATAACTAAACAATTGTTTTTTTAATTATTGGCGTTTAGTTTAACCCTTGGAATGACTTCTAAAACAAAGTATCAATTAATGAAGATTTCAAGTCCCCGACTTAGTCTGATACCTTCATGTCGTCATCTACAGCACCGGCCACAGAATGTTACGCGCTCACACACTATTGTTAGTTAGATTACATTATTTTCTTTTCCAGAGATTTACTGCTTAACTGCTTCTTTGTTTATTATTTAGAAAAAATAAATGTATGTTACAAACTGTTTCTTGTCTCATTTTAATTATTAATAAGATACTGGAATGAATTTGTATGTTCTTGTTCTCCTCCTGATGAAGACCAATATTTTAGGTGGTTGCGACGAGGAGGAGCTGCCCTATAGTTCTTACTACGGACTCGACTTGGATTCCGAGGAGTTAGCTGAATCGGGACAGAGGAACCAAGAGTCCTAGTTGTACCCTTATGTTTAGTTTCTTTCTTTTTCTAAAAGTTGTAATAAATGAACAAATTGTAACAACTGGATGTTTGTTCTGTTTATGTTTTTTTATTTAAACTCTAGTTCATTTCAAATGTTCAATAAAGTTTTTATTCCTTATTTAGAATGTTGTTCTTGCGTTGCTACTGATAGACACAGTTTATTATCGCCGTCTCACAACGGTACAAGTTGGACATGATCCGACCGGACACAGTACATTGGAATCGGATCATGACATGTCACCTAACCAATATTTTTTTTATATCCAGAGATGTGGTGTTTCAACAGGACAAGTGGCTGAATCTATTCTACTTTGATATTAAGATTTTATGGCAAGCGCAGGGAGTGGCGTGGTGATAGACATTGATCTGCTGGATCAGCAATGGTCGAGCATTGATCTGCTGGATCAGCAATGGTTGAGCTCCCTGAGGAAGAGAGTGGCAGGCACCGGGCTTCGGAGTCGACCCCGCGAAGAGCCCCGCACCATCTGCCGAGTCCCCCTCCACCTGCGCGAAGGCGATCCGGTCGCCTACGAGCCGAGGATCATCTCATTCGGCCCCTTCTGCCGCGACAACCCAGCAGTCAAGCCCATGGAAGAGCTCAAGTTACGGTACGTGCGGAGGCTCCTCCGCCGCAACCCGAATGCGGCACTGGAGGACTACGTCAACTTGATCAGAGGTCTCGAGGTTAGATTGCGCGCTTGCTACTCTGAAGACATCGCCATGGACAGCAATAAGTTTGTCGAAATGATGTTGCTCGACGGATGCTTCTTCGTCGAGTTACTGTTAATGATTTCCTCCGGGCACTGCCACGGATACGAGGAGGAGGAGGAGGAGGCGGATCCGGTCTTGACTACACCCTGGGCTTTGATCCTCATAAACTTCGACATGCTGATGCTCGAGAACCAGATTCCATTCTTCATAATCGACGGCGTGTTCAAACTCGCCACTTTCAGAAGATCATGTCCCGGTTCTCTAACCGACCTTCTGCTGCGGTTCTTCGACGCTCTACTGCCGTGTGAGAGGACGTCCTCGCCGCCGCCGGAGGATACATTCTACCATGTACTTCATTTCGTACACTCCCGCATCGTGCATTTCGAAAGTAAACATGAGATCACGATGGTCAAGCCACCGGCGGCACCGATATACCTCGTGCTCCGCCAGATTAGGCGGCGGTTGTCGAACATCTACGGCCGCGTCGCCTCCTCCGCCCGAGGATTCTGGCCACCGACGCGGGTCAGAAACGAGCCTTCCGGTAGCTCGCCCTTGACTCCCGAGTCGGTGCCGTGCGCGACCATGCTCAAGGAGGCAGGGGTCAAGTTCAGGGAGAAGAAAGCCGAGAGCTTCTTGGAGGTGGCTTTCCACGACGACGGCACCATGGAGATCCCCAAGCTCCTGCTCTACGACGGGACCAATTCCCTCTTCCGGAACCTGATAGCCTTCGAGCAGTGCTTCCCCAAGGCCGGCACGGACGTCGCGACCTACGCGGTGTTCATGGACTGCCTCGTCGACAGCGGGGAGGACGTGGCGCTGCTGCACCGGCGCGGGTGCCTAATGAACGGGCTTGGGGACGACGAGGAGGCGGCCCGGCTCTTCAACCGGCTGTGCAAGGGTGTCGTGGTCGACTACGACTCGTGCTATCTGGCTAGCCTGTTCAAGGATGTCAAGAAGCACTGCGACACGAGATGGTACAAGTATAGGGCCAGGCTGATGCGCGACTACTTCAGCAACCCCTGGGCGTTCCTCTCGCTTCTCGGTGCGCTCATCATCATTCATCTCACGGTTGTACAGACATCCTTCGCCATTCTCGCCTATTTCAACCCTCTGCCCACCTCCTAGCTCACGGCTCACACAAAGCAGACAGGTAATTAAACTCGTTGCTCGTTAAAGGAACTGAAGCTTGTTCTCCTTCTTCTTGTTATTATTATGAAAAAAAAACAATTTTCAAATACAATTAATTTCTAATAAATAGATTATTTTATTTGGATGTTAAATCTTATTAACTTCATATTGATTCATATTCATCACACCATTCAAATACTATTTTATGGCCCTTTATGCCTCATTGAAAACCTTTTAATTATATGGGATGGGTCATAGTTCTATATATGTTCCATGCATTCTTTTTTTTGAAAAGGGAATTGACATGAACAAAAGATCAAAAAAATATGCCGCTTTCTCTCTTCCCTACCCTAAACACTCATCTTTATTTTATTTTATTTTCTGGGCAAAGCTAAGTTCGGGTCAATCTTTCCGAGTTGTGTGCGACGACGGAAAACCGGTAGAGCGGGGGTTTTACCACTAGGAGCATCCGGAAAAGTCTGCACATAGACCCGGCTTAACTCTTGGGGCAGTGCTACGTGCGCGACTTTCCCGGAGGCCGGTAACTTTTAATTTTGTGTATTTTGTTTGCAGATTTCAAAAGGAGAAAATAAAATTATTTTCTGTCGGAAATAATAATGCCTTGTTCTCATTGCTAGGGTTTGTTACAATATATATAGTGTCTACATTTGGGCTTATGGACCATATTTACATTACAAATATAATCTAACAATCTAACACCCCCCTCAAGTTGGAGCATGCAAGTCACAAATGCCCAACTTGGGAAGGAAAGAATCAAACACATGCTTTCCAAAGGGCTTAGTGAAGATGTCAGCCAGTTGAGTATAAGTAGGAACATGTGAGGTTATTACGGTGTCATCTCTAATAGCATCGCGAACAAAATGCAAATCCACCTCAATATGCTTACTGTGCTCATGAAACACCGGGTTCTGAGCCAGGTGCAGGGCTGACTGACTGTCACAATACACCGACATAGCCTGGCGAACGTCCAAATACACCAATAACTCCTTCAACCATTTCAACTCACAAACAAGTGCAGCGAGAGATCGGTATTCAGCTTCAGCGGAAGATCGGGAAACAGTTGGTTGCTTCTTGGTCTTCCAAGAAATAGGAGACCCCCCAGAAACACCAACCAGCCTGTAACAGAGCGGCGAGTCAAGGGACAACTGGCCCAGTCGGAATCACACCAACCAGAAAGACGGAGATCACAATCAGCTTTCAAAAGAATATCTTGTCCCGATGCATGTTTGAGATATCTGACAACTCTCAAAGCAGCATGCCAATGATCTTGTCGAGGCTCATGTAAGAATTGAGAAAAGATATGCACAGCATAGGCTAAGTCAGGACGAGTAAATGATAGATAAATCAACCTCCCAACCAGCCTCCGATAAGGCTCTGCATCCGTCATCTTTGGACTAGTCGATTCTGCCAGCTTGTGATTGGGCTCCATGGGAAAGCCAGCAGGTCGAGACCCCATCAAGCCGCATTCTGAAATGATGTCCAAAGCATACTTTCTTTGACACAAAGAAATACCTTCTGCACTCCGAGCCACCTCTACGCCAAGAAAGTACTTCAACACACCAAGGTCCTTCATGTGAAAGCAAGAACTAGGGTACTTTTTGAAAGCATCTAAAGCACCTGAGTCATTACCAGACACAATCATATCATCCACATAGATCAAAACATGCAACTCTACCTTCCCTTTAAAAAGAGAGAAAAGAAAATAATCGGAATGAGATTGAATAAATCCATCGGATATCAGGGAAGCAGTAAGCTTAGCAAACCAACAACGTGGTGCCTGTTTCAATCCATATAGAGACTTACGCAGGCGACACACTTTGTTAGGTTCACTATGCAAAAAATCTGGCGGCAACTTCATATACACTTCTTCTGTCAGATCGCCATGAAGAAAAGTATTGTGCACATCCATCTGGTGTAAAGTCCAGCCTCTCACAGTTGCAACAGCCAAAAATGCCTGAACTGTAGGCATCTTAGCTACCGGGACAAATGTCTCTGAATAGTCGATCCCTTCGACCTGATGATTACCGAACACAACCAGCCGTGCCTTTAAGCGCTCAACACTGCCGTCGGAGTTGTACTTTATCTTGTACACCCATCTACTTCCCAATGCTTTCTTTCCAGGAGGCAGATCGACAATACTCCAAGTCCCATTATCTTTCAGAGCCTGTATTTCAGTTTGCATAGCCTCGCGCCAGCCCGAATCTCGCGAGGCTTGACGATATGAAGTAGGCTCAACAGTTGCAGTTATAGCTGCAAGACAATCTCTGTGTCCAGCAGTAAATATGTCATAACTTAGAAATTGTGTTAGAGGATACGAAGTACCTGAGGAAGTGACGGGAACAGATGAACTATGGTGAAGGGGAGAATTTTACTTCGAACAACATTCGTTACAAAATCCTGTAATCGCACTGGCTGTGATTTCCTTCCCATTCCTCTTCCCAATACTACCTCATCGGGCACCTCTGGCAACACTGTATCCCCTGAATCATCAGTAGTACCCGCATCACCCCCAACAGACTCTCCTGTCAATACTTCTGTAGCTACCTGTGCATCCTTGCCACTCGGTGCCGAGCCGCCAGTAACCACTTCGGCCTCAGCAACCGCAGTCGGCACCATCCCAAAAACCTCGATATCGTCTCCCGGCACCCTAACAGATGTATGACGTGTCGCAGAAGATATCTCACTAGCAGAGCCACACCCAAAATTTTTTTTTTATAAAAAGTGACATCACGGAACACAAAAAATTCACCAGTCTCCAAATCATACAGTTTCCATCCCTTTTTATCAAGGGGATACCCAACAAAGATACACTTTCTATTCCTGCTAGCAAATTTATCATTCGGGATTTCAAATCATACGCATAGCATAGACAACCAAAAATACGTAGACGATCATACGAAGGAGCCGAACCATATAAAACTTCATAAGGAGACCTAAACTGCAAGATACTAGAAGGTGTTCTATTTATCAAATAACATGCACCCAGAACACATTCCCCCAAAAATCCACAGAAAGAGAACCCTGAAATCTCAATGTCCGGGCTACATTTAAAATATATCGATGTTTTCTTTCTACCCTTCCATTCTGTTGAGGTGTCCCAACACAGGATGTTTGGAACAATATACCTTGAGATAAAAAATAATCTCGTAAACAACTAAATTCATTGCCATTGTCACTCCGCACACGACGTATATCAGCCCCAAACTGAAGCTTCACCATAGCAATGAATTTAAGAAACATAGAATAAACAGCACACTTATCCGTCAATAAAATAATCCAAACAGCTCTAGAAAAATCATCCACCAAAGTCAAAAAATATCGTGCCCCATTAGATGACAGAATACGATATGGTCCTCACAGATCACAGTGTATAAGTTCAAAGCATCTCAAAGCACGACTACTACTATCAGGAAAAGCATCACGAGTCTGTTTAGCTTGATGACAAATATCACAAGCCTTATGAGAAAACACACTACTACCAGAGAAAAAAGGTAAAGTCTGCATTACTTTATTTGAAGGATGCCCCAGTCTACTATGCCAAACCTCGGAATCACTCTTTTTGCATGCCAGGATCACCGAAGCCAAAGAAGCTGGAACCTCTCCCAAGAAGTAAAGTCCACCCCTTTGTTCACACTACACCAAAATAGAAGATTTCCAATGGTTATTACCGTTACGAAAAAAATTCGTCACGGTTATAACCGTGACTAACTAGCCGTGGCTAATTTTCGTAACGGATTTAGTCACGGTTATAACCGTTACGAAAATAAATATTGTAACGCTTTTCGTAACGGTTATAACTGTGACTAAATTTCTTTTTGTCACAGTTATAACCATTAGAAACATGTGATCTTCCGTTACTATTTTCACTTATGTAACGGTTTTAACCGTTACAAAAACCTTTTTTGAAAAAAATAATAATTTGAATACATTTGGCATGGACCTGTAAGACCAAAAATATCTGTAATGAAACTAAATATGAGTATTAATTACACTATTATAACACTCGTCTCAACTTGATTTTGTTAATATTACAAACAAAATCGTACATAGAGTTTACAATGTTACATGTCAAAATGTACCACTAATACACATTAACACAAGTCCAAATTACTACATCTAAAATGTATTAGATTATTACAAAACAAGGAACGTCACTAAGATACTAATTCCAACACTAAGCAGACACTGAATTATACAAACAACTGTTCTTTCTTTTTTGACCTGTTGCGACTCTTCTTTCCTCCAGAGATTCCCCTCAATATTGCATTTCCCACCATAATATCTACACAGATATCTAATCCGAAAATCTGTAAATTGTGTAGAAGAACAAAATTTTAGGTATTTGAACATCTGTAGGAGGCATATTACATATATATGTTGCAAATTTATGTAGATATATTCAACAAAATTGTAGAATAGAATCGTTTGTTTCACGTAGTCAATCTATGGCTGGGTTGAGCATAAAGGGGTATATAATCATACCTTATGGATGTAGTTTGTCACCACAATTTCATGTCCTTCTGATGAAGTTGCCTGTAAGGGGAGAAAAAATAGAGGCAATACCAAGATCAAGTTGATTTCAAGTATTTTGTTTCTCATTATGTTAAAAGAATTTATCCTATAAAACACATTTTACTTTTGTAAGGGCTACTCTATCATCAATTATGTAACTTCATGTAGAATCTCTATCTATTAAGTCATGATCATCTATGTACCTTCATGAACATATCAAGGTCAGGGACTGGAGTTTTGGCATGGAGTTTGTGTGTTCACATGCTTTCTGGAGGATAAGAAATTCTATACACCTTCTACTTCTTAAATTTGAGAATTTAGTCTAAAATTCAAATAGAAGCTATAGGAACAAGAGCAATTTAGTCTAAAATTCAAATAGACTTATCAGATGAAGGTTAGATGCTGATGGCATATCATAGCTTCATTATTTAACTATGTACCAAAACCATAGTAATCAAGTCTTTCCCAACTATTAAAACCAGAACAAAAACTTCTTCAGCGGTCACTTGCTGTATTTGTAACAACTCATGTCAATAAAAAAAATATGCCCAACTTCTTCATTTCTGTAAACATACTTTAACAGGCAAGATTAAAAAAATGAACCTTCACTACAAATATGCACACCATCTAGTTCTTGGGTTGGTTCTACGCCCTTTATCATCATCATTCTTAAATGCCTACCATTATCAAGTTCAAGGAATACCCAGCTCAATAATCTCATTGTTATCATAGCCATCCAGCTCCAACGCCAAAGTACTCTATCGTCCACTACTCAACATTCGCATATAATGCAGGCCTTGATCTTATATATAATGATGACTAACACATTTGTAAATGACTAGAAAGGCTAATCATGAGCATCAAAACTTGCCTCTTCTACGCAATAAGGGGACACCCATATTGCCGGTCAATTAAGGCCTAAGAGCCTATAAATTGCTAAACCATGTAGCATAAAGAACCTAAACCGACTCAAAATAAAATATAAGCACGAAGCTGGCTCTAAATTATTCTTGGTTGAGGTTGACTTCATAATTTCAAAAATAACTCCAATTTAAGCCTCATGGTTGAGGTATTTGAATGCATCTAAAATACTAAAGAAACTCCTAAACTCATGGGTTTTGAGAATTCTACTTCGACAAGAATTTTCAATTCCATTGCTTAGTTCTTCCAACTATTATTTTACCTTTTTTTAACTTCCCAGTACTAGAACTTTGAACTACATTTCTTTTTGGGACAGATTTCTAGAATTCTAATTTAACTAGAACTTTCAAGTTTCATAATCTAGTTTGTCCATCTATAATGATACCTCCTCTTTCGACTCTCAAAAGAAATCTAACACCATGGGTTTGTACAATTGTACTTTGACTAGAACTTTCAAGCTTCATGATCATTAATTCATGTATTAATGATATCATCTATTTTGACTTCTTACCAGACAACCATATTACCTTGATATTGGTTTTTTTACATTTCCATGAAATGGTAAAGACATCATCATTTTCATGATGAAACTGTCTTAAGCCTCCAAACATAACCTTAAGCTCCTAACAAATAATAAAGTACAATATGACTCTCTTCATAAACTAATGCATTTAAACAAGTAATATTTACTGCAGACTGATTACCTTAGGTGGCTTGAAAGGATAATATGGTGGGAAATGAATAGTTACTAGAAATACACCACCTGCAAAGGGGCTGTCAGCAGGCCTCATGATTGTTGCTTGCCAATGGAACATGTCCTCTGCAACAGGGCCTACATACACAAGGAAAATATACAAAACTACAAACCTGGGATATATTTGTAATAAATTCAATATTTATGTATAACCTCCACATACAAACATTAAAACAGAGAAACAGACCAAGATATTAATCAACTTACACACCCGACGAGAGAAAATCTCTTTCAAGATCTCACGATGAAATTGATTCATTCCCAATACCGAGTAAATTTAGTGTCAGTGTTGTCATGTCACAAGCAATGTCAAATATACTGCATATAAAAGTTTCAAATAAATCATAACATAGAGACCAAATGGCAACAAATAATTATAAAATTATGTGTAAGTTGAAATGTGACATGATAACCTGTTGCAGCTACAAGTTTAGAAGGTAAATCTGGATCATAGCCCTGACAAAAGAAAGGATAGTTAGTCTCAAATTTTAATTGGAGAATCAATGGCAGGCATTACCTGTATACTTTTTCATCCCCAATGTCCTGCTGTGCACAAGCACTACCTATTAATTCTGCACTTCCAAACTGCATACAAATTATAGAGATGACAAACCCACTCACTGAATGCAGTTACCTACTGCAACCATGCTTTGTGAACACTTTATTACACAAAATCCTTAAAAGTTGTATTATATCATAAAAAAAATATAAATGAGCTTCGTGATAAAGAAACTTATACTCCTTACCCTTATGTATTATGAGCATGTCGATATAATTTTTTTGATGGAGTGACTGGAGTCAACTAGAAAACTTGTATGGTGTCTGATGGAAGCATGTCAATTGAAAATACAAAAGAATCTCGAATTCAATCTAGCTTAAAATTTATTTTCTATCTCGTATGTTATCAAGGGAAAGTGTTTAATCTCACCATAACCAATAAGAGTGAACGCTTCCAAATATTGAGTGCAGAGAGTGCGAAGTTGAAATTCTGACATATAACAACTTTCAAACTCGTAGACTCGTATTTTACTTTGCATGGTAGATTCCAAAAGTAGTTGGTCATGTACATCAAAAAATAATAATATTTATAAAAAAGTCAAAGACCTAATAAACAAAGTAAAGACCTAATAATCTGAGATATCAACTCCAGGATGCCTCCATGGTTTTTTAACTTTAAGAAATCTTCCATTTTTTAGGTTCAACTTTAATTTCTTTGTTGGTTGATTAATTAGGAGTCACCTTGACAATTTGAGAGCTTATTTTACATTTTATCCTATCACCAGGTTTAGTTTAATGACCAGACTAAGCAAAATATATGATGAAGAACTTAAAATTACATGACACGTGATACATTTATATAAAGAGATACCAGCAATGTAATGTGCACCAAATGAAATCCTTTGTCCTCAACTTCTAGCTAAGAAACCTACACCATACTCTCATTTCCTGCCATTACAAACCTTTCCTCCTCTCCCCTCTTCTATATTTTGTAAGAACTAGACTAATTTCTCCGCAGCCAAGGGTCATATTTTAATTCAGAATGTTTAACCATGTTCAACAGAAGTGGTGTAGGATTTGTGCTTATGTCTGTGTCTGTGGGTGGTTGGGGGGGAGCGTCCAAGAGTTACTCCAATAATATGTCTTACCAGAACTTAAGTGTACTCGGGTAGTCCGCTTATGTAGGCGCACCAGGTAAAACAAGTTCTTTCCATCTAAATAGATATACCAAAAATCTTATCTGCTAATAGAAACTCAATAGTTCAAAATGCATTACCTGTAGGTAATTCCCAGGTAGGCGCTGAACTTAACTTCAAGATAGTGATGCCCAAAATAAATTGTCTTCTGACTTCATTGTTATTGTCGTGTATCAGGTTGTTACAGAGTATACTTGTGAAACCCGTAATTTTTCCGCAAATATTTAGGAATTATTTCTCGTTATTTTATTGTGCTTAAATAGATTTTTTTTCGATAAAACAAAATTTTATTAATTGTGAAAGTGTTAGTTTAATATTAATGTTATCTTTAGTTAATTATTATCCAAAATTAATATGGATTTTTCTTTGATTGGCCAGACCTGTTCCTAAAGACCAAATGTAACTTAAAGTATTTCAAAATAAATATTGATTATATTTTTAAATAAATTTATGTAGGCCAAAATCCTTTTAATTACCTATAATATTAGAGCTCAAAACCTATTTTCCAATAGACCATTAATTGACTGGGCCTTGATCCTTAACAGCCCAACAAGAATTTTTATAACCTATTATTTTACAAAACCTTAGCCATTAGATTAGAAGTCCATGAGTAAGCGTTACTCATAATGTTTCCAAAGCCCAAGTCCAATTGTTCCAACCCAAATGTTCTCAAACCCAATGTCTTTACTAGCATCAGCTAGTGTACAGAACATTGTTAGGAAGAAAGTTTCCTTTGGCTTGAAGAGCTTTAAAAGCTTTGAAGCTTTTCTTCTTCCCAACCGTAGAGATCCGTTTGGTTCTCAAACAGATGGCCCCTCGGCTCCCCGGCCGCCAGAGTTGATGGCCATGGAGGCCCTTCATCTTCCCCTACGGTAACCCCCGGCACTCTTTCCCCTATATAAACCCCTTTTATTCCATTTCCTCATCATCAACTCCATTCTCCTCTTCTTTCTCTACAAAACCCCTTTCTGGCGCCCGACCCGATCCCGGCCCGCCGATCGCTGGCGCTCCACCCGACTCCGGCGCCGAACCCCGCGGCCGATCCGCGCCCACCCGCCGGCGAACCGCCGCCTCCGTCGATCGTCTGACCCGCGCGGCCCCTGGCCGTCCGAGTTCGCCGGCGTTCGTCGCGGTGACTGCCCTGTCCGCTTCCCGGTGACGTCTCGTCCGTTTCTCGGTGCTGACCGTTCCAGTTCCGAGATCCAGTTCGGGTTTTCCGTTGTCGGTACACTCTGACTCAATTATTTTCTTTACTGTCCATGATGAACTGGTCCAACCGAATTCCTCGGGAATTCGGGATTTCGACAACGTAACAGTTACGTTGTCATTTTCGATTCCGAAGTTTCTTCGGAAATGGTAGTTTTGGATTTCTGTTGGTTATGTTGATGGTTATTTTTGGTGCTGATGGTTCTGTGGGAATTTTCCAATATTTTCGAATTTTTCGAGAATTTTTAGGAAGAAATTCTGTGTTTGGATATCCTCGGGTTTTCTGAGAATTCGCAGGATAATTCGGAATTTATATATATTCATATATAACTATATTCTGGTTCTGTGTGATGGAAGTTTTGGTAGGATTTTGGGTTCTGTTATGAATTTCGGGTTTTCGGGCCATTACGTTACTATTTCGGGAGTGATGGTTGGCTTGGAGAAAAAAATATATTATATGGTTGATTATATAAAATTCGGGTTTTGGGAATATTTTTGCAGGTAAAACCGGAGCATTTCCCAGTTCTTGGGTTGACCGAAAACAGAGGGAATGCTGCCGAAATTTTCGAGAAATTTAATAAAATGAATTTAAAATGATTTTGGTATTTTGGGCGACAACCATAATTGGTTACTGGGCCCCAACGAAATGCAAACGCACCGGTTAGACCGGACGTTGAGGCAGAGTAGTTGAAAATGAAGTTTGGACCAAAGTCTGAGACTATGATTTTCTTTAAATATTATTTTTGAAATTTATTAGTTTTTTGTTAAATTGTAGGTAATTTTCGGACTAACCTGTCTTTTTCTTATTTCAATTTATGTAATTAAATATTGTAAGGGCATAAGCCCAGTTATTATGATTTAAGTCTTGTAATAAGTAGGAAGTAATTTTTACTTTATTTTCTGGGAATGTGGAAAGCGTAGGATTAACCGTTAAATTATTATTAATTAATAATATATGAATTTCTCATCTTAAAGAAAATATTTTATGTATTTTAACAAGTTTGTCCAATAAGTAGATAAAATACCAAGTTTTATATTAATTTGATAATTACAAGTTTTTCCCGAAAAACCTAAATAAATTGAATTTCTAAATTCAAACTCATTAGTAAACGTTGTGATGTTGTGTTAGCTAGTGATAACTAAAATTGACTAGGAAAGACCAATAGAGATTGTAACTAGATACTTTAGAGTTTGTTTCTGAAACAAGTTCCCCGGAATGTAGGATTTCAAGGAAGAGTGTGACCTTTCGAATCCCGAAGTACCAATCTCGTCCAACTGAAGTTTAAGGCAAGTACATTTTATGTAGATTTTACAATTATTTTCACAATTGTTTCATTGCAAGTTTAAACCACTGTTTACACGAACTCCTTCGGGAGCATTGATCGTATTGTTGGGGACTGGGGGAATAGTGTACTGGATATGACCAAATCCAAACTTAGGATAATGAATGTGTTAGCTTTCCCCTCTTCACACGGGGACAAGCCATACCGTATCGCTAGGATACAAATGTACCCAAACCGGTCATATTCTTTACCTATTCATATCACTGTACTGTACTATTTCAAAATTGTTCATTTTCAAACTGTTTAAAAATGCATGTTATAAATTGTCATTTTTAATTGTTAAAATTTGCATGAACTGTACTTTGCTCACTCCTGACTGGAGAACAACATTTTAGGTTACTCTGAGGTTGATCTTTCTAGAGTATCTGGTGGCACAGAGCTAATGTTCAACAATCCTGTTCAGTACCCGGCGGTACTACCTGACGACGATGGATCGGCGTCTCCTTAGATGCTGTTGGTGTTAGCTAGTCTTATTTCAGTTTTTTTGGATCTTTTAAACTTTTGTACTGGACAAGTTTATTATCGAATAAATGTTGTGGCAACTTTTAAATTCAAACTTGTTGTTGATTTACCTGCAATATGGATTACAGCTTACTGCCGCCGTCTCATCAACGGTGCAGGCTGGGCATGATCCGATTCGACCCAAGTATTTGGGGACCGGGTCGTGACATGTTTTTAGTGGTGGCCCATGCAGGTCAACTAAATCAACAATTTAGGAAAACTAGAAACAATTAGGAACACTAGAACATCAAAATTTCCACAACATAGGACCGATTTATATATGATAAATATTTTTATTATAGACTGGTAGGTTACCTTGCTTATGCTTGCATCCTAAACCTTCCAGAGAATGACCACTGACAAAACCAACTCTGCTGGCGATGTGGTATCATCTCCGGATCGAACCCCGCCTCTTCAGTCAAGTCAGAGCTTTTCACCCAACCAGCTGATTGATCATCCTCACCAATCATCCAGTGAAGTTTTCCCCACACTGGCAAATCCTTTAACTGGGTTACTTTTCTTTGAGGAAGTACCCACTCATGTTGCTTCACCAGTACCAGAGAACACCTCTCAGATGGTTGCTCTATTTCAAGAAATCCTAGAGTATCAGAAGATTCAAGCTGAACAGATGGATATCTCGAGAGAAGTCATGAAGAATATCAACGACGCAACCTTAGCCATTTTAAACCAAGTTGGAGCGGAACCTCGTCTTACGAGGGATACCCATGAGAATAGAAGATATTTGGGCCCTATCCGACAACCATATTGCAAGAAGCTTTTGGCTTGTGCCTACTGTAAGAGACCTGGTCACCAAGCCAACATTTGTCGCAAGAGATTAAGGCAATGTTTGGTGTGTGGATCTGCTGAACATCAAGTTAAGGACTGCCTCTTATCTTATCATCGTATCGGAGCGTCTATTATGCCACAACCTCAGGACTCTATCCAACAGACCGTAGGAAGGGATGAAGCAGAATCAAGGATCTTAGAAGAGGAAGAAAATGGAGATGCCCAAGCAAGAACCAGAACCATGAAGAATAGTACTTAGGACTGCTGAGTAGTATTATCTATTAAGAAGCTGTAACAAGATGTCCCTAGATCAATTATGAGAGTTTTGTTGTAATTCTCTTATATGAATAAAATCTTAGTTACATCTTCATGATAGAAGTTTTCCCTAATAGTTTCTGGATTACCCTATGCATAGAAATATTCCATTAACCTAGTACCTAGCTCCTTCCCTATGACTAAGTGATACTATAGAATTGACCTGAAGGAAGCCAAGGAAATGAAGGATTAGATCAATGGACTAAAGGTGTTGGGTTTCATATAAGACGGAGCTTCACTCTAAGAAGCATCAGTAAGAATTATTTGGAAAACAATATGGATGAGAGTAGACTATCAGGGCACTGAAGAATTAATTTTTTTTTTTTTTTTGACTGATGATCTATCCAAGTTGAGTGAACTTAAGGGTTTTCGGAGATTAACTTAAGAACTGACTACCATCAGATTAAGATCATGAAGGAGTACATTCTCAAGACGACATTCAACACCAAATACTGGTAGTTGAATTTTTGGATCATGTCTCTTGGAATGATGAATACTCATGTTGTGTTCATGAATCTCATGAACAGAGTCTTTTTATGAGTAATTGAATCAGTTTGTTGTCTTTTCTTTAGATAACAAAAATCTGATATACTCAAGGACTGAAGAAGAACATGAAGAGCATCTGAGAAATTTCTAGGAACTTTGAAGAAGTTTTTGGTAAGCTATCAAAACATGAATTTTCTTAGACAATGTGGTTTTTTGCCATAATGTCACAAGAGAAGAAAATTTGATAGACTCTAGATAGATAGCCGCTGTGGAGAAGTCGTATATCTAAGTTCAATGGTTTCTTGGACTTGATGGAATACTACTGGAATCTGTGTAGGAATTCGCCAAGATTGCTGAGTCGATGATGAAGCTGACTCGAAAGAATGAAGAGTTTGTCTGGACGCATTTAAGAAGCTGTAGAAGAAGCTTACCAATCCTTGCGCTACCCGCAGGATCCGGTGGTTTCACCATCTACAGAGATGTCTCAGGAAAAAGACTGGGTTGTATTCTTCAACAACATGGGAAAATAATTGTCTACATATCTAGGCAATTACGGACTCATGAGAAGAACTATCCCACACATAATTCAGAACTTGTTGTAAGTATCCTTGCTTTAAGGCTATGGAATTATTATGGAAAGGGAGTAAAATTATATACGGACTATAAAAGTCTGAAATATATTTCTACTCAGAAAGAGCGGAATATTGGGTAAACGAAGACGATTGAAGCTGATATCGATGGTTTGACCAAGAAGCGGCACCAAGACATCAAAAAGCTTGGACTGGAGATCATACTGCCTGGAGATAGAAGGATGGAGCTGGATGCTGATTCAGTACTGACGAAGTTGCAAGTGAGTTCGACTCCGATGGACAAAGTCGAGGAGACTCAGTTTCAAGACGAGGTACTTTGCAAACTGAAGGATCAAGTGTTGGTGGGAACACTTGAGGGTTTCTCAGTCACCAGCGATGGAGCTCTGAAGAATGGTACGAGGCTCTGCGTACTATCTAGCTAATGGAGGAACGAGCTGATGAAAGAAGTGCACCAGTCGCAATATTTCATGTATCGGGATATGCGTACCATTAATTGGTGTAATTGAATGGAGAAGGACATTACCAGCTGCTGGACAAGTCGACTAAGGAAGTAGGAGCATAACGATGGACTTTGTGTCAGGATTACTTTGTTCCCAAGGAGGGAAGGATACCAATTGGATTATTGTGGATCAACTCATTTTTAAGTATGGTTTATTCACTGAGAAGTTGGCAGCATGGTACGAGAGGCACACTTGCTGGAATTATGGAATATAAACCGACGGACAATCAGTGAGGTCAATCCAGACGCTTGAAGACATGCCGAGGATCTTGCGTCTTGGAATTTGTAGAGCTTTGGAGAAGACCATTTACAATTGGAGTTTCCTTACAACAACTATCAAGTTAGCATCGTCGACTACTGGAGTTTGAAGAAGGTGATAGCATCTTTGTGAAGATTTCTCCTACCAGAGGAACGATCAATTTTGGCAGAGCAGGAAAGTTAAGTCAGGTACATCGGGCCATTTGAAGTTTTGAGACAAGTTGGAGAAGTAGTATACCGGTTAGCTTTACCAGCTAATCATTGAGGGTGTGCACAACGTCATCCACAGTTCAGAAATCGCATCTTGAATCTGAAGTAATATTTTGGACAATTCAGAGCTGGAGAGTAGATCAAGCCTTACAGTGCCAGAGAAACCAGTAGCAAGCGCAGTCAGAGGTGAGAAGAAGATCAGAAAATTTGAGCCATCTTAATTCCTATTTTCTTCAAATCTTTATCTTTTCATTTTGCACTTGACATACGCTGCTAGTTAGCCTAGTTTTGCAAGCTATTTCTTTTTCAAGCTTGATCACGACAGTATTTTATTGGGTGCACCCACTAATATATTGTCTAATCAGAACCGGTGCAATGATGGTCTGATCAACCTCATACACTTTGGTTCGCTTTATATTTTATTTTGTCCCTAAATTGTCTCATCCATGATTACCTTTAAAAATTCTTATTGTTTGAACCTGAATTGAACACCATACCCGTGTCTAATTGAATTGTGGGAATCCTGTCTTACCTGTCCTTAAATTTCGAGGACGAAATTTTCTAAGGAGGGAAGGTTGTGAAACCCGTAATTTTTTCGCAAATATTTAGGAATTATTTCTCGTTATTTTATTGTGCTTAAATAGATTTTTTTTCGATAAAACAAAATTTTATTAATTGTGAAAGTGTTAGTTTAATATTAATGTTATCTTTAGTTAATTATTATCCAAAATTAATATGGATTTTTCTTTGATTGGCCAGACCTGTTCCTAAAGACCAAATGTAACTTAAAGTATTTCAAAATAAATATTGATTATATTTTTAAATAAATTTATGTAGGCCAAAATCCTTTTAATTACCTATAATATTAGAGCTCAAAACCTATTTTCCAATAGACC
Source organism: Iris pallida (assembly GCA_029216955.1). Classification (NCBI taxonomy): domain Eukaryota; kingdom Viridiplantae; phylum Streptophyta; class Magnoliopsida; order Asparagales; family Iridaceae; genus Iris; species Iris pallida. The sequence continues at coordinate 19,919,541 of JANAVB010037819.1, read as the reverse complement.
ATTAATTGACTGGGCCTTGATCCTTAACAGCCCAACAAGAATTTTTATAACCTATTATTTTACAAAACCTTAGCCATTAGATTAGAAGTCCATGAGTAAGCGTTACTCATAATGTTTCCAAAGCCCAAGTCCAATTGTTCCAACCCAAATGTTCTCAAACCCAATGTCTTTACTAGCATCAGCTAGTGTACAGAACATTGTTAGGAAGAAAGTTTCCTTTGGCTTGAAGAGCTTTAAAAGCTTTGAAGCTTTTCTTCTTCCCAACCGTAGAGATCCGTTTGGTTCTCAAACAGATGGCCCCTCGGCTCCCCGGCCGCCAGAGTTGATGGCCATGGAGGCCCTTCATCTTCCCCTACGGTAACCCCCGGCACTCTTTCCCCTATATAAACCCCTTTTATTCCATTTCCTCATCATCAACTCCATTCTCCTCTTCTTTCTCTACAAAACCCCTTTCTGGCGCCCGACCCGATCCCGGCCCGCCGACCGCTGGCGCTCCACCCGACTCCGGCGCCGAACCCCGCGGCCGATCCGCGCCCACCCGCCGGCGAACCGCCGCCTCCGTCGATCGTCTGACCCGCGCGGCCCCTGGCCGTCCGAGTTCGCCGGCGTTCGTCGCGGTGACTGCCCTGTCCGCTTCCCGGTGACGTCTCGTCCATTTCTCGGTGCTGACCGTTCCAGTTCCGAGATCCAGTTCGGGTTTTCCGTTGTCGGTACACTCTGACTCAATTATTTTCTTTACTGTCCATGATGAACTGGTCCAACCGAATTCCTCGGGAATTCGGGATTTCGACAACGTAACAGTTACGTTGTCATTTTCGATTCCGAAGTTTCTTCGGAAATGGTAGTTTTGGATTTCTGTTGGTTATGTTGATGGTTATTTTTGGTGCTGATGGTTCTGTGGGAATTTTCCAATATTTTCGAATTTTTCGAGAATTTTTAGGAAGAAATTCTGTGTTTGGATATCCTCGGGTTTTCTGAGAATTCGCAGGATAATTCGGAATTTATATATATTCATATATAACTATATTCTGGTTCTGTGTGATGGAAGTTTTGGTAGGATTTTGGGTTCTGTTATGAATTTCGGGTTTTCGGGCCATTACGTTACTATTTCGGGAGTGATGGTTGGCTTGGAGAAAAAAATATATTATATGGTTGATTATATAAAATTCGGGTTTTGGGAATATTTTTGCAGGTAAAACCGGAGCATTTCCCAGTTCTTGGGTTGACCGAAAACAGAGGGAATGCTGCCGAAATTTTCGGGAAATTTAATAAAATGAATTTAAAATGATTTTGGTATTTTGGGCGACAACCATAATTGGTTACTGGGCCCCAACGAAATGCAAACGCACCGGTTAGACCGGACGTTGAGGCAGAGTAGTTGAAAATGAAGTTTGGACCAAAGTCTGAGACTATGATTTTCTTTAAATATTATTTTTGAAATTTATTAGTTTTTTGTTAAATTGTAGGTAATTTTCGGACTAACCTGTCTTTTTCTTATTTCAATTTATGTAATTAAATATTGTAAGGGCATAAGCCCAGTTTCTATGATTTAAGTCTTGTAATAAGTAGGAAGTAATTTTTACTTTATTTTCTGGGAATGTGGAAAGCGTAGGATTAACCGTTAAATTATTATTAATTAATAATATATGAATTTCTCATCTTAAAGAAAATATTTTATGTATTTTAACAAGTTTGTCCAATAAGTAGATAAAATACCAAGTTTTATATTAATTTGATAATTACAAGTTTTTCCCGAAAAACCTAAATAAATTGAATTTCTAAATTCAAACTCATTAGTAAACGTTGTGATGTTGTGTTAGCTAGTGATAACTAAAATTGACTAGGAAAGACCAATAGAGATTGTAACTAGATACTTTAGAGTTTGTTTCTGAAACAAGTTCCCCGGAATGTAGGATTTCAAGGAAGAGTGTGACCTTTCGAATCCCGAAGTACCAATCTCGTCCAACTGAAGTTTAAGGCAAGTACATTTTATGTAGATTTTACAATTATTTTCACAATTGTTTCATTGCAAGTTTAAACCACTGTTTACACGAACTCCTTCGGGAGCATTGATCGTATTGTTGGGGACTGGGGGAATAGTGTACTGGATATGACCAAATCCAAACTTAGGATAATGAATGTGTTAGCTTTCCCCTCTTCACACGGGGACAAGCCATACCGTATCGCTAGGATACAAATGTACCCAAACCGGTCATATTCTTTACCTATTCATATCACTGTACTGTACTATTTCAAAATTGTTCATTTTCAAACTGTTTAAAAATGCATGTTATAAATTGTCATTTTTAATTGTTAAAATTTGCATGAACTGTACTTTGCTCACTCCTGACTGGAGAACAACATTTTAGGTTACTCTGAGGTTGATCTTTCTAGAGTATCTGGTGGCACAGAGCTAATGTTCAACAATCCTGTTCAGTACCCGGCGGTACTACCTGACGACGATGGATCGGCGTCTCCTTAGATGCTGTTGGTGTTAGCTAGTCTTATTTCAGTTTTTTTGGATCTTTTAAACTTTTGTACTGGACAAGTTTATTATCGAATAAATGTTGTGGCAACTTTTAAATTCAAACTTGTTGTTGATTTACCTGCAATATGGATTACAGCTTACTGCCGCCGTCTCATCAACGGTGCAGGCTGGGCATGATCCGATTCGACCCAAGTATTTGGGGACCGGGTCGTGACAATACTGTTTCATCCCCAATTTCCTGCTGTGCACAAGCACTACCCATTAATTTTGCACTTCCAAACTTCATAATAATTATAGAGATGACAAACCCACTCACTGAATGCAGTTACCTGCTGCAACCATGCTTTGTGAACACTTCATTACACAAAATCCTAAAAAGTTGTATTATATCATAAAAAATATACATGAGCTTCGTGATAAGAAAACTTATACTCCTTACCCTTATGTATTATGAGCATGCCTATATAATTTTTTTAATGGAGCGACTGGAGTCAACTAGAAAACTTGTCTGGCGTCTGATGGAAGCATGTCAATTGAAAATACAAAAGAATCTCGAATTCAATCTATCTTAGGATTTATTCTCTTTCTTGTTATGTAATCAAGGGAAAGCGTTTAATCTCACCATAACCAATAAGAGCGAACGTTTCCAAATATTGAGTCCAGAGAGTGAGAAGTTGAAATTCAAAAAATGTTTTCATTACATGAGCTACTAAAAGGAAAACATTCAAAAAATGGAACCACCACCGAGTTGTTCACTGTAGCAAGTGTCTATAAATTGGCAATGGATACTGATGTCTGGTCATTATTACCACCAACATACCAATTATATCACTATATCAGGAGTAGCTGACACCCAATGAAGGATGAAGATGTTGTATTGTTGTTCTTATTGTCGTACAAATTAAAGCAGGGAGGTACCAAACATGACTTACCACAGCTGCAGGCACTTCCATCTCATTGCTTTCCTCCATGGATCCAACGTCAGCTGCTGAAACCTGTATAAAAAAGGGCATATCGTCAACTGAGAAAGATTATTACTGGTCTTCCTACAGAAAGAATTTTGAAGAAACAGAATGATTGGCTATACCAAGTGTCAGCAGATTGAAGACTAAATGTAATATAATATAATATGGCAATAGGTAAAAGCATGTGTGTGTGTGTGTGCATGTTTGCCTTGCTACAGGTTTTAAGCTCGATTTTATGGGTACAGTTGTTTAACTAACATCTAGAAAACACAGAGCCACAGACAAATGATACTATATATAAATGATGTAGGAGAAGTTCAATATTACTTACAAGGAAATGAGTAATGGACCAATCCTTCTGGTGACCTGAGAGATCAGAACCTATTTGGTAAAGGAGTATTTAAGGGCCATCAATTATGAGCCTATATAATTATCTAATTTTTAATGTTTAGAATTTAAACTGTCATCAAAATATTATGACATCAGAACTTTAAGTTCTCAGGAAATCGCAACAACCTCTCAACTAAACAACAAACTAGTTGGAGACCTCTCCAAATATTCTAATTTCTGTCTCAAAAATTACATTTGAATTGATCAAATACAGAGAAGTATAAGAAGAAAATCATTAGGCAAATGCTTATAAAATATCATACTACAATGCGGACAAGTATTCAAGTACATTTACTAGATCCTCTCTCTATATGTGCAGGAATGGGTCAAAAACACATGGTTGCTTCTTGTGCTCCTTTCTTGATTGTTCGAGCTTGCATTTGGCTATACTGCTCGTTACGGTCTCTATGGAATCCACTTCAATCACAAAGATAGAAGAAGGTACCCCAGGCTTTTGGCTAAGTGGTATTTGAACTTCTTAAGTAATGGAGGCATAAGAATGCAATTATCTGGAAGAACTGATACTGTGTGAATGAATGTATTCACTGAAGTTTGGTTCTAAAATCTACTATTTTTTGGAGAATGTAGAAGTTCTGAGCTATCAGTAGAATATGTTTACTTTTGTGTAAATTCACACAATTCAGGAAACGTGCTTTAAAGCATTTTTAAAAATCTTTGATGCTTTTACATTCTTGATGATTGGTCTTTTTCGTTCAATTTTTTTCATCAAGTTGACCAGAAAAGAGACCCCAAATATCGGTATCGGTCACTATCAGTATCAGATCAGAACATATGCCAAATAATAATTGGTATCGGCCGTATCAGACAATAGTACAAACTATGATTTATACGCATCCTCAACTCTCTTGGCATTAAGGATATATGAAATAATACTCAAACATATATCTAGAATTGAAAAAAATTCTAATAGCACCAACCTTCACAAGACGGTTCTACACCGCTACCAGTCTCGAAAGTTACAAACAAGAAAGTCACAAACCTATAAAGAAAGTCACAAATCCAAACAACGTATATCAATGTATAAATTCTTTTATGGCATGTAATCGACATTATCCAACATAATGTAGTCATTTTGGGATTAGTTTTCTAAAAAATAATTTTCTTCATATATACTAGTCACTTAAGCAAACTGATGGGAAAAAATGATAGGCAATTAAACATACACATAAAAACTTGCACATTTGAAGCACAAAAACACATTCAAAGCATAGGATCAAAAATAATAAAGATTAAAATAGAGGGAAATTACCGAAATGAGAGAGAAGGGTACCCAGGTAGGTCGCTGGTGGTAGGTGGTCTGCTTGACATCCAAAGAATGAGAGAGGACAGAACCCTAAAATCAGAGAAACAAGAGATCAAAGAGAGACAAAGAGAATCAAAACCCTAAACAAACTAAAATCAGAGAAGACTCAAAAGCCTAAACAAACGGGCGCAGATTCACTCTCTAGAAGTCGGGGGCGGGCGGTGCAATTCTACCCGATCGAGAGAGAGAGAGAGAGAGAGAGAGAGGAGAGGGAGAATCTAAGGGAATGACCAAATTAAGGGAAGGAATTTGGGGTGAGAGTGAGAAGAAAAAGGGGGAAAGATGAAAATTTGAGAGGGAAAGAAAAATTTTCGATCCCAGGGTGGAGGGGGAGTGAGAAGAGAGAGGGGGAATTCCTTCTTTTCACTTTGTAACACTCTGTCCGTCGCTTGTAATTTATGTTATTCTTTTTTTTTAGTTTGTAACATTCTTTGTCACGGCTCTAGTTGTCACAACAATTATAAAATATAAAAAAATGATCTTATTGGTATTTTAGTAATAGTTTATAATTATTGTAACGGTTATTATTGTTACAATATTGTCACAGTAATAACCGTTACTAATTGTAAAAAAATGTGTGACAAATTGCTTGTTTTGGTGTAGTGTCACCTGCTCCAATAATCATCCTCGTACTTCGATCCTGGACAAAACACAAATCAGGAGTAAATAACATATCACAATTTCTGGCACCAATTAATTGTGAGACAGAGATCAAATTGCAAGTCAATATCGGAACTTAAAGAACATCCGTCAACACCAATGAAGCAGTCAAAAATATTTTGCCTCTTAGAACAGCCTCAATAGTGCTCCCATCAGGCAAAGTCACAGGACAGACAGGGCTCTCAAAGCAATCAACTAAACAATCACGAGAACCTGTCGCATGAAGAGTAGCCCCAGTATCGAATATCCAAGGGACAGAAGAATTCTTACCCATCAAACGATCAGAGTTTGAAGGACCAGGGTTGGAAGGATTGTCGTTACCCTGCAAGCTCATCAGTTTCTGCCATTGTTCGTCTAAGAGTGGTGAAGGATACCCTCCATGCATCATATCCGCCGAACTTCCAGCAAGACCAGCAGGGACACCAAGACCAGCAGCGATGACATGATGAACAACCCCTGCATCACCAGCACCACGTCCCCCATCACGTCTCTATTGTGGTATCGGGCCTCTGCCACCACCAGCACCACGTCCGCCCTCACGCCGAGGACGAGTCTCCCACCACTCTGGATAGCCAATCTTGGCAAAGAAAGTTGCAACATCATGACCTATTTTCTTGTAATGAGTACAGATCATACCTGATTTGTCCCTGGAATCTGAGGTTCTGCTATTTGAAGCAGTAGAAATACGATGGAAGTCTTGATAGCCAGCGCCATCACCTCCTCAGTAGCGGATTGGACCTGAGATTTTTACATATCCTCCTCCTCACGGACTGCCTGGTATGCCCGATCTAAACTTGGCTGAGGATCCTGAGCTAGAAGATTAGATCGGGTATGACCATACAATTCAGCATTCAACCCATACATAAAGTCCTGAAAGTGGTCTTCATCCCTCATAGCCTGTAGCTTTGCAGTAAGTTCACCACAAGTACAAGTAGGCAATAGGAAATAACTAGCTTGTTCATCCCACAAAGACTGCAAATTTCCAAAGTAGGTTTCCACAGACATCGACACCGTTTGTTTGCACTCGGCCAAAGCAACCGTAATTTGTTGCTTCCGAGTGCCATTGCTAACAACAAACTTTTTCTCCAATAAGTTCCACAATAGATAAACCTCCTCAAAGTACGGCAAAAATTTCTTCAGAGACGGATCAATGGTATTAAGAACCCATTGAACCAATAATGCTTGCACACATCTCCAATCAAGCAATTTACTAGCATCATTAATAGGTTTGATTTCAGTACCTTCCAGAAAGGTGATCTTTCGCCTAGAGATAAGGGAGAGACGTATCGACCGAGACCACTCAACATAGTTCGGTCCACAGAAAACAATAGGAGTAATAATATTTCCTGGTTGATCAGCAAAACTCAGAAAATATGGATCCTTCGGATTAGGATAATTAGGGTTGTGTGCACCACCATCCCCAGTCACGATGGAGTAGCTGGATGCAGCATCATCATCCATCGCCAAAGTCGGGTGTACAAAAAAGTACAATGCCGACGGATCGGTCGAACGAACGGCGAATCGGTCGTTATCGGGGTGCCGGATCTGGCGCGTAGGGGTCTGGGTCGGTGGCGGGGTCAGGCGCGGTCAGGCACGGGATCATCACGGGATCGGTCGCGTACGGTCAAGCCATAAGGCTGGCGCGTACGGCGGCGGATCGGTGGATCGGTGCGGGAGCGGGCCGGGCGGATCGGCCGCGTATGGTCAGGCCGTAAGGCTGGCGCGTACAGCGGCGGATCGACGGATCGGTGGATCGGTGGATCGGCGCGGGAGGGCGCATGGTCGATGCAGGAAAGCGGCAAGAAATCGGCACGTGGTCGGCGCATCAGAGGGCGCGGGAGGGCGCGTGGTCGGTGCGGGAAAGCGGCGCGGGAGGACGCGAAGTCGGCGCGCGTCAGTGCATGGTCGGCACGGGAGGGCGCACAGTCGGCGCGGGAAGGCGGCGCGGGCGGGTGCGAAGTCGGCGCGCGGTCGGATCGGGCGCGTAGGGCGTACAGGGGTCGGCCGGATCGGCGGCATAGGGGGCACGTATGGGAATATGACGGCTAGGGTTTTTCTGGAGGCTCTGATACCATGTAGGAAATAATAATGCCTTGTTCTCATTGCTAGGGTTTGTTACAATATATATAGTGTCTACAATTGGGCTTATGGGCCATATTTATATTACAAATATAATCTAAAAATCTAACATTTCCAACAATCTAAGAGTTAATTCTTGGTATGCCCTGTTACTTTTACATTCTGAATATTGATCAGAAAATCATATTGTATTCTGGTATATATATACAACTTCATCTAGTATCAAAAGATATGCATTAGTACAAAGATACTTTTGCTGACGACGTTATACATAATACCAGTTTCTGACAAAAAACGTGATTTTGTAGTTCTAGATTACAATTGGATCATTTTTTTTTCCACTACACAATTTTTGTCTTGTCCGTAAACATAGTAAGAAACTTTCAAAGAAGCTTCTTAAGGATATGAGCTTTATGAATCATATTGTCTTACAATTTAGTTGCTTCATGCCTCTAGTATTTTGCGGTCATATGGGCACTATACTACTTGCAAGGTCTTAAAGGTACAATATAAGATTGTGGTCCTACATTTTTCTAATATTAGTTTATACACGATTCTGAAGACAATATTCTTATTTTAGTTCACAAGATTTCATGTCCTATGTGTTACTTGTTCCAATCCACAAAGTATGGGCACGAAAACACTAGTATGTATTGGCATGCTTTACTGTATCCTAGAGTATGTGTTTATGTCGTGTCCATTACTTAACACATTGCATGCATTTTAGTTTTGGAAAGTGGATTATTTGTTATTTTGATACACATACGATATGTCAATATAGGAATAGAGACATGGACACAATATTGATTTGGCGTACACTTTGGACTTTGGAATGTGTGTCACAGCAAACACACAAATAACACTAATTTTCAAATTCTGCCCTTACTATATTCTTTATTTTGTATCGCATGCTTGCTCAATCTGTATAGTAAATTCTTATACTGCCTATGACCAAATAAAGTCCAACAAGAAAGGGTGTGACCTTGGCTCAATTAGTGTCTGAGCAAAGATTCAGTTTGCCTATGATTGTGCTGCACAAATTTGTAGTAGAGAATCAAGATATTTATGAGCTACTAAGATATCCAAAAATATTTATGAATGGAATTGGTAACAGTTTGATCTATCAGTTAAAGTTATACACTATAGTTAAGTTCTTTGAGGGGATTGTATTATTTTCTCTAGAAAAATAATAATAATATTTTCTTAGTGTTATTGGCTACACATCCTCTCTTTAATGTCTTTTATTTTGCTCTTCAATTCTGACCGTTTTTAACAACTCATTTAGTGACTGCTAAATGACCAAATTATTAGCTATTACTTGATCCTATTAAATGGTCATTGGCTGTTGGTGGTCTTATTAGATTTTAATTCTCATTAAACCTATTTAATTGTTGGTCTGGGGATATATATATATATATATATATATATATATATATATATATATATATATATATATATATATATTCATTTTGTCCTATTAGAAAAGAAAAAGATATACATATGAAAACTCATTACCTCCTTCTCATTGCCCCTTGCTCTCTCAGTACTCCTCTTAGGAATAAACTTGGCTAAGATACTTGTTCTCCTAGTTATTGCCATGTTTTGACATTGTGATGGCCGAGTCCTCAAAGACTTTCGCTAAAGAGGTACTATGTGGAGGGATATGGACCAAGGAGCCTCAAGAGCTATCAAAAATTATTGTCTTATTGTTTTTCAAATAATTCATTATATTTCTTTCAAGTTTTGGCACCGTCTTCATCCATGCTAAACTGTATCGTTATTGGTCGACAATACTATGTTTTTTTTCGACTTGTATGTATACATTGTATTAAGACTAGTTTTTTATATATATATATTGATTATTTACATAAGAAAACTGCAACTCTTTACGTACTTATTTTCTTTTATTAGAAGTTCCTAATAAGAAATCACTTGTATGTATAATTTATGTTGTTCTTGGTCTTGCCATATCAAAAATTTTTTTTTGGTTCCTTTGTTGAAGGGGCCAAGTTTTTGTACGACATAAAAGTATATCATGTCCATGTGGAATGAGAGTTTGCTCCTTATATTTCCTTGGAGAAAGTTTTATTTATATTTCTACATTTCTGTTGTTAAATATTTTGTGTAATTTGGTCAAAGTCTTTGATGAATTGATCTACTTTCCATACATATAAACACTAGTGACTTGGGTGTTTTTGTAATAATAATGTTTTTTCACTTGGCATCTTAGACGTATATTGTATGATGCAGTTTATTTCTTATTTAACTTGAAATTAATTATACAAGAAGTATAACTTGTGTTCTAGCTTCACAGGTTATCTTGTCTTGAACCAAAGATCTCTCCTTCCCATATCAAAAGGTCTCAAACTTTCAACCTTTTATTTCTTCATGTTAACATTATTGTTCTTGTTCCTTCTATATACAATTTATTTATTTTCTCATTCCTTTGAAGGAGTCAGACTTTTGATCAAACATAAACACAATCTCATACATGCAAATGAGTGTGCTTGTTTGTTTATTTACCAATTATTATTTGAGGAAAGATCAATTATAGTTTCCCTATCATTCTTTTGTGTAAGTTTTATTCTATTTTGAGTATTCGGCTTCTGATCCGATATGTCTGGTTTGCATGTCTTGTGGCTTACCTTGAATTTTTGATGATGTTTCACTAGGATGCTGTTGTTTTAATGTTGGATCATTGCTATATTAAATAAATGATTTTAAATCATACTCAAAATTATATGTTCAACTATTGATGGAACACATTCATATCATATTGTTTGTAGTAGAATTTGAGATTTTCTGCCATCCTTTTTCTTTGATATGTAGTTTCTGATATTTGTCATTGGTGACAATATATTTTGTATACATTTGGTCTAATTGATTTTATTTTGATCTTTTTTTTTGCAAAATATTGTGGTTTGTTAGAAATACAAGAGTCAGAAATACTTCTTTATGTTGAAATTTTATTGTCTAAAAGAATTAGACAAAGTAACTACAAGTTTAACTTACCTGAAGATTAGTAATATTTATTTTCTTGAAGACGAGTTGTTAGAATTTTTTTTCTTTTCATACATGATTCTTGTATAGCTATTTCTTCACGTTAGAATATATATTAGAGATTGTGACATGCTAGGAAATGCTCAAATATGCTACGGTGAAGGTACGTAAAAAAAAAGGTTCTTTGCTCAAATGTTATATTTTATAAATCACATTTTTCAAATTTGTGGATATTAATGGTTGTTTAGCAGGAATAATGGAACTATCTCAATACAATATGATATATTCTTTTAAATTGCTATTACTAAGCCAAAATCAAGACTAGAAGTACAAAAGTGCTCCGATCAATTGGAAAGATAATTTTCGTATTTATAATATATATTTTCTGATCGTTTTTATTTCTAATTTTTATTAGAGAAATATATTGTTGAAATCTATGAGCCAATTATCTTGGTTTATACTGTAGAAAATAATAATGCCTTGTTTTCATTGCTAGGGTTTGTTACAATATATATAGTGTCTACATTTGGGCTTATGGGCCATATTTACATTTACAAATATAATCTAACACCCCCCCTCAAGTTGGAGCATGAAAGTCACAAATGTCCAACTTGGGAAGGAAAGAATCAAACACATGCTTTCCAAGGGGCTTGATGAAGATGTCAGCCAGTTGAGAAGAAGTAGGAACATGCGAGGCTTTTACGGTGCCATCTCGAATAGCATCGCGAACAAAATGCAAATCCACCTCAATATGCTTACTGCGCTCATGAAATACCATATTCTGAGCCAGATGCAAGGCAGACTGACTGTCACAATACACCGACATAGCAGACTCCTGGTGAACGCCCAAACACACCAATAACTCCTTCAACCATTTCAACTCACAAACAAGCACAGCAAGAGATCGGTATTCAGCTTCAGCGGAAGATCGGGAAATAGTTGATTGCTTCTTGGTCTTCCAAAAAATAGGAGACCCCCCAGAAACACTAACCAGCCTGTAACAGAGCGGCGAGTCAAGGGACAACTGGCCCAGTCGGAATCACACCAACCAGAAAGACGAAGATCACAATCAGCTTTCAAAAGAATACCCTGTCCCGGTGCATGTTTGAGATATCTGACAACTCTCAAAGCAGCATGCCAATGATCTTGTCGAGGCTCCTGTAAGAATTGAGACAAGATATGTACAACATAGGCTAAGTCAGGGCAAGTAAACGATAGATAAATCAATCTTCCAACCAGCCTTCGATAAGACTCTGCATCCGCCATCTTTGGACTAGTCGATTCTACCAGCTTGTGATTGGGCTCCATGGAAAAGCCAGCAGGTCGAGACCCCATCAAGCCGCATTCTCAAATGATGTCCAAAGCATACTTCCTTTGACACAAGGAAATTCCTTCTGCACTCCGAGCCACCTCTATGCCAAGGAAGTACTTCAACACACCAAGGTCCTTCATGTGAAAGCAAGAACGAAGGTACTTTTTGAAAGCATCTAAAGCACCTGTGTCATTACCAGACACAATCATATCATCCACATAGATCAAAACATGCAACTCTACCTTTCCTTTAAAAAGAGAGAAAAGAAAATAATCGGAATGAGATTGAATAGATCCATAGGATATCAGAGAAGCAGCAAGCTTAGCAAACCAACAACGTAGTGCCTGTTTCAATCCATATAGAGACTTACGCAGGCGACACACTTTGTTGGGTTCACTATGCGAAAAACCTGGCGGCAACTTCATATACACTTCTTCTGTCAGATCTCCATGAAGAAAAGCATTGTGCACATCCAACTGGTGCAAAGTCCATCCTCTCACAGCTGCAACAGCCAAGAACGCCCGAACTGTAGGCATCTTAGCTACCGGGGCAAATGTCTCTGAATAGTCGATCCCCTCAACCTGATGATTACCGAAAACAACCAGCCGTGCCTTTAAGCGTTTAACACTGCCGTCGGATTTGTACTTTATTTTGTACACCCATCTACTTCCCAATGCTTTCTTCCCAGGAGGCAAATCGATAAGACTCCATGTCCCATTATCTTCCAGAGCCTGTATTTCTGTTTGCATAGTCGCGCGCCAGCCTGAATCTCGCAAGGCCTGACGATATGAAGTAGGCTCAACACCTGCAGTGATAGCTGCAAGAAAATCTCTGTGTCCAGCAGTAAATATGTCATAACTTAGAAATTGTGTTAGAGGATACGAAGTACCTGAGGAAGTGACGGGAACAGATAAACTGTGGTGAAGGGGGAGACTTTTACTTCGAACAACATTTATCACAAAATCCTGTAATCGCACTGGCTGTGATTTCTTTCTCATTCCTCTTCCCAATACTACCTCGTCGGGCACCTCTGGCAACACTGTATCCCTTGTATCAGCATTAGTATCCGCATCACCCCCAACGGACTATCCTATCAATACTTCTGCATCTACCAGTGCATCTTCGTCGCTCGGTGCCGAGCCCCCAGCAATCACTCCGGCCTCAGCAACCGTAGCCGGCACCATCCCAAAAGCCTCTATATCGTCTTTCGGTACCGCAACAGATGTATGACGTGTCACAGAAGACATCTCGCTAGCAGAGCTACACCCAAAAAATTCTTTTTCATAAAAAGTAACATCACGGGACACAAAAAATTTATTAGTCTCCAAATCATACAGTTTTCATCCCTTTTTATCAAGTGGATACCCAACGAAGATACATTTTCTGCTCCTACTAGCAAATTTATCATGTCGGGATTTCAAATCATACGCATAGCATAGACAACCAAAAATACGTAGATGATCATATGAAGGAGTCGAACCATATAAAACTTCATAAGGAGACTTAAAATATAAGATACTAGAAGGGGTTCGATTTATCAAATAACATACACCCAGAACACATTCCCCCCAAAAATCCACGGAAAGAGAACCCTGAAATCTCAATGCCCTGGCTACATTTAAAATATGTCGATGTTTTCTTTCCACCCTTCCATTCTGTTGAGGTGTCCCAACACAGGATGTTTGGAACAATATACCTTGAGATGAAAAGTAATCTCGTAAACAATTAAATTCAGTGCCATTGTCACTCCGTACATGACGTATATCAGCCCCAAACTGACGCTTCACTATAGAAATGAATTTAAGAAACATAGAATAAACAACACACCTATCCGTCAATAAAATAACCCAAACAGCTCTAGAAAAATCATCCACCAAAGTCAAAAAATATCGTGCCCCATTAGATGATGGAACAAGATATGGTCCCCACAGATCACAGTGTATAAGTTCAAAGCATCTCAAAGCACGACTACTACTATCAGGAAAAGCGTTAGGAGTCTGTTTAGCTTGATGACAAATATCACAAGCCTTATGAGAAAACACACCACTACCAGAGAAAAAAGGTAAAGTCTGCATTACTTTATCTGAAGGATGCCCCAGTCTACTATGCCAAACCTCGGAATCACTCTCTCTGCATGTCAGGATCACCGAAGCCAAAGAAGCTAGAACCTCTCCCAAGAAGTAAAGTCCACCCCTTTGTTCACCTGCTCCAATCACCATCCCCGTACTTCGGTCCTGAACAAGACACAAATCAGGAGTAAATAACATATCACAATTTATGGCACCAATAAATTATGAGACAGAGATCAAATTGTAAGTCAATGTCAGAACATAAAGAACATCCGTCAACACCAATAAAGCAGTCAAAAATACTTTGCCTCTCAGAACAGCCTCAATAGTGCTCCCATCAGGCAAAATCATAGGACAGACAGGACCCTCAAAGCAATCAACTAAACAGTCACGAGAACCTGTCGCATGAAGAGTAGCCCCAGTATCGAATATCCAAGGGACAGAAGAATTCTTACCCAACAGACGATCAGAGTTTGAAGAACCAGGATTGGAAGGATTGTCGTTATCCAGCAAGCTCATCAGTTTCTGCCATTGTTCACCTGAGAGCGGTGAAGGATACCCTCCATGCATCATATCTGCCGAACTCCCAGCAAGACCAGCAGAGACACCATGACTAGCAGCGACGACATGATAAACAACCCCTGCGCCACCAGCACGCGTCCTCCATTACGTCTCTACTGTGGTACCGGGCCTCTACCACCACCAGCACCATGTCCTCCCTCACGCCAAAGACGGGTCTTCCATCACTCTGGATAGCCAATCTTGGCAAAGCAAGTTACAACATCATGACCTGTTTTCTTGCAATGTGTACAGATCATACCTAATTTGTCCGTGGAATTTGAGGTTCTACTATTAGAAGTAGTAGAGAGACAAGGTGAAGTCTTGATAGTCAGCGCCAATACCTTATCTGCAGTGGATTGGACCTGAGATTTTCGTATATCTTCCTCCTCACGGACTGCCTGGTATGCCCGATCTAAACTTGGCTGAGGATCCTGAGCCAGAAGATTAGATCGGGTATGACCATATAACTCAGCATTCAACCCATACATAGTCCTGAAAGTGGTCTTCATCCCTCATAGCCTGTAGCTTTACAGCAAGTTCACCACAGGTACAAGTAGGCAATAGGAAATAAGCAACTTGTTCATCCCGCAAAGACTGTAAATTTCCAAAGTAGGTTTCCACAGATATCGAAGCCGTTTATTTACACTCACCCAAAGTCACCTTAATTTGTTGCTTTCGAGTGCCATTGCTAACAACGAATCTTTTCTCCAACAAGTTCTATAATGGATATACCTCCTCAAAGTACGGTAAAGATTTCTTCAAAGACGGATCAATGGTATTAAGAACCCATTGAACCAATAGCGCTTGCACACATCTCCAATCAAGCAATTTACTAGCATCATTAACAGGTTTAATTTTAGTACCTTCCAGAAAAGTGATCTTTCGCCTAGAGATCAGGGAGAGACGTATCGACCGAGACCACTCAGCATAGTTCGGTCCACAGAAAATAATAGGAGTAATGATATTTTCTGGTTGATCAGCAGAACTCAGAAAATATAGATCCTTCGAATTAGGATAATTTGGGTTGTGTGCACCGCCACCGCCAGTCGCGACGGAGTAGCTAGACGCAGCATCATCTGCCATCGCGAATGTCGGGTGTACTAAATTTTGTACAACTTCGATGAATCGGCCGCTGATGGACGGGGTCAGCGACGAATCGACCGAGATCAGGGGTGCCGAATCTGGCGCGTAGCGGCGAGCAGATGTAGGGTGTACAAAAGTTTATACAACTCCGGCGAATCGTCCGCGTTCAGGCGCTGGACGGGGAAGATCCGGCATGGACGGGGGTCAGGCACGGATGGTGATCCGGCGCTGACGGGGTGTGGCACACGGTCAGGCGCGGACGGGGAAGATCCGGTGCGGAGTTGGCACGTCGAGATCGGCGGGATCGGCGCCTCGGGATCGACGGTGTCGGCGCATCGTGATCGGACCGCGCGATTAAGCGCAGACGGGAAAGATTCGGCATGGAGTCGACGCGTCGGGACCGGCGCTGTCGGCGCGTCGAGATCGGCAGTCGTGTCGGGATCGGCGCTGTCGGTGCCTCGGGATCGGCGAGGTCGGCGCGTCGGGATCGGGTCGTCGGATCGGCGCGGCGAGCGCGTAGGGGATGGTAAATATGACGGGTAGGGTTTTTCTGGAGGCTATGATACCATATAGGAAATAATAATGCCTTGTTCTCATTGCTAGGGTTTGTTACAATATATATAGTGTCTACATTTGGGCTTATGGGCCATATTTATATTTACAAATATAATCTAACATATACACATGGTTCTGTATATTCTTGTATAAAAGTGATATTCTTCGCATGTTAGTGTGAACCTTAAATGACTATATTTTTACAATATTAGACTTTCTAGTCGGAAAAAAAATAGAATATTGTTAAGTCACAATATTGAGAAAAACTTTGTTTTGCTTATATTTCGTGACGTTACAATTCTTTGATTCATTCAGACAATTAATTTACAAGAAAATAGTTAGTAAAATTGTAAATTCTTTTAAATCTAAGTTTTAAAGTTGAGACTATTTTGGGTACAAGCCGAAAGGGTCATTCTGTCAACCGGACGTAAATAGCCCTAAGCGACATGGTACTTAATCGTCCCCCTGTGGACCTCCACTAGCTGGGAACCGGCCCCTACAGCTAACCCAAATTAATCAGCACTTGATAAACTAAAGATTTTTTAAGGTTGATCAGCAAAATCTCTTAAACTATTATTCTAATACTTTATACTGTCATTTTTTGCAAACATGGCTGGTAAAGATAAATCTTTAGAGCCAAGACTGAAAGTTACTGTGTCTTACTTTAAGAGGTGATAGACTCGGATGCGTTTTGGCTCACCTTCTTAGGACTTATACAGTAATTAGTGGAATCACACACTTTGATTCTGATGACACAAAATATGATTTAAGGGCAACCCAAATATCTGGCTTAGTCAAACCAAAAATTTCTAAAGAAATGGACTACTATTGGTTTCATAAGATTCTTAAGTGTTTTTTCTGAGTCATTATATGACATTTTCTTCGGATTTAAAGACACTCAAAATTACTAAGATCCAGTATAAGGATTCATCTGTGAAACTACTTTGATACTCATAAGTTGACAGGTCCATGTGACAAACTGTTGTAGCTAGGAGTATCAAAGAATTTGAAATTGTATATTTAAACATAGTTTGTACTAAAGCTGAATGGATCAGATATCTTGCTATATATATATATATATATATATATATATATATATATATATATATATATATCAAATAGATCCAGGCCTAAATTCTACTCTTACTATGACTTCATGAAGTATTGAATATGTTAAGCATCTTATTATGCATATACATGATATACATATTTCTGTAACTGTCATTTTTATAAATTATGCTAAAGAATTGCTAAAGCATGATCTTGTGAATTCTAAGATGAACAGGTACTTGCAGCTGCATTTTAAGGCATTAAAAGAGCCTAAAAGGCAAAAATGTGGTTCTTGACTATATAAGTCATAAAGAACTATACAGATATCTTGACGAAGAATCTGTTTACTCTTGACGAAGAGTTTGTCTAGGAAATTAATCCTAGAATCATCGAGGGGGATGGGGTTAAGCCCATAGTATAGTCACCAGCAGTGGCAACCCAACCGAGTCTGACTGGAGATCCCAAGAAGCCGGTTCAATAGGTAGGAACAAGCTGGACTAGGTGACTATTATGGAACACTGACCTGAGATTAAATTCTCTTTAAAATGAAAGCCCAGGAGGCTGTACATGTGTACATTCATACCCCATCCCTATGGTGACAGTGTTCCTTTTGCCATATGGATAGGGTGAGTTTAAACTCTTAATAAGTCCAAGCATGATATGCAGGGTTGATTTATATCACCAATCCTTAAGGACTTACCTATATGAGAGGTCGTGAGGGCCGCGACTATAGGACAGGGCGATCCTAGACAACTCTCATGAATGTATAAAAGTGCGCATGGCCATTCAAACGCGCCACCCGATAGACCCAAGAACCTCTAGCGTACTATGTGTGTCATTTTCTGAATCTGGTTTAAGAAGTCTGATTCAAGGCATAGTCCATCAAGCACTTCTTCAGACAAAGACAATGGTCACTACGTGAGATTCAAGGCTGTAGTCCATCTCATCTATGCATAGTATTCACTTGTCCAAAATTTTTGTACTTCGATTTTATTTATTTTTTGCATATTGTTATCTTTGTTTTTGTTTTGTTTTTTTAGAAACTTGGTTTTTTTGGGGGGATTGTTGTTATTATTATGAAAAAAAACCAATTTTCAAATACAATTAATTTCTAATAAATGGATTATTTTATTTGGATGTTAAATCTTATTAACTTCCTATTGATTCATATTCATCACACCATTCAAATACTATTTTATGGCTCTTTATGCCTCATTGAAAACCTTTTAATTATATGGGATGGGTCATTGCTCTATATATGTTCCATGCATTCTTTTCTTTGAAAAGGGAATTGACATGAACAAAAGATCAAAAAAATATGTCTCTTTCTCTCTTCCCTACCCTAAACACTCCTTTTCATTTTATTTTATTTTTTGGGCAAAGCTAAGTTCGGGTCAATCTCCCCGAGTTGTGTGCGACGGCGGAAAACCGGTAGAGCGGGGGTTTTACCACTAGGAGCATCTGGAAAAGTCTGCACATAGACCCGGATTAACTCTTAGGGCAGTGCTACGTACGCGAATTCCCCGGAGGCCGCTAACTTTTAATTTTGTTTATTTTGTTTGCAGATTTCAAAAGGAGAAAATAAAATTATTTCCAACACTTCTTGCAAAATTATTGATATTTTGAAACTGAATACACTGACCATTTCTATAGTTTATATTTTCTATAGAAAGTTATAACACTAAAACCTCTTATGTTTTATAAAATTAATAAAGGAGCGGGTTAATTAGTGTAATTATTTTCAGAATAAGGATATTTCCTAAATACTCATAAAACATGGTCGGGATGTGTGTGTGTGTGTGCGTGCGTGTGTGTGTGTGGGGGGGGGCTTGAGTTTGAGAGTTCAGTGTATTTATTTACTTGATAAACGAGACTATGTTCTTGTTGGGTCGTTGTGTGACCCCGAATCGGAGTTTACCCTTGAGGCGTGATATTGGACCGGACACATATGTCTTCAATGAGAATTTTTATGTAAGACCTAAACCAATTCTAATTATTCACATCTCATGATTCCACCTCCTACCTGATGTGCATGTAAAAAAAATTATCAACTCCGCTGTTACCCCTTTTTGAGGGTTCAACCGGAAACGAGATATAATCCAACAATCTCTGCCTTTTTCGTTCCCGCCAGCCGAACAACCATAGCACCACTGCTACCTTTGTTCATTATCTTCAGCCGAACAATTTTAGCACTGATGCTACCTTTGTTCGTTTCCGCTACTCGAACAACCTCAGCACCCATGCTGCATTTTCTCCTTTTTTCCAGCCGAACAACATTGCACCGTTGCTATCTGTGTTCGTTTCCGCCAACCAACTACAACGGATTTTGCTCCATCTTGGGCACGTCAAATTAGACCTGTCAATGGGTAGTCAAAAATTCGAATTCGATCCGATTCCGTATCCGAAATTTCGGATATTTTTCAAAATTTCGGATATCGGATTTGGGCATCCGAATATTTTTCGGATATTATCATTTTTCGGATACGAATTCGGATATTAAGGTATTCGAATCCGTTAATATCCGATCCGACTTTAAATTGCAAATTTCGGATATCGAATTCGGATATCGGATTCGGATATCCAAAATTTTATATATATTCTAGTATAATGTATATGTAATATATATTAATTAATAGAGAAGATTAAAGTATTTTATTCTCAACTGACATTTACATAAATTAATTATAATATAATTTATATATAATAGTAATATATATTAATTACAATTTACAACAGAAGAAGAAATGACTCAAATATGTACAAAAATTGAATTTAGTTTTCGGATATTCGGATAATAACTAAATTTTTAATATTCAGATTTCGGATATTCGGATAATAACTAAATTTTTAATATTTCGGATTTCGGATATTCGAATACTAGCATTCGATTTTTTTAGCTAATCGGATTGGATATTATCCGATATCCGTTAAACTAGACGGATACGAATTCGGAGTGTCAAAAGAGACATCCGTTTGGATATCGGATCGGATTCGGATATTACAAAAAAAAATTCGGATACGGATACGGATATTACCCTGTCCGTACCGATAAGCATCCGTTGACACCCCTACGTCAAATTCACCTTTGAAACCAATTTGTGTAGTTGTCTCCAACTCCACCTTGAGAAGAGAGTCCATATATTCATGTATAAGCATGAAGGTTCAACACCATCTATCTCGAATCAATTAGAGCATTCCAAGGACCCCGAACCATGTGCTTTGAAACCACTTGTTGGAACGCGGTGTGATCCGAACCGGAATTGGCCCTTAAGGTGCGATATTGGACTGGGCCTATACGCCTTAAAAGAAAATTTCTACGTAAGGTATGAACAAATATCAATTATGTACAACTCATGAACCCACCTCCTATCCGATGTGGAACTAAATTAACCAACTCTATTGTCATCCCCTTTTTGAGATCTCAACTGAAAACGAGATACAATCCAACGGCTCTCAATAGTGCCAAGAGTCTTTTAATTACACCAATAATCTTCCTAATATTATGTTTGAGAAGAAGGAAGAACTCACCTTTTCTTTCTTAAACTGTGTTTAATGTCTGATGATTAAACATCAATGTAAGATCGAGGCAAATATAATATATATATATATATATATATATATATATATATATATTTTTTTTTTTTTTTTTTTTTTTTTTTGATAAAGACAAGTCTGACCATTAATTTCTATCCCCTCCTATATAATTATTATTCAGATTAGGATTAGAATCCATACTAAACACCTTTTCTTTTATATTAGTGTTCCCTAAGAGCATCCACAGTGGCAACACTCCAAATCATACTCCAAATCACATCAACCCATACTCCAATAATTAATTTTGGAGTATTCCCTTCATGTTGGTATACAATGGTATAGTCTAAATAAACACTCCAAATTGACAAGTGGCAACACTCCATTTGTTTTTCTCCTTATTTTTCTTTCATAATTGACAAGTGGCAACACTCCAAAAAAAGAATGAAGGAGAAAAGTAAATATGGTGGGCCCGCAAGTAATATAGCTCAACTAGTGGACTCTCCAAATTTGGAGAGTCCCTTAGCTTTCTACCATTTTTTCAAGTGTGGACAAGAGTCCATTGGAGCCATCAAGTGCTACAAAATTTAGCTAAAGACCAAATATAGCACTTGAAACTAGTCCCACTGTGGATGCTCTAACCACCTACTCTTTGTAGTAGCTCTACTATTATAAGGGGGCTCCAAAACGGTTCAAGATTGAGCTACTATTATAAGGGGGCCCCAAAACGGCTCAAGATTGAGCCGTCTAAGCCGTATTATATCATCAACCATTTAATTTAGAAAAACAAATATGAAAAAAAAAATGTTAAAAAAATTAAATTTGCTATATATCCTCAACATGGAAAATTGAATTCAACCAAATAAGAAGAATACCTCACATCTTAACCACAAGTTAGAAAAAAATATATTTGACTATAATTGAATAATATTTTTATTATACGTTCAAAAGCATGTTCATTTACTAGTAGATATAGAAGTGCCAAGAGTCTTTCAATTACTCTAATAATCTTTCAAATATTATCATGTTTGAGCAGAAGAAAGAAACTCACACCCTTTCTTTCTTACCCTTGTTTTTAATATCTAATGATTAAAAATCAAAGTAAGCTCTCTAGACATATATAATATCGTTTTTTTAAAATAAAGACAGTCTGACCATTTCTACCCCCTTCTATTTAATAATTATTATTAGAATCTTTACTACTCTATTTCTTCTTAGCTAGTGTTACAATGGAACACCTCCTTGTAGTTGAGACAGGTATAGTAATTGCTATTCGGTATAGTAATTACTATTCACTGCAAGATCCGGAAGCAAAAGTGTCTTCTAGTTTTAGTTAATAATGAGACAGTTTCTCAAGGCTTTATAATAGGGCTGATTAGTCTTTAGACCCTGTCACCCTATATTTCATATAAGCTTAGAGTTTAAATACTAACATATCCAATTAAAAAGTTTAGAATATGTAATATGAAGAGGAGCTAGACTCCCTATAAGTAGTTGAATCGCCCATCAATAAAATACACACAACAATTATTCTCTACAAAGTTTAGAATATGGATTTATAATTTTTTGATTACTTTTTCCTATTATACCCTCATTTTCAACTTGGATTGATTGTTGCACTTGTACTCATGTTGAGGGTAAAATGGAAAAAAAAATCAAGGGTCCAAATTACTTTTCAAATGGAAATGTCGTTGTTAAACTCTAATCTGGTATAAAATCCAAAATCTAAATGCTACTTAGCCCTTTATAATAATAGTCGTGAATAGAAATTTTCAAATTCAGTATCCCGTGATGATTAATGGACATCACTTACACCTACATACGTGATACAGTAGTTTTGTGGTACTGTAACTTTTGGACATGCACTTAATTAAAGCCATGATTTTAGATACTGAAGTTCAAAACTGATAACTGCTAGTCTGGGAAACCGTAGTATCGCATATGTTTACTCTTGAAAGTTTACATGCCAGAGACAACCCAATCAAATATCCCTATGGGAAACAGTAGCACCGCATATGTTTACTCTTGATCAGGGTCGGTCCTCTTGAGGGATTGAGTCGTCCTAGCCGGCCCGTAGGTCACATCTTAAGATATAAATATACGTTAAGTTGGATTTGAGCTAGGTCGATGCTCAGGAAAAAAAAATAGTCTAAAAATTGTCCAAATTCAAAGTCTTGTCGAATTTATCCCTCATAATAGTTGCTTACATCACTCAAGAACCCGTGATGCTCATCAAATGTACTTATTTAATTTAGCAACGGGCCCATATCTAAGCGCCAGACTGCTCCTGCTTCATAGCATGCACAGGATAACTTTCATGGACAGGATAATTATTTGATATGAATTGCTTTCTTCATGGGCAATTCTTGAGACATCATATTCTGGCCAAGTTCAAGTAAGAAAAGGTACGCTTGCAAGCTTTAAGAACAGAGTTTGAGAAACTAGAAATGAAAGATAATAAAAATATTGAAGAATATTTTACAAAAGTGAACTCCATTATGAATCAAATGAGTTCAAATGGAGAAATTTTAGAAACTAAAAAAATTGTTGAAAAATTAAGTTTTTTGAAGTCGACAAAGCAAACATGGATCATGTTGTAGTTGCTATAGAAGAAACTAAAGATTTTGCATCTCTGTCTTTGGAGAGCATACAAGGAAGATTAGAAGCTCATGAACTTCCATTTATCAAAAGATATGTGCAAAGTGTTTCTTCTCAAACTGATCAAGCTCTCAAGTCCAATGTCACATCTACAGGAGAGGCCTTGGTTCTTCTCAGAACCGTGGATGCAGATGAGGTAGAAATTTTCTTAGTAAAGTCCAAATTTTTATGGCAAAGAGGTTATTCCAGCAATAACCAAAATGAAGAAGAAGACAACTTTAACTCCAGATGCTCACAAAGAGGCTCACAAAGAGCACAAGGTCGTGGGCTTCAAAGAGGGAGGGGTCATGGTTGAATGCTATCGTTGCCACAAACAAGGCCACACAATCAGTGAATGTTGCTTGTATAAGCAAGAGAATGGTAAGAAAAATGAAGCAGGTTATGCACATGAAGCAACACATAAAAAAAGAGGTAACCACCATCAAGACACTTTGTTGCTTCCATGTCATGGTGATGACTTGGATAATATGTAGTATCTTGATAGCGGTGCTAGCAAGCATATGATAGGAAATAAAAATTTATTTATAAACTTAACAAAAATCTGATCATGGCCAAGTGAAGATTGGTGATGATAGAGCATACAAAATAGAAGGAGTTGGTGAAATAACATTCAAAATAAAATTAGAAAGTATTGAGAAGATGGGAGATGTATACTACATCCCAGGGCTAAAACACAATCTTCTAAGTGCTATTCATCTCTTAAGAAAAGAGTTTGATATTCATTTTCAAAATAATGTTTGTTTTTTGTCAAAGAATAATCGTCTTTGAGAAGATTGGTATTGCAGAAAATAATATGTTTTCTCTAAAACTGCAGACTTCTAACTTGTCTTGTTTTAGTAGTGTTGACAGTGGAAGCTCAAGCTATGGCATGACAAATTTGGTCATTACAACTATGGAAGCTTGAAGCAGTTAGTGACAAAGAAGACAATCAAAGGACTGCCTCAAATCTATTCTATCGGTAATGTTTTTTTTTATCAAATTGTCAAACCGGAAAGCTTCACAGATCTTCATTTACATTTAGTCCACTTGGGGAGTGAAAAAGCTACTTTAACTTGTTCATTCAATTTTCGTGGACCAATGCCAATTACATCTCATGGTGGTAATCGATATTTTATCTCCTTATTGATGACTACTCAAGAAAAATATGGACTTATTTGCTCAAATAATAATATGCTGCATTTTAAGCCTTTAAATATTTCAAAGCTGAAGTTGAAAACGTTCCTGGCCTTCATATACAAACTTTGGAAACTTATCACGGTGATGAATATTTTCAAATGAATTTGAAAATTTCTGTAGAGATCATGGAATAAAGCATCAAATAACAGCTTGTCACGACCCGCACCCTAGAGTAAGGGCACGAGACGTGGGTACGTCCAGCCTACGCCGCAGTGTCGGTGGTAGAACGCTGTCCTAGGTCAAACATCTTACAATATAAAGGTACCTGTACAGTATATACACTCCGAATGGAGGTGACATAGCAAATACAGTCTCAATCACATCTAAGGTAGAGCACGATAAAAGATAGATAGATAGAACATAATAAAAACCACAGAGATACAATCCAGATAAAGTCTAAGTGTCTAAGATAAATACATATCCAGAAATCATCTCAATATCTCAATACAGTAATCCAGAAATAGTACAATGAAAGACATCCTAATCTAAGGGAGTGTCATCCACTGCTAATGGGTCCTGCTGCTGGTCTAGGTCACAACAGTCCTCTAGGGCCGCACCGTAATAGGTAGGGCAGAACGTCTCAGTCTCGTCCTCTGTAATATTTTCAACAGGTCCAGTCAGGACAAGAGCGAGTACAGTATATCTCAACAAATCATAACAGGTTAGAAAATATAAACATGCTAGAGAGTAAGATACAGAAAACTGAAAGAATAACATGATGAAAAAAGAAGACTGTAAGTAAATAGATACAATATATATGAGAACTAACAGTGCTAGTGATTCAGAGTACAAGAAGGTTATGTAAACGGTACGATGTTGTACACGAGTAATCTAAAGAGGTTGCACACGAGTAATCTACTGGATTGAATACATAACCACTTCTACACCCCCGCCCCAATCAATACACAAGGATCTAGCCAAGTTATGTTATTGCACAGTATAGTCGTACATGAAGATCATGTGAGCACATGAGTATACACGATTTCATATGATTTGTACACGAAAAGCACGAACATAAGGAGTACACGATGCTCATGATAAAGTACACGAACATAAAATACCCGATGTATCTGTTAAGGGGATAACATCGCACGACAAGATCCATATAGTACTAATCCGTGTTACCAACGTGTCAGCATCAAGTAAAGTAATCTAAAGCAGGAAATATACTCCCAAACAGGATATGAAATGATTAGAGAATGTACTCGCCTGGTATCCCGAATATCTGAAGAGAATCTACTGTCCGAGGAGTGGTGTCTGTCTCCTATAGAACAGTACAAGTCACTATAAGTCTAAAATAATATAATAGACTGCTACAATGCATCTACATGATGTTTGGAGTTAAACTAGACTAAAGTCAACCATTGGTCAACTCTAGTCAACTATACTAGTCAAACTAGGTCAACTAGGTCAAGCATAAGCCAAACAAGTCTCACTAAGCCTAACCAGCCTATTCTAGCATACACACACAATTTCTAGGCTATACAAGCCAACTACACACCTTAACTGGCATTCAAGCCATATACACAGGCTATGAGCTATAGGCTATAGGCCATATAGCTATATCATACATTCCACACATATCACATATCAACAATATCTAATTTAATATAATAACACACATTTATACATATATAGGTTACATGACAATATTACATATAAATATGTATATACATGTATATATACATAGGGTGTTAGGGAGAGGGACATGCGTTTGTGTCTATGTGACAATGTGGCATGGTGTGTGTTTGTGTGTAAAATATGAAACAGTGAGTGTACCATATGACAGTGAACAAACTCAGATTTTAGGTGATATGAATTAGTGTAGATACATGTGTGTGTGTGGAGAGTGTATGTGTGAGTAGAGTGTGTGACAATATAGTGTAATGTGTCTCATGACATATAAATAATAGGGTGTGTAGATACATGGCAGTTAGGTGCTAATGTCAAGTGGATGATGGTGTGACAGGAATAGGAATGTAATGGGATGTGGGTGATATAGTTTAGGACATGTTAGTGAAAGGTTTTAGTGTGTGGATGTACATGTGAAGGTGTTCTCAGAAATTAGAAACTAGAAAATCAGTGAGCAACTTCAGATTGGTTTTCAGGAAGAAAAATCAATACAGTTCATACTAGCCCTATCACCAATCCAATACATTATTCAAACAACACTGACATGTGTGATGAATTAACATATCAAATTAACATTGAAAATCAGTTTAAAGAAGGAAAGAAGTTCAGAAATGGATTTCCAGGACTGTGTATCAGTTCAGTCCCATTGAACAGCCCCAATCCCACATTCGAAATCCATTTCTCTAGTGTAAAACCTAATCTATCATGAGAATTCATCCTAGCAGTGACCAACACTTGTGTGTGATTCAATTATGGCAATTAACATCAATAAAATCAGTTTTGAACATGGGAATTAAAATCGGAATTTCACACAGGAATGTATCACTCAAACAGTTTCATATAGCAGTCCATTAAATCAAAACTCAATTCGAAACCTAAAAACCCAACACTAACCAATAATCAACTTCACAATAGTCTAATACACATGCATAGATGATTAAATCATGAAACTTAACATTCGAATTCAGCTTAAAACAGGAAATTAAATTCAGAAAACCAAACTGGAACTTGAGTATCAGTGATTTAGGAAAACCAAATTTCGAGACCAAAAGCACATTAATAATCTAAAGTGAGGGTTGGTAAACCAAGTGTCAAGTGTACACGTGTCAAACAATGCATTCGTGTCCAACCTAGTGGACATGAGCGTGTCCAGAACACACAAACACTCCATACGCGCACAGGACAGTGCGCTGCATTGTGCACACGTGCACGCGTGTCCCGCGCACGACACATGCCACGTGGTGACACGTGGCCTTGCGTACACGTGCGCCAGGGGTAGGGCTACCCCTAGGATAGCCTGCACAGTGTCCACGACACGTGTCGTGTCCGATCCGACCGCGTATCAGCGGCGTTCCTACGCGCGACACGGCAGGTCGCACGGCCAGTACGGGGAGGATTTCTCCTCGCACACGCAACCAAATGCTCCTAAATTTTGGGAGGATGGTGGCAGACAATGCCCCATCACCCTCACCAAAATTGGTGTGTCCACGTGTCCTATGTCGGGAGTTATCAACCCTGTGATGCAGGACACAATTTATACCACGCGGTCAGTGTGTTCGTGTCACCGTGTGGACATGACACAAAACTAAAATTAGGAAGAAACAATAGACATCCCTAAGCAAACCCTAGATCTAGGTTTCTATTCAAATAGATTTGCAAAAACAGCAAATCAAAATGGTTCGGGCATTTCGTCGAACACCTAGCCTATAGGTTTGACACGTGTCCGATACGGACACAAAACCTAATGCAAATGACACAAAATTTCTCCAGTAGCTAGGGGACACCTATATCTAAGCTATCATGCACTAAAATCAGAAATAAAACATAATTTGAGGGTTTTTACCTATGAGTGTCAATCCTCCAAGAAAGCCCCAAATAAAAGGATTCCAAAATGCAATTCCTAAGCTCCAAATGAACCAAAAACTGAGATGATCCTCCAAAAACAGTAAAAAACCAGAAATTTGAACCTAATTCAAAAGACTAGGGTTAAAAAGGAATTAAAATGAATTTATTGGGATTTTTGGAAGGGGAGAAAATATATTTTCTTCAAATTCTAGGTCAAGCACTAAAAGAGGCAAGAACACCTCAACATGACATTAAATGGGGGGGGGGGGGTTCTCCTATGGCTGGCCATGCGTTGAATAATTTGGGTTAGGGTTTCCTAAATTGGCCCATGGGCTTAACTCATGATCATTTAAGTCATGAAGTCATAAGCCATTTCATAAAACCATAAGTCATGACTTAATTACACTAAACTTAATCCTCTCATTCTAAAACTAATCTCTACTGACTAAAATGGGTTAACTCAAGTTAGACTAGGGTTACCATAGCTAGGGTTAGGTTCTAGGCTAGTCTACTAGTCTCAACAAGTCAAAGTCAAACTAGAATTCCCCAATTCAATAAGTTAATTAAAAATTCAAAATTCACCCAAAAGATAAAAATACTCTCAAGCTAGAAATGTGATAGTGACACAGCTCGATATACATCACAACAAAATGATGTTTATAAATGAAAGAATCGCATTATTAGGGACATAGTGACGTGTATGCTTAGTAGAAAGAAGATGGACAAAGAACTAAGGGACGAAGCTGTTTCTTGTGTTGTTTACTTGATAAACTGATTCCCAATGAAGGGTTCAAGTAACATCACACCTCATGAAGCGTGACATGGATTGAAGCCAAGTTTTCAACACTTAAGAATTTTTGGGAGTATTGCTTATGCACACATTTCTGATGCAACAAGGTCCAAGCGCAATGACAAAGCAGAAAAATGTATATTTGTTGGGCTGTGGTACTAAAAAAAGCAAAGCCGATAAGTTATATAATCCAACAACAAAGAATATAGTGATCAGTCGAGTTGTTCGATTTGACGAAGCTTCAACCTACGAATGTGATCAAGTAGAACTCATACTCTTATACAAGAAGGTAAAGAATTTGGCTTTCAAACTTAAAGTGCATCTCCAACTTCACCAAGAGAAGATGTCTATCAAAGACCTCCTAAAAATGAGAAGTATGTAAGAACTTTATGACTCAACCGAGGAAGTTGAATCAAATGATATATTGTCTATTTTGCTTTCATTGCAAGTAAAAATCTAGTTTCATTTGAAGAAGAAAATAAAGAAGCAGGTTGGAGACAAACAATGATGAAGAAGATGAAGTCTATTGAGAAGAATGAGACATGGGAGTCACGGATATTCCATCACATAAGATACCTGTGGTGTGAAATGGGTGTACTAACTCAAGAAGAACCCTGATGGTTCAGCCAATAAATACAAGCAAAGCTTATGGCAAAAGAATACAAGCAAAAAGAATAAGAAGAATATACAGAAGTTTTCTCCTATTTTTAGAATTGAGAGAAGAATACACAAAAGTTTTTTCTTCTATTTTTAGAATTCAGGCTGTTAGACTAATGATATCTCTCACAGCTCAAAATAGTTGAATAATATTCCAAATGGATGTTAAGATGGCATTCTTAAATGGCATTCTTGAAGAAGAGGTTTATCTTGAACAACCTCTTGGTTTTATGAAGAAAGGAAAATAAGACACAATTTATAAACTAAAGAAAGCATTATATGGTCTTAAGCAATCTCCAAGAGCTTGGTACAGTGGTATCAACTTTTAATTTGAAAAACATGAATTCCAAAAATGTTCATATGAGCACACTCTCTACACCAAAGACAGACCAGATGGAAGCCTTATTATAGTAAGTCTTTATGATGATTATCTTTTTTCACCGAAATAATATAGAAATGCTGAAGGAATTCAAGCTTTCTATGATGAAGGAAATTGAGATGATTGATTTTGAAGAGTTACATCATTTTCTTGGTATTGAGGCTCATCAATCCAGAAAAGATATTTTTATTTCACAAAAAAACTATGCAAAAGAAATCTTGATGAAGTTTAAGATGGAGAATGAAAACCCAGTCTCTTCTCCATACTTAGCAAGACTAAAATTAAGTAAAGATGGTGAAGGAAAGCTTGTTAACTCTACTATATTATAAAGTTTAGTAGGAAATCTGATGTCCTTGCCTGCCACAAGACTAGATGTTGTGTTTGCAGTAAATCTGGTATGTTGATTCATAGAGAAGCCTTCAAATCACTGGAAAGCGGCTAAAAGAATATTACGATATGTGAAAGTAACTATTGACTATGGGATATTCTTTCAATCTAACGTTCCTGTCAATCTTATCAGTTATACTTGTAGGACCGTTGAGCACCTTTAGAGGGAGGGTGAATAGAGTGAGTGCGAGTGCAGCAGAAAATAATCCCCAATTTAAAATTATAAACAGATAACTATGACAGTGAATAAGAGATAGTAAATAAATATAGCAAGAGATAGAGAGATCAAACTCAGTGACACAGCGATATATACCGGTATCCCTCTGAGAGGACTAATCCAGTCTCGAGTACTCTTGTTCGATGTTAATCCACTAAGGCACAAGCTAATTGAGAGCTTGCAGTCTCTTACAACATCGTGCTTGGTGACAAGTGCATGACCAACTTCACAACACCATGCTTAGTGACGAGCGCACGACCGGCTCCACAACAGAGATAGTTTATGTACTTTGAACAACCTCTTTACAACTCTTGTGAACTAAAAGACTCTAGATCGAATAGATATTACTGGCTTTTGGCTAAGAGAGGTGTAGGTGTGATATGAAAAATTTTGATCAGATGAAAACACTTATTGAAGAGAGAAGAGAAGATGAAATTGATTGAGTGATTTGGAATAAAAAATTCTCTTCTATTTATAGGTGTTTTCTAGGACCGAACTCGGGCAGAGTTCTGATGCAAGGATTTCGCAAATGAACGTTGCATGCAGATTTGGAGGCAACAAATATTTAAATTCAAACTGACCGAACTCGGTCAGAGTTCGGACCGAACTCGACTTGAGTTCTGTCTCAGTAAAAATGTAAGACATTTGTCAAATTCTGTTGCAGAATGGAAATAAACTTTTTGGAAGGTGAACTATGGATATACAGGCTGTATAGGAAAGTGGACTATGATTAACCTAAGCCAGTATTATCCAATCGATCTTACAATTTATATCGTAGACTTAATAATACATAATAAATTGTAAAATGACTCGGACTAGATTCCAATGAAAGTAAGCTTCAGAATGATGATTTACGTACTTGCTGACGTAGTAGTACGCTTGTTGATATTGATTTCACAAGATCTGAAATGATTAGCAGCAGTTCGTATATTTTGTGTATTGACTTAAGTTTATGTCGATTATTAAAATCGAGTGTGACCATAGAATGGGCCAACAATCTCCCCCATTTTGATAATTGACAAACTTAAGTCTATACCAAAATATATCTAAATAGAACAAATAAAATTACCTGAAAAATGGTTTTGGTATACTTTCTTTGATTGTTGATTTTGGTATTACGCTCTTTCTCCCCTTTTGTCAATGAAAAAAATGGTTTTGGCTCCTCCGTAATGTGTGAAGCCAACAATGTTCATCAAATAGACAAAGTAATACTAGAGAGATAACCAAATAACAACATTGCCATAAATAACAAGTGCATAAAAGAAATAACTAGTAGTGAATACTGAAAATTTCATGCATAAAAGAAAGATACAAGTATTACAAATTACTAATAAATGTCTAACTGTAAAGTTTAGACATAAAAAAAACTACATAAGTGATCATCATGTATCAGACTCTATTCAAAATCCACTAGCTCAAGTCCTCATCACATCGGAGTGTCGTCACCTCCAGGAGCATCCAGTGGAAAATATGCAGCAGTAGGATCGAAGTGGGAAAATGTCGTCTTATCGTCTAACCTGGATCCAGGGAAGCTGGGGTGATGAAGTATGGTAACTGGATGTGAGGGGTCATGAGAGAGACTCCAGTGAAGATCAGCAATGTTGTTCCACAACACCTGAGCCTGGGTGATATTGCGGAACTCTGAGTCAAGATAGTCCTGATGTCGTTGCGCTGAGAGGGCAATGAAATCATCAAAGCGCTGATAAAAGCCAGGGTCAAAACCCGGAGCAGGAACTGGAGCAGCAGCTGTCACGCCCCAGAACCAGAATACTGGAGAGCGGGGGCAGACACAGCCAGCTACGTATATTGAAATAGAATACATCTCAACTATACGGTCACGGCTGTCTAGATATGAGGGTTTACTACAAGCCAGCAGTCTCTTAAGGTCAAGCCTATTGTCTCAATCTCAAGCAATTAACAGAGTTACAAGATATTAGAGCATCAAATATATATATATAAGGCGTCCCAAATATTACATATTGGATGATCATGAAGCTAGTCGTACAAAATAATAGGACTAGCAAGAGTTCAGTCATACATGATCAACCCTAGGATTTGTTAATCATGTTTACAGCCCGTAGGCAGACAGTAAGTAAATGCATCGAGCTAACAGGTGCTCGTCGGCTAAACGCCTCAAAAGAATAAATTTACATATAAGTGGGTGAAACAAAAAGGAAAACCCACTCTTGGCCCGGGTTCCGTCTAGTTGTCACCATTGGGCTGGAAGCTTGGTAGATCCTCGGGAGCTGCTCCGAAATCTGGCCACACAAAACCAGCTGGGTCAAACCCCAGAAAGAGCAAGTGCCACAAAGGAGGCCACAAATAAGAACAAAAGCCAGCATATCAGAACATAAGAATAAAAGAAAGTACAAATAGTAAAGTACACAGGGCGATAAACGACTAGGGACGTGGAACCATTCCGGGAGCCAGGTTACAATCCTTAAACCAAACAAGGACCGGGATTGTAACCCTTCGCCTGAATAGCTCACTGCCTCTACCCATTTATCGTTAGAGATAAGTAAAACAATCATGATCAAGAGTTCCAGGTACAAGGCTAAACAAGACTTAGACAGGGCTGGACACCATTCATTCACAATCGGCCAAGCAAGTACTACGGCTTACTACTTTAACTAACTAGGGTTATCACAAGCCTAATTACTAACAAGATGCAAGTGAGAAACTCCCAGTCCCAAGCCCTGCAGACCATCCAGTTATCCTTCCGCGGGTTGAGAGTTATAGTTGGGTACATCGCCCAGGAAACGATATACCCTTAGGTGACTTAGAGGGTGCAACACATGACAGTGTGCTGGAAATGTGCTCTACTCGTCGGCAAGCTACAAGTCCATTAAAGCGCCCAGATAACGAGACTGCCTGTGACTGAGAATTCTCCATGTTCTAGTTTGATCTAATCATTAGCCTAATCCAATTTAGTGCGAGTCCCTGGCCGTGGTACCCAGGAAGTCACGTCCTAGACATGATGCAAGACAAGACAAGTGGATTGTGCAAACAAGCAAGCAGGAACACCCACGGTGTCAAGGCAAGTCAAGTCAAGTTATCAAGTCAAGTCAAGTCAAGAGTGCGCCGCCACGGGCCACTATCAAGTTATCAAGATAAATCATGTCAGGGTACTTGTTAGGAGTACACCACGACGGGCCACTATCATGTCAGGTTGGTCATGTCAGGAGTGCACCACTACGGGTCACTGTCATGTTAGGCTAGTTCCTTGTCATACCATGCTATGTACAATAGTCATTCCAAACATATTAAGCAAAATCAAGTTCATGCCAAAAGGCGTAAGGATATAAAATGGGCGTAAAATACCTAATAAAATACTAATATATAAAAAAAATAGGACTATAGAAGAGCCAAGATCAAGAAATAACAAATTCATCATAGACAAGTAGGTTGTGCAGGGTATATACTGCGCAGGGTGCCAAGTGCGCAGGGTGAGCTGCGCAGGGTACCAACTGCGCAGGGTGCCAAGTGCGCAGGATGAGATGGCGCACAGATGGATTGCGCAGAAGGTAGACTGCGCAGGAGTTGGTTGCGCAGAGATGGATTGCGCAATGGTCGATTGCGCAGGGGTTACTTTGCGCATGGCTGGCTTGCGCATGGCTGGCTTGCGCCAGCGCAATCCAGCGCAGCGCAAGCACTGGCTGAGGATCTTGCGCAAATGGCCATGCGCTAAAGAGCGCAGGTCAGGGTGCGCAAATGGCCTTGCACTAAAGAGCGCAGGCCAGGGAATAGTGCACAATCGGCCAGGTGCTAAAAAGCATTGGCCGAGAGCTCCACCATGGCTGAACTCTCAAGAACACCAAGTTCAAATCTTCACAACTTAGCCAAATCAAAACCAAATTTAGATTTTCAAAGTTCTAACTTGAGTAAAATTGAATTCTCTTCCACATGGAAGCATTAAAACAAGCTAAAATCAAAGTTTAATAGATCAAAACCAAGGAATTCCGAAAATAACTAAAACTTAGATCTAGAACAATGGAGACTCCAAATCACAAAATTCCAAGTTCTAATGTTGTTCTCCATGTCCTAATCTAGCTAATGAACAAATAAAAGGTGGTGCTTATTTAATGGCAAGATGCACTTGCCTATAGGTGTGGGTGGAGGAAGAAGAAGAAGAAGAAGAAATTAATGAAGAAATTATGGAGGAGAGAGAAGTAGGTGGGTTATAATGAGGGTGTTGTGGTGGAATGGAGGTGGAGTGTAGGCTTATGGTGTTCCATGCATGTTGAACCAAACCAAACCAAACCAAACATTCTCCACAAAAATAAAACCAAGCCATGGTTAAAACCTGTTTACAAGAATCAAAAGACCACATGTCCAGGAAAATAAAATACGTGCCAAAATCAAATACGAGCATAATACGAAATACGGGGAAATGAGGGTGACAACTCTACCCACCTTCAAAGAATTCCGTCCTCGGAATTTAATCAAGGAGCTAGAGATTGCCACGACAAGCTATACTAAGCACAGACAAGCTACACTAAGCAGTTCAATCATACAATCATACAATGCAAGCAAGGAAGGGAAAGCGTAAGGCATAAGAAAGACATTATACCTCACGAGTCAAACAGGTAGGGATATCGCGATCGGATGTCGTCCTCACGCTCCCACGTTGACTCACCTAGAGAGTGATGACCCCAAGCAACACGGACTAAGTTAATAGTCTTGTTCTTGAGCGTCTTTTCTCTCCGGTCCAATATAGACACGGGCCTCTCCTCATACGAAAGGTTGGTACCAACAACCAATTCCGAATGATCTAGGATATGGCTCGGATCCGGGATGTACCGTCTTAATTGGGACACATGGAATACATCATGTACCTCACTTAACGACGGCGGAAGAGCGAGACGATAGGACACATCGCCTACTCGCTCCAGAATATCGAACGGCCCTATATACCTAGGACTAAGCTTTCCCCGCACGCCAAAACGAATGACGCCGCGGGTAGGCGAGATCCTAAGGAATACATGGTCGCCGACGGCAAATTCTAAGGGACGCCGATGCGCATCGGCCCAATGGCGCTGGCGATCCTGAGCAACTCGGAGGTGATCTCTGACTTTCCTGACCATTTCAACCGTCTGAGAAATCAGTTCTGGACCGAGCATCTGCCTCTCTCCGACATCGTCCCATGCTAACGGAGATCTGCATTTCCTGCCATACAGAGCCTCGAAGGGTGCCATCTGGATACTAGCCTGGAAACTATTGTTGTACGAGAATTCCACCAGGTGCAGGTGATCCTCCCACGAACCACCAAAGTCAAGGGTACACGACCGCAACATATCTTCAAGAGTTTGTATAGTACGCTCTGACTGCCCATCTGTCTGCGGATGATACGCTGAGCTGAACTTGAGACGAGTCCCCAAACTTTGATGAAGACTGCGCCAGAAGTGCGATGTGAATCTCGTATCCCTGTCTGATACTATGCTGACTGGCACTCCGTGAAGTCGGACGATCTGTCTGAGATACATCTCTGCTAGCTGTGCCGTCGATTGTCCAACTCTGAATGGAAGAAAGTGTGCCACCTTGGTAAGCCTGTCCACAATGACCCAAATAGCATCTCTGCCTGCCGGAGATCTGGGTAATCCAGTCACGAAATCCATGGTAATGTGTTCCCATTTCCATTCTGGGATCGGTAAAGGTTGAAGAAGTCCAGCTGGCCTCTGATGTTCAGCCTTGACCTGTTGGCAAACCAAACATCGAGAGACATACCGGGCTATCTCCTTCTTCATACCATTCCACCAAAAGCGTTGACGAATATCTCTGTACATCTTCGTGCCGCCTGGGTGAATGGAATACTGCGAACTGTGAGCCTCTGCCATGACTTCCTGTCTGATATCTCCACTGGGTACACAAAGATGCGTGCCGTGCCGAAGTGTACCATCCTCATGATTATATAACTCTGGCCTTCTTCCTGCCTCGCACTCTGCTCTGAGCCGCTGAATCTTGGAATCTGTTAACTGTGCTGTCCGGATCCTCTCAACTATGGTAGACTGAATCTGTAGGCTGGCCATCAAGGCCACATTGGAAGGAAGAACCACTTCAATTCCCATCTTCTGAAGATCTGCCAATAGCTCTAGTTGCGCCGTCAGGAAATAAACTCCGGCTCTCCGGCTCAACGCATCTGCTACGACGTTGGCCTTCCCTGGATGATACTGCAAGTCCACATCATAGTCCACAAGTAGCTCGAGCCATCTTCTCTGCCGCATATTAAGATCCTTCTGGGTGAAAACATACTTCAGGCTCTTATGATCAGTAAATATCTCCACTCTGTCTCCGTACAAGTAGTGTCTCCACAACTTAAGTGCAAACACTACTGCTGCCAGCTCCAAGTCGTGGGTCGGGTAATTCTTCTCATGATCACGGAGTTGACGTGACGCATAAGCAATTACCTTCCCATGCTGCATCAAAACACATCCCAATCCTCTGCCTGAAGCGTCGCAATAAACTGTGAATCCTCCGGTCCCATCTGGAAGGGTGAGAATGGGAGCCGTTATCAAACCTCGCTTCAACTTCTCAAATGATTCCTGACATTCTGCTGTCCAAACAAACGGCACATCCTTGCGGGTCAACTGGGTCATCGGCGCTGAAATCCTTGCAAAATCAGAGACGAATCGCCGGTAGTAGCCGGCCAATCCAAGAAAGCTGTGAACTTCTGCCACTGAGCTGGGTACTGGCCATGCCTCGATAGCCACAATCTTCTGGGGATCCACTTCCACTCCTCCTCTGGTAATGATGTGACCCAAGTACGAAATGCGATCGAGCCAGAACTCGCATTTACTGAACTTGGCATACAACTGATGCTCTCTGAGAATCTGAAGAACCACACGGAGATGCTGCTCATGCTCCGCCTCACTCTTGCTGTAGACCAGGATGTCATCAAGGAACACTATCACAAACTGATCCAAGTAAGGCATGAAAATACGGTTCATGAGGTCCATGAACACTGCCGGCGCATTGGTCGCTCCAAAGGGCATAACTAGAAACTCCCAATGCCCGTACCTAGATCTGAACGCCGTCTTCGGGATGTCCTGCTCTCTGACTCTGATCTGGTGGTATCCTGACCGCAAGTCTATCTTCAAAAAAACTGAAGCCCCCCTGAGTTGATCAAACAAATCATCTATCCTCGGGAGAGGGTATCTGTTCTTGATTGTCACTGAGTTCAAGGTACGATAATCAACACATAGCCTGGACGTACCATCCTTCTTTTTCACAAGAAGCATCGGGGCTCCCCAAGGCGATCCACTAGCACGAATGAATCCCTTGGTTCTAAGTTCTTCAATCATCTTGTACAAAATCTCCAATTCTGAATGCGCCATTCTGTAGACTCGCTCTGATACTGGTGCTGTCCCGGGAATCAAGTCAATGGTGAACTCGATCTCCCGCTCTGGCGGCATCCCTGGAAGTTCCTCTGGGAAGACATCTGGAAACTCTTCAACTATCCGGGGTAACTGCACTGCTGCTACTGCCATCCGCAATACTGGAGGAGATTGCTCTACTGTGCCTCTGGAAAAAGAAAACTCTGGCTCTCCGGGAATACTAAAAACAACTCTGCCAACATGGCAGTCTATCCTAGCATAATGGTTCCTCAACCAATCCATGCCTAGGACTACATCATAGTCTGCCATAGGGAATTCTATGAATCTAGTGGGGAACTCTCTACCGCTAACTACGATCCGACACGAGGAAAACACTCGATCTACTCCCACAAGACCATTACCAGTAAGTATATTGAGCCTCACTGATAATGACTCGGGCTCCAACCCTATCCGTGTCGCGAATCGTGCAGACATGAATGAATGCGATGCACCAGAATCAAATAATACAGATGCTGGAAAAGTGTTGACGAGAATAGTACCTGCCACTACCTCACCTGGTGCAACTTCTTCTTCCATGGTCATCATCATAGCCTGACCTCTAGCTGCGGGTCCCCTCTGCTGGAATCCCCTCTGTCGGTTCTGTGCTGGAGCCTGGGTGAACTGCTGCTGGTTCTGCTGATGAAAGGCCTGGGCCTGGGGCGCCAATGGCCTTGGGTACTGCTGCTGCTGCTGCTGCTGCTGGACTGGAACTGGGGCTGGTCCCCTCACCGAAGAACTAGAAAGGTTGGAAGATGATGGACCTCCCCTATTCGGGCAGGTCCCTATCTGG
The DNA here is from genome assembly GCA_029216955.1 of Iris pallida. NCBI lineage: Eukaryota > Viridiplantae > Streptophyta > Magnoliopsida > Asparagales > Iridaceae > Iris > Iris pallida. The sequence goes on along the minus strand of JANAVB010037819.1, from coordinate 19,880,573 downwards.
TGGTCTGCTCCTCCACAAGCCAGGCACAATCCCTGTGCCCTGCGACACTCTGCCACTACATGGCCCGGCTTCCCGCAATGAGAACATCCCACCGCGGAAGACTGCTTCTGCTTCTGCTGCTGCGGGTACGTCGGGGTCGAATGCTGAACCGACGTCACTGAGGCCGCCCGCCTCGGAGTTCCAATGGTTATACCCCTAGCTGTCGGGGCTGGAGCTGATGATTGGTGCATCTGGTTGTGGGACCGCTTCCTGCCTCCGGTCCTGTCCACAATTCTCCGGGAGGTATACTCATGCCTCCTTGCTGTCTTCAACACTGCATCGAACGTCTGGTGCTCGAACTGCTCCACAGCCAATAATATCTCTAAATGCAGCCCTTGCTGGAACCGCTGAGCCCTATCGAACTCGGTCGCCACCAAAGTGGGGGCGAACCTACTCAGCCTGGAAAACTCGGTCGCATAGCCATCGACCGTCCTGCCTCCTTGCTTCAAGTTGGTGAATCTGGTCTGCAGGTCGTACCGTGCCACCGCATCGAAGTACTTTGTCTGGAATCTCTCTCTGAACGTCACCCAAGTGACTGGTGCTGCTAACCCCATGGCCTGAGCTGTCCACCAATTGCGAGCCAAGTCTAACAACTGTAGCCGTACCACCGCCACCTTCTCATTCTCAGGTGTCCTAGCTGCTTCTAGAACCACCTCGGTATCCTGAAGCCAAGCGTCTGCGGCAATCGCATCTTCACTGCCGTCAAAGAAGGGAGGGTTCAAGCGCTTGAAACTGTTGGCCGCCTGGTTTCCTTGGAGACCTCCTCGGTTTAGTGCATCATGAACTTCCTGGTGCAAGGCGTCGCCTCGACGATCTTGGGATGCAAGCAGTTCTCTGATAAGCCCTACCAAAGGTCCCTCATCCTGTCTAGCTGGTTGAACGGGCGGAGCTACCCGAACTGGAGGTTCCGAGCCTCCGGGAAGCATAACTCGGGAGGCTACTCCAGAGTGCTGAGCTTGATCTTCCTGGCGCTGGGGTGCTTGCCGAGCTCCCTCTGGCTGGTTGGCAGGTCCGGGAGTAATGCCGCTGAAGAAGACGACATAGGGAATAGTAAGGAAAGGATCAGGACAGATCAATGATACAAGCATGTGATCAGGTCAAGAATCTCAGGGATTTGAAGATACGAGCAGAGATCAAGGGCGAATATTGATTGAGACATCTATTTGGTAAACCCTCACATTTCTTGATTGACAAGACCTGCATGGGCCACCACTTAAACCGTGTCACGCCCCAGAACCAGAATACTGGAGAGCGGAGGCAGACACAGCCAGCTACGTATATTGAAATAGAATACATCTCAACTATACGGTCACGGCTGTCTAGATATGAGGGTTTACTACAAGCCAGCAGTCTCTTAAGGTCAAGCCTATTGTCTCAATCTCAAGCAATTAACAGAGTTACAAGATATTAGAGCATCAAATATATATATATAAGGCGTCCCAAATATTACATATTGGATGATCATGAAGCTAGTCGTACAAAATGATAGGACTAGCAAGAGTTCAGTCATACATGATCAACCCTAGGATTTGTTAATCATGTTTACAGCCCGTAGGCAGACAGTAAGTAAATGCATCGAGCTAACAGGTGCTCGTCGGCTAAACGCCTCAAAAGAATAAATTTACATATAAGTGGGTGAAACAAAAAGGAAAACCCACTCTTGGCCCGGGTTCCGTCTAGTTGTCACCATTGGGCTGGAAGCTTGGTAGATCCTCGGGAGCTGCTCCGAAATCTGGCCACACAAAACCAGCTGGGTCAAACCCCAGAAAGAGCAAGTGCCACAAAGGAGGCCACAAATAAGAACAAAAGCCAGCATATCAGAACATAAGAATAAAAGAAAGTACAAATAGTAAAGTACACAGGGCGATAAACGACTAGGGACGTGGAACCATTCCGGGAGCCAGGTTACAATCCTTAAACCAAACAAGGACCGGGATTGTAACCCTTCGCCTGAATAGCTCACTGCCTCTACCCATTTATCGTTAGAGATAAGTAAAACAATCATGATCAAGAGTTCCAGGTACAAGGCTAAACAAGACTTAGACAGGGCTGGACACCATTCATTCACAATCGGCCAAGCAAGTACTACGGCTTACTACTTTAACTAACTAGGGTTATCACAAGCCTAATTACTAACAAGATGCAAGTGAGAAACTCCCAGTCCCAAGCCCTGCAGACCATCCAGTTATCCTTCCGCGGGTTGAGAGTTATAGTTGGGTACATCGCCCAGGAAACGATATACCCTTAGGTGACTTAGAGGGTGCAACACATGACAGTGTGCTGGAAATGTGCTCTACTCGTCGGCAAGCTACAAGTCCATTAAAGCGCCCAGATAACGAGACTGCCTGTGACTGAGAATTCTCCATGTTCTAGTTTGATCTAATCATTAGCCTAATCCAATTTAGTGCGAGTCCCTGGCCGTGGTACCCAGGAAGTCACGTCCTAGACATGATGTAAGACAAGACAAGTGGATTGTGCAAACAAGCAAGCAGGAACACCCACGGTGTCAAGGCAAGTCAAGTCAAGTTATCAAGTCAAGTCAAGTCAAGAGTGCACCGCCACGGGCCACTATCAAGTTATCAAGATAAATCATGTCAGGGTACTTGTTAGGAGTGCACCACGACGGGCCACTATCATGTCAGGTTGGTCATGTCAGGAGTGCACCACTACGGGTCACTGTCATGTTAGGCTAGTTCCTTGTCATACCATGCTATGTACAATAGTCATTCCAAACATATTAAGCAAAATCAAGTTCATGCCAAAAGGCGTAAGGATATAAAATGGGCGTAAAATACCTAATAAAATACTAATATATAAAAAAAATAGGACTATAGAAGAGCCAAGATCAAGAAATAACAAATTCATCATAGATAAGTAGGTTGTGCAGGGTATATACTGCGCAGGGTGCCAAGTGTGCAGGGTGAGCTGCGCAGGATACCAACTGCGCAGGGTGCCAAGTACGCAGGGTGAGATGGCGCACAGATGGATTGCGCAGAAGGTAGACTGCGCAGGAGTTGGTTGCGCAGAGATGGATTGCACAATGGTCGATTGCGCAGGGGTTACTTTGCGCATGGCTGGCTTGCGCATGGCTGGCTTGCGCCAGCGCAATCCAGCGCAGCGCAAGCACTGGCTGAGGATCTTGCGCAAATGGCCATGCGCTAAAGAGCGCAGGTCAGGGTGCACAAATGGCCTTGCACTAAAGAGCGCAGGCCAGGGAATAGTGCGCAATCGGCCAGGTGCTAAAAAGCATTGGCCGAGAGCTCCACCATGGCTGAACTCTCAAGAACACCAAGTTCAAATCTTCACAACTTAGCCAAATCAAAACCAAATTTAGATTTTCAAAGTTCTAACTTGAGTAAAATTGAATTCTCTTCCACATGGAAGCATTAAAACAAGCTAAAATCAAAGTTTAATAGATCAAAACCAAGGAATTCCGAAAATAACTAAAACTTAGATCTAGAACAATGGAGACTCCAAATCACAAAATTCCAAGTTCTAATGTTGTTCTCCATGTCCTAATCTAGCTAATGAACAAATAAAAGGTGGTGCTTATTTAATGGCAAGATGCACTTGCCTATAGGTGTGGGTGGAGGAAGAAGAAGAAGAAGAAGAAATTAATGAAGAAATTATGGAGGAGAGAGAAGTAGGTGGGTTATAATGAGGGTGTTGTGGTGGAATGGAGGTGGAGTGTAGGCTTATGGTGTTCCATGCATGTTGAACCAAACCAAACCAAACCAAACATTCTCCACAAAAATAAAACCAAGCCATGGTTAAAACCTGTTTACAAGAATCAAAAGACCACATGTCCAGGAAAATAAAATACGTGCTAAAATCAAATACGAGCATAATACGAAATACGGGGAAATGAGGGTGACAGCAGCAGCAGGAGGAGCCTCGGGGTCAGCATCAGGAACAGGCTCAGCACCAGAAGGCAAAGGAGGAGTAGGATACATTACTAAAATCTGCTTAATTGGCGACGTAAATTTAGCGACGTTACAAAAACGTTGCTAAATTATGGACATTAGCGACGTATAAATGAAACGTCCGTAACCGTCGCTACTAGCGACGCAAATAGCGACGTGACAACGATGTATATTAGTTACGTGAGCTAGTCGTCGCGAAACGTCGCTACAACATCGCTAATTGCGACTGCTTTAGCGACGTTAATAATAACGTCGCTAAATTCTAAATAAATTAAATTCCACCCCCCCGATTCATTTCTTCCCATCTATTTTACTCCCTCACTCTCTTCCTCCGGTGTTCTTGCTCTCACTCTCTCCAGCGCTCTCGCTCTCGCTTTCGCTCTCACTCTCTCCGATGACTTCACTCTCTCCGACGACTCTCCTCTGGTACGTGACTCCCTCTCTCTCTCTATTTGTTGTTGGTGGTTGGGGGGTGCTGGTGTCACGACCCGTACCCTAGAGTAAGGGCACTAGACGTGGGTACGTCCAGCCTATGCCGCAGTGTCGGCGGTAGAACGCTGTCCTAGGTCAACATACATCTAACAATATATCTCTAAACAGTTTATACTCCCCGAATGGGGGTGACATAGCAGTAAATAAACTCAATCACAACTAAGGAAAAGATAGCACGATATGAAATAGAACTCAAAGAAACAGAGATAATAAAGTAGTCTAAGATAAACCCAGCAAATATCCAGAAGTACATGGTCTCAGATACAGAATGAAAGAATATATACAACTCAGAACTCAGAATAAAGTCTAGCTAAACATGTCTCAAGACTACATAAAATAAGATAAGCCTAACTAATCTAGTCTAGGCAATGGGGGTGATATCCTCAGCTAGAGCTGGGTCCCCCTGAGAGTCCAGCTCGCAAGTGTCATCTAAGGCTGCCCCGTAGTAAGTATCCAGACAAGCCTCCTCCTCGTCCTCTGTAATATTTTCAACAGGTCCAGTCAGGACAGGAGCGAGTACAGTACATCTCAACAGTTCATAGCAGGTTAGAAAATATAATCATGCAGTAAAGTAAGATACAGGTGCTGAAGAATACAGTATGTAAACAGAGAGAGAGAACTGTAATAGAAATATCTACTATAAGTAAGGAACTAACAGTGGCTAGTGAGTCAGAGTACAGGATAGCACATGTGAACAGAACATATTTGTACATGATCTACACTAAGGAGTTTCACATGATCTACACTACTATGGAATTGTTCACATGACTACTAGCACTCCCCCGTTTTCCCAATCAATACACAAGGATCTAAGCAGGTTATGTTATTATACATGATATCACATGGGGGCCCATGAAAGGGTGCATATGATAGTATACATGAGGGCTCTGTGAAGATGAGAGTACATAATTCACAAGAGTGTACATGTATGGTGAAAGCACAGGAGTACATGATAAAAGTGAAATGCACATGACACAATGTACCCGATGCTCCCAAGGGGGATAACATCGCATGAAGAGATCTAGTACCAATCCGTGATAATGTCGTGACAGCACAAGTAAAGTAATTTAATGCAGGAAATAATTCTAAGCAGGATATGAAATGATCAGAGAATGTACTCGCCTGGTATCTGAGTGTCCAATATGAAAGTACTGTCCGAGGAGTGGTGTCTGGCTCCTAATCAGAACAGCACAAGTCACAACAAGTCTAAAATGGTAAAATAAAGTTCTACTATGCACTCTACATGAGTCTAGGTCAATCTAGGCCAAAGTCAACTCTTGGTCAACTCTGGTCAACCCTAGAAGTCAAACTTGGTCAACTATGGTCAAACTAGGTCTAACAAGTCTAAACTAGGTCAAACTAGTCTATACTAGACTACATTAGTCTATACTAGGTCACTCAACCTACACTAGCTAGTACACAACACTACTAGGCTATCTAGACCAACTACACATGTTATATGGCATTTCTACGTATTACCTATATATGTACATTACATAGGTTATAGTGCAATTATTAGGAAACATCACATTATATATATACATATATATATAGGCTCAACATATATATATATATATATATATATATATATATATATATATATATATATATATATTCCCTAGTCTTCACATAGGTAAGTTTATGTATATAGTATGTATACATATATGATATATGTAATGTTACCTATATATATATATAGGTAACATTATATATATATATATATATATAATGTTACCTATATATATATAGGTAATGTTACCTATATATATATATATATATATATATATATATATATATATATATATATATATATATATATATATATATATATATAGATATATATATATAATATATATATATATATATATATATATATATATATATATATATATATTTTTTTTTTTATATATATATATTATATATTATATATATAGGTAACATTACCTATGTGATATATATATATTATATATATTTATATATATAATATATATATATATATCACATAGGTAATGTTACCTATATATATATATATATTATATATATATATATATATATATATAATATATATATATATAGGTAACATTACCTATGTGATATATATATATATATATATATATATATAATATATATATATATATATATATATATATATAGAGAGAGAGAGAGAGAGAGAGAGAGAGAGAGAGAGAGAGAGAGAGAGTATTAAAAATATATATATATATATAGAGAGAGAGAGAGAGAGAGTGTATAAGTGTGTGTGTGTGTGTGTGTGATGAGGGACTAGTGTGTAACTGTGAGGGATGGATGTAAGATTATGTGTGTAATAGAAGAGTAAAACATGTATGTGTGTGAGAACAGTGAGTGATAGAGTGTGAATTTGTGTGTGAGCTGTGATGTGTGTGTATGTATGAGTGAAAGAGTGTTTTAGAGGGTGAACAGTGTTGGACTGAATCAGGAAATGGGAACAAATGCACAGCAACAGTAAAGGAAAGGGAAATCAAACAAAATCAAAACTGAAACCAATCTCAATTTCAGAAAACTGAATTCTAGTTTTCCAGTTTTCATTAAATCCTCATTTTGATTCCCACACACCACCAAAACACACCAAAATCGACACACAGCTAGTTAACCTATAGAATAACACTAAATGGGACTAAAACTAATGTGTTAACAACATTAAATGGGTTAAAACAGTTGCCCAATTTCGTTTCCCAGAACTGGAATTCAGGAAAAATTACACCTAGTATCATAAATTGGTAAATTGACAACTACCTAATGAAAAATTATTAAAAATCAAAACAAAGAGTTGGTAATGTTCATACACAGTATATATGTGTCATACAACATGTTCGTGTCCACCAAAGTGGACACAAACGTGTCCAAGTGAATCAATACTCGAAATAGTGCACACAGGTACTGTTTCAGTGCACTGTATCGTGCACGTGTGCACGCGTGTCGTGCACACGACACAGCACGAACTAGGCCACGTGGTCGTGCACTCGTGTACACCTATACTAGGGCTAGGACTAGGTCGACCTGCACCGTGTCCTAGTGTCCGCGTGTCCAACTTACACACGCATATCAGTGTCGAGTAAACCTGACTGGAACTGACAGTGGCGACCAGTGCAACGTGAATAAATCCCTCGACACGCCACGTAGGCTCCTGAAACTTGACACATGGTGTGTTAGTAGGTGCCCCATAAAGTGTGTCGAACCCCGTGTCAAGTGGCCGCGTGTCGAGTCCTCCAAAGCCCCCGAGTAGCAGGGGACAGAACCCGAGCGCGCGCGTGTCAACAGCGCGTGTCCAAGCCATGAATCCGACACAAACAGACACTATAATCACCTCAGTCCCAAAGAAATACGTAAGCGACAGCAAAATAGTAATTTCCATTCAAATAGATTTCGTAAATAACCCAAAAAGTTCCTTTGAGGCATTTACACAAACACATTCATAGGGTCAATGATATGTGTCCAAACGGACACGAAACTATTGAAACCCGACACGAAACCAATGCAGACACTTAGGGGACTCCTAGGACTTCCTAAATATATAAATAAATCAGAATTTCATGGAGAAATGGAGAAGTTACCTATTCTTGAACTTTCTATAAAAATCCCCTTTCTAGAGCTCTTCTCCTTGATGTCCCAATCCACTCAAATCACAACAAACTGAAATGAAACTTCAAAATCAGCAAGTATAGGTATATTAGAACCTAATGGAAGAGATTTGAATGTAAAAGGAAATGGAATGAGAATCTAGGGATTAAAAGAAGTAGGAACAAACCTTTCCTTAAACTTTGAGCTTTCCTAAGAAAGAGACAACCCTAAAATTAGGAGAGTATTTATAAGGTGATGATCCCAATGATGATAGGGGTGGCCGGCCACTTAGTCTAGGCTAGGTTTTTGGAATTTGTCTTGGGCTTTGGGCCAACCTACAAGGCTATGGTTTGATTTGATTTAATAAAGGTTCTAAATCATAAGCCATGACTTATGACTTTCTAATTCCTATTGCTAATTAGAGTCTAATGACCAAACCAAGGATTAGCCTAGGTTAGACTAGAGTCATATAACCTAAACAATTCTAAAATAATCCCTAAAAATTCCCATAAATTCAAATAAATTCTAATAAATTTAAATTACCCCAAAAATGTCAAAAATACTCTCAGACTAGAAATATGGTAGTGACAAATCTACCCTCCTTAAAAGAATTTCGTCCTCGAAATTGAAAGACGAAATACAACTGATGAGAAGGATAGAAAGTATACCTCACGGTCCAAAAAGATAAGGGTAGCGCTCGCGCATCTCATCCTCCCACTCCCAGGTAGACTCTCCTGGAGAATGATGCCTCCATGCGACGCGTACCAAAGGTATCACCTGGTTCCTCAGAACCTTCTCCAGTCAATCCAGAATCTCCACTGGCTGCTCTGGATAGCTGAGAGAAGGCCCAACCTCTATCTCTGAATGATCGAGTACATGGCTAGGGTCAGCCACGTACCGTCTCAACTGTGATACATGGAATACGTTGTAGACCCCCACTAGCACAGGCGGCAAGTCTAGCCTGTATGCAACGTCACCGACTCTCCCGCTGATAACGAAAGGGCCGATGAAGCGCGGGCTAAGCTTTCCGTCTCCACCAAAACGTATCGTACCACGAGTCAAAGATATCCTCAAAAAAACTTGGTCTCCGACCTAATCACAAGCAAGGTCTCAATTAATTATAATAAACAAACATGATCAAAAAAATCACAAACAAACAAACCTAAATCTAATCCTACTCTAATCTGTACCTCAAACTCCAACGACCTCCGGTGGCTATCGGCCCAGTGCCGATGTCTGTCCTGCGCCACATAAAGTCTGTCCCTGATGAGCTTCACCTTCTTGGCTGCATCAACAACCATCTCTGGCCCCAGCAAAGCTCGCTCACCAACATCATCCCAAGATAAGGGTGTACGATAACTACGTCCGTACAGAGCCTCGAAAGGTGACATCTCAATGCTGGCCTGGAAACTATTATTGTAAGCAAACTCCATCAAATAAAGATGATCCTTCCAGGAACCTCCAAAGTCCAGGACGCACGTCCGCAGCATATTCTCAAGTGTCTGAATAATTTGCTCCGACTGTCCGTCCGTCTGGGGGTGGTATGCAGTACTAAACTTGAGCTGAGTGCCCAAGCTGGTCTGTAAACTCCTCCAGAAATGGGAAGTAAAACGGCTATCCCGATCTGAGACGATGCTGACCGGAACCCCGTGAATCCTGACTATCTGCCGCATATACATCTCCGCCAGCCTCTCTGTAGACGTACCCACCTTGAATGGTAAGAAGTGGGCCAATTTGGTCAACCTATCAATGATGACCCAAATTGCGTCTTTTTCTTCTGGAGTACGCGGCAATCCTGAAACGAAGTCCATAGTAATATGCTCCCATTTCCACTCGGGAATGGGCAGCGGCTGCAACAATCCACCGGGCCTCTGTCTCTCTGCCTTGACCTGCTGATAGACCAAGCACCTACCACGAAGCGAGCCACCTCCCGCTTCATCTCTGACCACTAAACATGCTCCCTCAGATCTCGGTACATCTTATTGGCACCCGGGTGTATAGAGTACTGAGATCTGTGGGCCTCCTGCATAACCTGCTCCCTGAGCTCTCTGCTGGGCACACATAATCTGGAACCGTGCCTCAAGGCACCATCCTTTGCAAGAGAAAACTCGCCCTCCAGAAATCCTGCTCGAACCTGCTCTCGAAGACACCGCAGAGCAACGTCCTCAAACTGTGCCGACTTGATCCTCTCTACCAAGTCCGACTGAATCTGCATCCCCCATAACTGCATCTGCACTCCGGGCACGATCACCTCAATCCCATGGCTCTCCAAGTCGGCAAGCAAATACCGATCCATGGTCAAACACATGGATGTCGGATACTTACTCAAGGCATCGGCAACCACGTTGGCCTTCCTTCGGTGATACTGAAGTAGGATGTCAAAATCCTTCATCAACTCTAGCCATCTGCGCTGTCTCATGTTCAACTCCTTCTGAGTGAACACATACTTTAAGCTTTTGTGATCTGTGAAGATCTCCACCCTCTCACCATACAGATAATGCTTCCACAACTTTAGAGCAAATATCACTGCTGCCAGCTCCAGGTCGTGGGTAGGGTAGTTCTTCTCATGGGGACGCAATTGCCTGGAAGCATAGGCAATCACCTTCCCATGCTACTGTAAGACGCAACCCAGCCCCTTCCCTGAAGCATCACTATAAATAGTGAAACCACCTGATCCTGAAGGCAATGTCAGAATCGAAGCTGTCGTAAGCCGCTTCTTCAACTCATCAAAAGCTGTCTGATACTCCTCTGACCAAACGAACTCAGCATCCTTCCGGGTCAACCGAGTCAACGGTTCTACAACCCGGAAGAAATCCTGCACAAATCTCCGATAATATCCTGCCAGCCCCAGGAAACTCCTGATCTCTGTAACTGAAGTCGGCGCTGCCCATGCCTCAACTGCTACAATCTTCTTGGGGTCAACTGAGATACCATCTCCAGTCACCACATGCCCCAAGAAGTCCACCCGGTCCAAGAAGAACTCACACTTGGAGAGCTTCCCGTAAAGCTTCTCCTTCCTGAGAGTCTCCAGCACGATCCTCAAATGCTCCTCGTGCTCCTCCTCAGTCTTGGAATATACCAAGATATCGTCAATGAACACCACCACAAACTGATCCAGATACTGGTGGAACACCTTGTTCATAAGGTTCATAAACACTGCTGGTGCATTGGTTAGCCCAAACGACATAACCAGAAACTCAAACTGCCCGTACCGTGTCCTGAAAGCGGTCTTGGGAATATCCTCCCTCTTCACCTTCACCTGGTGATATCCCGACCTCAGATCAATCTTGGAAAATACCCGAGCTCCGCTCAACTGGTCAAATAGATCGTCGATCCGCGGCAGTAGGTATTTGTTCTTGATCGTGAGGTTGTTGAGTGCCCTATAGTCAATACACATGCATACTGACCCATCCTTCTTTGGCACGAACAACACTGGTGCACCCCATGACGACGAACTCGAGCGGATGAAGCCCTTGTCCTGTGGCTCATCTACCTGCTTCTTCAGCTCCACCAGCTCGCTGTTGTTCACCCGATAGACATGCTGAGAGATGGGTTTCGCTCCTGGAACCAAGTCTATCGAGAACTCTATGTCTTTGTCTGGTGGCAATCCTGGCAACTCCTCTGGGAAAACATCCATATACTCTGCTATCAAGGGGTGTGGAATCGCCTGCTCCTCGACCGAGACACCACAGAAGACTCTGCTGCTCTGCTCTGCCTGATGTCTGGAGTACTAGAACTCTGGCTTCCCCAACGCTCTGAAGAGAACTCTACCCCCTCTGCAATCAATGCTGGCTTGGTGCCTGCTCAACCAATCCATGCCTAGTACTATATCGTAGTTCGGCAATGGCATTACGAGCAGGCTCACCTCCAACTCACGACCTCCCAAAACTACTCTCCGACCCTTACATACATCACTCACGAGGATAATGCCACCCCCGGTCGTGATCTTGTAAGTCCTAGGCAATGATTCAGCTATGATACCGTGTCTAATCGCAAAAGATACTGATATGAAGCTATGCGAAGCACCGGAATCGAATAATACAAAAGCTGGAATGGAGTCGAGAAGAATCGAACCTGCAATCAGCTCTCAGATGGCCTCCGCATCCTCTGCTGCCATGGCGAACCCTCGCCCCTAGTGGCCTCCCCTGGCCTGATGTTGGTTCTGGACGAACCTCTGCTGCTGCGTCTGCAGGGCTGGTCCCCTCTGCTGGCCTGCTGCTGCCCTGGCTCCTCCTTCCTGGACTGCTCGTCCCCCAGACCTAGCACAATCCCTCAGCTGATGATCTGCCACTCCGCAAAGAAGGTACTTTCCGAGCCTCTTCCTGCACTCGTTCCATTCATGCCCTGGCTTTTTGCAGATGGTGCAACTGACTATCTGCTGCCTGGGTGCCTGATGCTGAAAATGCAGCTGGTGAACTGGCTTCTGCTGGATCGGCTGCGGCTGGAACTGCCTCTGCTGCTGATGCTAAAAGTGGGGCCTCTTGGCCTACCCCTGCTGCTGCTGCCTCCAACTGGGTCTCGTCCCCTCTTAAGCCTAAGCTCAAGGTCATCCTCTGCTAGCAAGGCTCCCGTCAAGATCTCCTCGAACGTAGCATCCCGGTTGCCCTTGGTCAAGGACTTGACCTCCTTGACTAGACCCTTCCGGAACCTCTGGGCCTTCGCCGTCTCGCTCAAGCCCTCTACAAACGTGTCGAGGCGGCCAAACTCCCCGGCGTACTCCTCCACTGAAAGGCTCCCCTGGACTAGGCTCTCGAACTGCGACTCCAAGGCTCTGAGTGCTGAATCTGGGAAGAAATTCTTCTTGAAGAAGCCCTTGAACTGCTCCCAAGTCTGCCCAGGTACCCCCACCCTGGGATCTGACTAATACCAGGTGCGAGCAAGATCTCGCATCCGGCGAGCTGCGGCATCGATCTGAAGATCTGCTGGTATCCTGGCCAAGCGGAAGATCTCCTCTATATGCTCGATCCACTCATCGGCATATAGGATCCCCTCTGTCCCCAGAAAGTCTCTGGGGCTCGTCTTTTGAAACTGCTCGATCCCTGGTGTCCTCGGCTACTGCACCACCGGTCGAGCTGCAACCGTCGTAAGGGCTAACTCCATGCCCTTGTCCTATCGAGCCTGCTGCCGGTCCATGAACTGCTGGAAGTACGCGAACTTCTGCACTGCGTCTACGTATCCTGTAGGCGGCGACTGCTGAAAGGATCCTCTGGAATGACCGGGTCCTGCCTCCGAGCCGGTGGAAGCATACCCCCTGCTGCTACTTGCCGAGGTCTCAATACGAACAGAGGTGGCAGGAGCTGCAGTCCCCTGACCTCGCTGTACTGGCTGGGAGGCAGCAGTCCCCTCATAGTATTTCCATGAATGGTACATTGTGATCTAGTCTCTACCATCCTGAAGATAGACAAGCAAGAGTATCAATTTCTGAAAAAGAAGCGAAATAACAAAGGCGGACAGTTAAAAATTCAAAGGATCAGCTGACAATAAGGATTTAGATGGCAATAAAAGAATTTTTCCTAAAGTGATTGAGTACCTTAAAATTAATGTCCTATATCTTACTGCAGGCTGTAGTGATACTCTAGTTCGAATACCACTACACTTCTAGTCTAGACCTACAAGGGCAACCACTAAAAATGTGTCACGACCCGTACCCTAGAGTAAGGGCACGAGACGTGGGTACGTCCAGCCTACGCCGCAGTGTCGGCGGTAGAACGCTGTCCTAGGTCAACATACATCTAATAATATATCTCTAAACAGTTTATACTCCCCGAATGGGGGTGACATAGCAGTAAATAAACTCAATCACAACTAAGGAAGAGATAGCACGATATGAAATAGAACTCCAGGAAACAGAGATGATAAAGTAGTCTAAGATAAACCCAGCAAATATCCAGAAGTACATGGTCTCAGATACAGAATGAAAGAATATATACAACTCAAAACTCAGAATAAAGTCTAGCTAAACATGTCTCAAGACTACATAAAATAAGATAAGCCTAACTAATCTAGTCTAGGCAATGGGGGTGATGTCCTCAGCTAGAGCTGGGTCCTCCTGAGGGTCCAGCTCGTAAGTGTCATCTAAGGCTGCCCCGTAGTAAGTATCCAGACAAGCCTCCTCCTCGTCCTCTGTAATATTTTTAACAGGTCCAATCAGGACAGGAGCGAGTACAGTACATCTCAACAGTTCATAGGAGGTTAGAAAATATAATCATGCAGTAAAGTAAGATACAGGTGCTGAAGAATACAGTATGTAAACAGAGAGAGAGAACTGTAATAGAAATATCTACTATAAGTAAGGAACTAACAGTGGCTAGTGAGTCAGAGTATAGGATAGCACATGTGAACAGAACAGATTTGTACATAATCTACACTAAGGAGTTTCACATGATCTACACTACTATGGAATTGTTCACATGACTACTAGCACTCCCCCGTTTCCCCAATCAATACACAAGGATCTAAGCAGGTTATGTTATTATACATGATATCACATGGGGGCCCATGAAAGGGTGCACATGATAGTACACATGAGGGCTCTGTGAACATGAGAGTACATGATTCACAAGAGTGTACATGTATGATGAAAGCACAGGAGTACATGATGAAAGTGAAACGCACATGGCACAATGTACCCGATGCTCCCGAGGGGGATAACATCGCATGAAGAGATCCATATAGTACCAATCCGTGATAATGTCGTGACAGCACAAGTAAAGTAATTTAATGTAGGAAATAATTCTAAGCAGGATATAAAATGATTAGAGAATGTACTCGCTTGGTATCTGAGTATCCAATATGAATGTACTATCCGAGGAGTGGTGTCTGGCTCCTAATCAGAACAGCACAAGTCATAACAAGTCTAAAATGGTAAAATAAAGTTCTACTATGTACTTTACATGAGTCTAGGACAATCTAGGCCAAAGTCAACTCTTGGTCAACTCTGGTCAACCCTAGAAGTCAAACTGGGTCAACTATGGTCAAACTAGGTCTAACAAGTCTAAACTAGGTCAAACTAGTCTATACTAGACTACATTAGTCTATACTAGGTCACTCAACCTACACTAGCTAGTACACAACACTACTAGGCTATCTAGACCAACTACACATGTTATATGGCATTTCTACATATTACCTATATATGTACATTACATAGGTTATAGTGCAATTATTAGGAAACATCACATTATATATATATATACATATATATATAGGCTCAACATATATATATATATATATATATATATATATATATATATATATATATATATATATATATATATATATATATGTAACATTACATATATCATATATGTATACATACTATATACATAAACTTACCTATGTGATGACTAGGGAATATATATATATATATATATATATATATATATATATATATATATATATATATATAAAAATATATATATATATATATATATATATATATATATATATATATATATATATAGGAAGCGGATCAAAGGCCCCGCCCGCGGAGCCCCGTCGAAGCCCCGCCCCCCCTGCACCATCGGATCGCGCGGGGCCAGCGTGGGGCCCGCCCCCGCCCGCGCGATCCAACGACTAAGGGAGGGCGGGGCTTCGGCGGGGCTCCGCGGGCGGGGCTCCCGATCCGCTCCCATATATATATATATATATATATATATATATATATATATAGAGAGAGAGAGAGAGAGAGAGAGAGATAGAGAGAGAGTGTATAAGTGTGTGTGTGTGTGATGAGGGACTAGTGTGTAACTGTGAGGGATGGATGTAAGATTATGTGTAATAGAAGAGTGAAACATGTATGTGTGTGAGAACAGTGAGTGATATAGTGTGAATTTGTGTGTGAGCTGTGATGTGTGTGTATGTGTGAGTGAAAGAGTATTTTAGAGGGTAAACAGTGTTGGACTGAATCAGGAAATGGGAACAAATGCACAGCAACAGTAAAGGAAAGGGAAATCAAACAAAATCAAAACTGAAACCAATCTCAATTTCAGAAAACTGAATTCCAGTTTTCCAGTTTTCATTAAATCCTCATTTTGATTCCCACACACCACCAAAATACACCAAAATCGACATACAACTAGTTAACCTATAGGAGAACACTAAATGGGACTAAAACCAATGTGTTAACAACATTAAATGGGTTAAAATAGTTGCCCAATTTCGTTTCCCAGAACTGGAATTCAGGAAAAATTACACCTAGTATAATAAATTGGTAAATTGACAATTACCTAATGAAAAATCATTAAAAATCAAAACAAAGAGTTGGTAATGTTCATACATAGTATATATGTGTCATACGACATGTTCGTATCCACCAAAGTGGACACAAACGTGTCCAAGTGAATCAATACTCGAAACAGTGCACACAGGTACTGTTTCAGTGCACTGTATCGTGCACGTGTGCACGCGTGTCGTGCACACGACATAGCACGAACTAGGCCACGTGCTCGTGCACACGTGTACACCTATACTAGGGCTAGGACTAGGTCGACCTGCACCGTGTCCTAGTGTCCGCATGTCCAACTTACATACGTGTATCAGTGTCGAGTAAACCTGACTGGAACTGACAGTGGCGACCAGTGCAACGTGAATAACTCCCTCGACATGCCATGTGGGCCCCTGAAACTTAACACGTGGCATGTCAGTGGGTGCCCCATGAAGTGTATCGAACCCCGTGTCAAGTGGCTGCGTGTCGAGTCCTCCAGAGCCCCCGAGTAGCAGGGGACAGAACCCGAGCGCGCGCGCGTGTCAACAGCGCGTGTCCAAGCCATGAATTCGACACAAACAGACACTATAATCACCTCAGTCCCAAAGAAATACATAAGCGACAACAAAATAGTAATTTCCATTCAAATAGATTTCATAAATAACCCAAAAAGTTCCTTTGAGGCATTTACACAAACACAATCATAGGGTCAATGATACGTGTCCAAACGGACACGAAACTATTGAAACCCGATACGAAACCAATGCAAACACTTATGGGACTCCTAGGGCTTCCTAAATATGTAAAGAAATCATAATTTCATGGAGAAATGGAGAAGTTACCTATTCTTGAACTTTCTATAGAAACCCCTTTCTAGAGCTCTTCTCCTTGATGTCCCAATCCACTCAAATCACAACAAACTGAAATAAAACTTCAAAATCAGCAAGAATAGGTATATTAGAACCTAATGGAAGAGATTTGAATGGAAAAGGAAATGGAATGGGAATCTAGGGATTAAAAGAAGTAGGAACAAACCTTTCCTTAAACTTTGAGCTTTCCTAAGAAAGAGGTAACCCTAAAATTAGGAGAGTATTTATAAGGTGATGATCCCAATGATGATAGGGGTGGCCGGCCACTTAGTCTAGTCTAGGTTTTTAGAATTTGTCTTGGGCTTTGGGCCAACCTACAAGGCTATGGTTTGATTTGATTTAATAAATGTTCTAAATCATAAGCCATGACTTATGACTTTCTAATTCCTATTGCTAATTAGAGTCTAATGACCAAACCAAGGATTAGCCTAGGTTAGACTAGAATCATATAACCTAACCATGTCTATACTAACTAGGGTTAGCTCATAGGTTGGTCTACAAGGGTCAAAACTAGTCAAAGTCAACCTAGTCTAAACAATTCCAAAATAATCCCTAAAAATTCCCATAAATTCAAATAAATTCTAATAAATTTAAATTACCCCAAAAATGTCAAAAATACCCTTATACTAGAAATGTGGTAGTGACAGGGGAGAGCGGGTGGTTGGGGGTAAGGAATGGTTGGAGGGTGGCTGGGGGGAGGGGTAGGGGGGGAGCGGGTGGTTGGGGGTAAGGAATGGTTGGAGGGTGGCTGGGGGGTGGGACAGGGGGTGAGGGCGGCTGGGGGTGAGGAGGGGGGCTGGGGGAAGGGGATGGTTATGGTTCGGGTTAGGGGGGAGGGGCAGGAGGGGGGGCGGCTAGGGGGTGAGGGCGGGGGGGGGAGGGGGGGCTTGGAAGGGGAGGAGGGATGGTGGGGGAGGGGTTGGGGATAGGGTTCGGGTTAGGGTTATGGGTGGTGTAGGGGTTGGGGGGGATGGGGAGGGGAGGGGGGCTGGTGGGGGAGGGGTTAGGGATAGGGTTCGGGTTCGGGTTAGGGGTGGTGTAGGGGGGAGGGGTACGGGGGGGCTGGGTCCGGGGCACCGATAGTGCCGAAAAATCTGATAATTTAGTAATAGTTATTTGTTTTCCGACACCAAAAAATATGATACTCTGATTCAAAATCACGTACCCATAGTGCCGAAATTTGTAACACGTAGTTTTGTTGGTTGGTTAATTTGTAACACGATAGTGCCGATATTTGTAACACGTACCGATAGTGCCGATATTTGTAACACGTAGTTTCCTTGATCCCGATACTCATAGGAATGGTCCCGAGTCACGGCCGTAATATATAGTATATTCATTTTAGTTTGTAGCATATTTATTTTAGTTTTGAAGTTTATTCATTTTAGTATGTAGTATGTAGTAGGAATGGTCCCGACTCATAGGAATGGTCTCGAGTCACGGCCGTAGTATGTAGTATGTAGTATATTCGTTTTAGTTTTGAAGTTTATTCATATTTACAGATATCTAGAAATGGCTATATCCATGTATCTGCTAGACCGTTCATAGATGTATAACCGCATTTGAGATGACAGGTGCGGTGTACGAGATGAATACATCGCCGGAGTAGAACAATTTCTCTAATTCGCGAAGGCGTTTCCTCAATCCATGGACGACATAGATATTAAGTGTCCGTGTGTAAAATATCGGAACATAAATTTTCAACCAGAATTGGATGTGACGTAACACTTATACACAAAGGGTTTCCTTCCGAATTACTACCAATGGACCGCACACGGAGAGCTTGTACCTTTAACATTCCAAGCGGAGCCTTATGTGGAGCCTTTTGTGGAGCCTTATATGAATGTCCACAAACGAACTGGTGTCGACAACGAGCACGTGAACATGGTCTTCGACGCTGCGGGGCCTAGTTTCGATCCATACAATCGTGACGCAGCTGAGGAGGCACCGAATGCCGATGCCGCAAAGTTTATGGAGTTGCTGGAGAATGTAAGGACTCCTTTATACCCTGGCTGTGAGGACCATTCACCGTTAGAGGTGATCACTCAGCTCTTGAGCATAAAGTCTTACTTTAACATGTCGCAAGAATGCTACAATAGAGTGCTCGAGTTGATTACCGATATCTTGCCGGAGGGTGCCAAGTTACCGAAAGACTTCTACCGCTCTAAGAGGATGGTGAGATCTCTCTGTATGGGATACGACAAGATCGATTGCTGTCAGAACGGATGCATACTTTACTACAAAGATCACAAGGATGCAAAAGTGTGCGGATTCTGTGGTGCTGATCGCTATAAGCCAACTGCTGCAGGCAATTCTAGAAGATCGACTGCATCAATGCACTACTTGCCGTTGACGCCGCGGTTGCAGAGATTGTTCATGGTGAAAGAGACTGCCGAAAATATGAGTTGGCACAAGAGACAACAGACCGAAGGAGTGTTGGATCACCCATCTGATGGAGAAGCGTGGAAGCACTTCGATCGAGCATATCCTAATTTCACTTCTGATGCACGTAATGTAAGGTTAGGGCTCTGCTCTGATGGTTTCACCCCATTTGGTCTTTCAGGCTCCCAATATTCATGCTGGCCGGTAATCCTCACTCCGTACAACCTACCGTCTTGGATGTGCATGAAGACACATTACATATTATTAACTATTATCATCCCCGGTCCGAACAACCCGAAGAGTAACATCGACGTATACTTACAGCCGTTGATAGATGAGCTGAAGTAGCTGTGGAAAACAGGGGCGTACACGTATGATGCTTCAAAAAAATAGAATTTTCAGATACGGGCAGCACTAATGTGGACAATCAATGACTTTTCGGCTTATGAAATGTTATCTGAATGGAGCACTCATGGTCGACTTTCATGTCCGTATTGCATGGACCGCATAAGGCTTTTCGTTTGAGACACGGAGGAAGCCATGCTTCTTTGATTGTCACTGGTAGTTCTTGTCGAAAGACCATCCGTACCGTAGGAACAGAACTGTATTCCGTGTCGGAGCTATGGAGAAGGACGATCTACCGCAAATGTGGTCCGGAGAGGACACATGAGAGCAAGTAAAAGAAATCCCAAGTGCTATTGAAGATCCTACAACAAGCAGCCGTTGTGAGGGATTGTGCAAAGATCATAACTGGACCAAAAGGAGTATATTCTGGAATATGCCATATTGGAGTACAAATCTGATTAGACATAACCTTGATGTTATGCATATCGAGAAGAACGTGTTTGATAACATAATTAATACTGTAATGGACATCAAGGGAAAGACAAAAGATAATCAGAAGGCTAGATTGGACTTAGCCGAAATATGTAGACGTCCTACATTGCACATGATAGACAACGGGAACGGAAAGCTTTTGCGGCCTAAGGCAATCTACTCACTGGACAAGGTGGACAAAGTGAGACTTTGTAGATGGATCCAGGACTTGAAATTTTCGGACGAATACGTCTCCAATCTAAGAAGATGTGTCGACATAAAGGAGTGTAAACTGACCGGAATGAAGAGCCACGATTGCCACGTATTCATGGAGAGGTTAATTCCTGTTGCATTTCGAGAATTTTTATCGCCGGTAGTCTGGGATCCATTAACAGAGCTTAGCATATTCTTCAGAGATCTTTGTTCTTGTAAGTTGCTCGTCGATCGTTTAGAGAAACAAGAGAAGGACATTGTGGTAATACTTTGCAAACTTGAGAGAGTTTTTTCTCCTGCATTCTTCGATTCAATGGAGCATTTGCCGATTCATCTTATCCATGAGGCTCTTGTTGCTGGACCTGTCGGTTATCGTTGGATGTACCCGTTCGAACGACAGCTGAACCACCTCAAGAGGAAGGTAAAAAATAAGGCACGGATGGAGGGTTCTATTTGTGAAGCATATGTCCTTGAGGAGATTTCAAACTTCTGTTCCATGTATTTTCAGCCTCATATTGCTACAAACAGAACAAGGGCTCCCAGAAATGATGACGACTATGATGTTGGTATTGAGACAAAGCTGAAAGTATTTACTGCCTACGAAAAACCATCTGGTAAAATAAGAAAAAGATATCTAAATGATGATGAGGTTATAGCTGCAATGTTATATGTATTGCTCAACTACGACGAGGAAGAAGTGGACAAGCTAGAGGGGTAAGTAAAATTATTTCGCGTGCTTCGTTGCTTCTGAATATAACTAATATACCTATGATTCGTTGCTTTTCAGCAAGTTTAAGGATGAGGTAACGTCCAAGAATCCGTACACAACTGAGGAGAAAGTAGAACAACAAATGAGACTTTATTTTCCTTTTTGGTTGAGAGCATATGTACGGACGTAGTCACAATTTACTTTTTCTGTACATTTATATTTGTACATAATAATTAAGTTAGCATCATTTATATGGTATTTAGGTTGATTGTCCGGAGGCAATCCTTGAGAATGAGTATATTAAAACTCTAGCTAAGAGGCCAATTTATCAAGTGAAGACCTACCCAAGTTACTGCATAAATAGTTTCAGGTTCAAGTCAACAAATGCTCGAATAAAAGACGACTTCTTGGATTTGGATTCTACGAAGAATAGCTGTTTGTGCATAAAATCTTCAAACTACAAAGACGTCGACCCAGACAATGACTTCTTTGGCGTCTTACGGGAGATTGTGGAACTGACATACAATTATGCTATTGAACCTTATAAGATCGTCTTGTTCAGATGTGACTGGTTCGATCCGATCCAGGATCGAGGTTGGAGAGTTGACAAACATGGTCTTGTTGACATAAATTATCGTCGTCGATATCAAGCTTATGAGCCGTTTGTTCTAGCAAGCCAGGCTCAGCTAGTTTACTTTACCAGCTATCCAAAATGAGGAGCCGAGAAATCAGATTGGTGGGCAGTCTGTAAGACTAAAGCTCGAAATACCTTCGATGTCGATGAGATAGCTTATCAGAAAGACGAACTACCTCTTATTACAAATATTGTCGATGTGGACTCAACGGAAGTTCCTCATGACATATTTCATCAATTGAAAGAGGTAGAAGTATCAGAAGAGGAAGAGAAAGTTGATAGAAGTGAAGAGGAAGAGGAAGAGGAATCGGAACAAGATAAATTTTCAGAAGAGGATTGAATATGTTTATTTTTCAGATGTAGTATGGTTTACTTTTGTTTTTTCAGATGTAGTATGGTTTACTTTTGTTTTAGCGACGTTAATAAGCGACATTTTTGATGGAACTGGGGATTCCCAGGACCCTTCCTTTGGTGTGCGTATTGATCGATAGAAAGTTAGACAGATCTAATACGTGTTCTAACCCTTTATAGGCGGAAACTAGGGTTCACGAATTATACCTGCAGCGGAAAGGAGACAAGTAATTCTTGGCAATCTCGAACGGACGACCCCAAGATCTTCTGCACGTATTCCTTCCTCGAGTTGGACGTCGTGTGGGCGACGATCTCCCAACCTTTTTTTCTCCTTGGCAGCCCTCTCTTTCTCTCCTTACGTGAATCACGAATTTAGAGAAAGTTTCAGATTTCTGATATGTAATATGGCGGCCAGAGAATAGAGGATATATATAGGCTACGACAAGGACCATGAGGAGAAATTAGGGTTAGGCCTTCTAATGGATCTGGATATCCCGTGTTCAGCCCGAACACACAATCCAGGCCCATTAACAATAGCTCGGTCCACTAATGAGCTATTGTTGCACTACCTCCCTAATCCCAAATTATGTTTGTGGGCTCCTTTTATTATATGCTCGTTTGGCTCCCCATGTTAAGATATCGTATGTCCGTCGATCAAATTAAGTTACTGACAACTATATTGATTCGACATCTTTTATCCTTAAGTAGTACCGCTCAACTTTATTTGTCATATCGGATATAATCTACCTGCAGGGTTTACATGATAATCCTTACGAGCTCCTTAAGAGGACATCATCAACCCGATGTATCGGGACATGGATTCCATTTATAATCAACAGCTCGTCATACATACACTGTTATTACCCAATTCATAGAGGTTGTTGATCCATAATGAATCTCACTCTTTTATGAGTCAAAATAATGCAAACTGCATATACATGTCCGTTATTATATCCGGGTTAAGAGCACAAGCATTCATAATAACAGAGGTGTTTGTCCTCTTACGTAGTCAGTACAAAGAGAACAACCTCAAGTGGTCCTATTCAATACACACAAAGTATACTATTGTAAACCTATAGTCAAGATAGACTAATACCAGATTACACTACAACCTTTCCAATAGATTGTCCAAGTCCATCTAGGTTGTGAACTATTTATATACTCCATAGGGAACTGATAATATGATCTTCTGTGTGACACCACACACCATATTATCTATAAAATAGAATATTAGACATTTGCATTAACACTTGCAACAAATACAATATGCAAACATTTGCCCATATGATTCTCATTCAAAATTTAAGGAAATAAGGTTACTAAAAAAGTGATGCTTTTAGTATATAACCCTAACAGTTTTCAGATGTAGTATGGTTTACTTTTGTTTTTTTCAGATATAGTATGGTTTACTTAGCGACGTTCCCTGGCTGTAGTATGGTATACTTTTGTTTTTCAAAGGTGTAGTGTGGTATACTTCTGTATTTTTTCAGATATGGCTCAACGTGGATCATTTAGTTTCGGTGCTGGTGGGAGTTGACGACCCCGACAGTCTCCATCTACCAATCCTACCGACTCCTCATCCCCCCGCACTCCAGTATACACTAGCGGTCTAGTCGTCGGTAGTGCCTCCATACCCGGCTCTAGCAGTTCGAGGCTAGGGCCTTCTTCATCTACGCAGCCAGTACCGTCGAGTATTCCAGAGGTCGATCCCACTATTGAGGAGCAGGCCGAGGCCGAGGCCCACGTCGAGGTCAAGGGCGATGGCGAGGCATACGTCGAGGACGAGGCCGAGGCCGAGGGGCAGGCTGCGGGCAGGGGCAAGGACAGGGGCAGGGGACGGGGCAGGGGCATAGTGCAGCTCCCATTTGAGACAGATCCTCCGTGTCGCCCGGAGGGGGATCGGAGGTTGGAGATTTGGGCTTGTACTCTGACCAGGCGGTAAGTGAAATTATTGCATTTAATTACTTTAAATTTATTAAAAACTTGTTTAATAAATTTTAATTTTTATTTTACAGGTATCAGCCCTCCTCCGTACACCGGTCGCTGGGTACATTCTTGCGACAGAACTACGGCAGGCCCTGGATCAACTGGAGGGATGTCCCGGCCGAAAGGAAGGCCTTCTGGTTTGAGCACTTTTCGGTACGTAAAAGTTTATTTCCTTTTAAAATTTAGTATGTTATGTTATAACTTATGTACTTCTATGATTTTTTCAGCGGACTTACTTCTTCCCTTCCAACCGTGTCATTGCTGTCGAGGCTATATTTTCCAGCGTCGCCAGCAAGCTCATTAGGGACGCGATCCTCGACCAAAAGGATCGCGACCGCCGGGGAGAGCCTATTCAGGGTTGGATCTCTGTCGCCGACTGGGCGGTAATGAAGAGGAGATTCGAGGAGGAAGCCTACAAGGAGAAGTCCGCGAAGTCTAAAAGAGCACGACAGGCGGGGTCGCAGTGGTGTGGTGGATCACGGTCCATCATAGATTTTTTTCACTCATATGGAACGTATCTCGTCGTATACCCATAATTAATACTTTATAGTAATATATTTCTTTCAACTTAACGAACAAATCATATAATAGTTTCGTAACAGGTTGAATCGGAAGAAGACCCGAATATGGTGACCTTGTTCCTCGCCACGCACACGAAGGGGGAGCGTTTCGTAGACGACAAGGCCCAGGACACCTACATAAGTTTTACTTAATGCTAGTTCATTAATATTAATTTTTAGTTACATAGAAAATTCATATAGATGTTATTTCTAGGTCGAGTTTTAGAAGTTTTACTTAATGCTAGTGCATTAGTATTAATTTTTAGAGACCACGTGAGAATTTATATAAATGTTATTTCTAGGTCGAGTTTTTGAGGCTTAGGAAGACCGGGCCGATACGGTCAGAGGGATCTGGTGCTAGCACTTCCCAGCAGTCCTCGGCCGCCGCAGCTCAGTCAGATGACGAACTGTGGATGAGGGCCGTTAGTGGCATGCATAGCGGTACGTACTATGGTACGGGATCCTATGGTGCCTTCATTGCGTCACAGGCCTCTGCGACCGCCACTAGTGTGCCCGGCCCCGCACAGACTGAGGAGTCGCTCCGCCACCAGTAGAGTGTCGATACGCAGATCGCAGCTCTGCACGACAAGATGCTGCAGATGATAGAAAGGCCGCATACAGATGATTCTGTGCTCATCTCACACTTCGAGAGGCTTGAGGAGACTACGGAGGCGTTGTGACAGATGACCCGTACTACGTAGGAGGCTACGCAGCGGTTGGTCGAGCAGATACAGCATTTTCAGAAGATGGCTACGAAGCGACCGTCTGCTGGTACGTCAGGAGCATCGTCTACATCCGGCGGTGCACGGGAGGACATGCTCGTCCACCTGTTGTCACCGAAGGAGTATCAGACGATCCTGACGTTGTGACGACAGTCATCTGGTGGCGCTCCTCCTCCAGCATCGGGTCCAGCTCCAGCTCCAGGCGATCAGTAGTTTTATTTTTGCATTTTTGGACTGTACTATATTTTCGACTTTGTATGTATTTGCGGATATTGATTTGGTTTGTTCAGGATATTATATATTGACATTGTTCATTGCGGATAGTACTTTTTCTTTATATTTTTTGTATATTCTGGAATGTATTGTGCGTGCCGGTATTGAGTGTTCCATCGAGGGGGTCGGCGAACACAGCGATTGGATTCTGTATTTTGTATTTTGTATTCTATATTTTGGCTCAGGCTCCAGCTCTATTTGCATTCTGGAACCTATTTTTTATTTTTTTTATTTTTTAACTTAGCGACGTTTTTAGCGACGTTCATAGTCGTCGCTAAATTTTAGCGACGTTAATAAATGTCACTAAAAGCGTTGCTAAATGCTAACGTGGCAACACGTGGCACCAAATCTTATGTCAGAACGTCGTCGCCAAAAACGTCGCAATAGTGTCGCTAAACGGCGACCACATGATAACGTCGTCTTTTACGTTGCTAATTAGCGTCAACGTTAAAACGTCGCAAATAACGTTGCCCTAGCGACGTTTTACGACGTTTTCTCATTTAGCGACACGTTTTTTTTTCCGTCATTCCCGAAACATCGCCCTAAACGTCGCTAAATTGATTTAGTGACGTTTTCACCGAGGTTAGCGACATTTTTAAACGTCGCTAATCTAAACCTAGACCTACTGAGCTCAATGGTAGTAGAGGAGTAAGGACAGGTTTGAAGATCGATTTCAAACCTCCTAAAGATAGAAGCCAAATGCATAGGATAGACGAGGTTGCGTCCTGCATTTCTGAAGTTAAGCATCCAAGCCATCATAGTCTTGGGAACAGAAAATGGAATGCCAAAGTGAATGTGGTACATGGCTGACAAATCCAGGAAGGTAATCTCATCAGAGGATCCCTTCTTTGGAAGAAGAACAGAGAATACAAACCTGTGGAGTTCATAGAAGTTTTGATTTAGATGTTTGGAGTAAACTCTTCTAGGAACAGGTTTAGGATGGCACAGAAGTTCTTTGAAGGAATCAAAGGTGACATCTTCAGGAAATTAAATATGATGAATGTCCACTAAAGCTTCACCTACATCAGGAACATGAAAATATTCACTGATGTCGGCGACACTGAATTCTAGTTCTTGCCCAGCAACACAGGAATAGAAATTGTCGTTATCTTTTACTTGCAGGTTGTAGTAAAACATACGAACAACATTATCATAAACGTTCTCATCTACTTCAAAAAAATCACGATTACTGAGACGGTTAAAAGTGGGAGCATATTCAGAAAAGATGGTAAAGTTTACACGTGCTCCAGCACAAATTCTACGACTGGAAAATAAGTAAAAGCAAAGTTCGAAAAATTCCTTATCGAGAAAGAGAACAGAATTATAATCATCAGTTCCCGTAGGTCGAGCTGGACCAAAAATATTAGTGGGAACATAGTCAGAGGAGGATGATCCTCTTGTGAGGAATCAACCTTTCCCTTTTGGTGCTTAGGTGCCATGGATGAGAAGGAAAGAAGAATAGAATACCTTCGAAGAGGAGGAAGATGGTTGAGAGGATGGCCCACTAGACTCATGAGAAAGCTCGAAAGGAAGGAGGAGGAGAAGCTCTTTGGAGTATAGGATGGTTTTTCTTGGTAGAAGGATGAAGAAAAGTGAAAGGAAGATGATGAATATATAGGGCTAGGGCCGGCTGTTCGGTTCTGAAAATCTGCACAGCGCCGACCGAACTCGGTCCGAACTCGGTTAGAGTTCAGTCCGAGTTCGGCTGCTTGTATTTCCAATTTCATAAATGCAGTAATTATTTAAAAATTTGAATTTATTACTGTTATACTTCTTCATTTAATAACTTCTATTATTTTGGGTTAGCTGTAGGGGCCGGATCCCAGCTAGCGGTAGTCTGAAGACTAGTGCACCGTGTCGCTTCAGGCTATCTACACATGTATGACAGAAGGACCCTTTCGACTTGTACCCAATAATTTCTGTTAAATAAATTACAAAGTTTCAAGTTATAAAAATAAATTTAATAAACATACTACATTATGAATCTGAAAATTCAAGTATGCTGAGCTCTCGTCTCATAATGTTAAATCGGTCTTCAGCCAGTGGTTTTATGAAAATGTCTGCTAGTTGATGATCTGTGTCAATAAACTCTAGGCAGATGTCCCCGTGTTGTTGGTGATCACGTAAAAAGTGATGACGAATTTTAATGTGTTTTGTGCGTGAGTGACATATAGGATTCTTAGTCAGGTTAATAGTGCTAGTGTTATCACAGTAAATGGGAATCTTAGTGTAGTATAGATTGTAGTCTTCTAGTGTTTGCTTCATCCATAAAATTTGAGCACAGCAACGTCCTGCGGCGATATAATCAGCCTCAGTAGTTGATAATGCTACAGAATTTTGTTTCTTGCTAAACCATGAGACTAAGACCTTTCCTAGGAAATGAAACGTACCGCTAGTACTTTTACGGTCTATTTTGCATCCTACAAAATCTGCATCCGAGTAACCTATTAGGTCAAAGGATTTGGTTTTAGTATACCACAAGCCGACTATAGAAGTTCCCTTAAGGTATCGGAAGATACGCTTAACGGCACTTAGGTGTGATTCCTAAGGATTTGCCTGGTATCGTGCATAAATGCAAACACATAACATAATATAAGGGCGACTAGTAGTTAAATATAATAAGCTACCAATCATACCTCAATACTTATGCTGGTCGACAGGTTTGCCACTTTCATTAGTGACAATCTTTGTATATGTAGCCATTGGAGTTCCGATAGGCTTTACATTATCGAAGTTGTACTTTTTCAGTATGTGTTTGCCATTAAAAAATTGAAGACAGGTATTTCAGGAACACTTTAATTGATTGCAAACTCTCTTGTACAAAGAAAAGCCTAGAAAGAAATCCTAGAAAATAATCTAAGTACAACTGTTTAGTTTTGATTCTGGGGGGTGACGGTAGAGGCTCGAAAAAGTGTTATCAACTCTGCCTTACTCTTTGGACTATCTGACGCATTCCTTAGCTCTTGAAGAAATTGCTTTTCGAAGGTTGCCAGCCTTTTGCAGGGGTGTGGCACCCTGCTATTTATAGTAGTATGTATATTGAGCCGCATAGATGGCCTGTGGCCACGTGGCTAATTAGCACGTGAAGACCAGCTCTTTGGCCGCCATCTGTCAATTTGTTGGGATTTTGTTGCAGCAAATCTGGGCAGTTAAGACTTGGTCAGCCTGCCACGTGTCCTGTCGCAGGAATCATTTTGAGCCGCATGAGTGTCACGCCCCAAAACCAGAATACTGGAGAGCGGGGGACAGACACAGCCAGCTACGTACATTGAAGTAAATCCTACCTCGCAATACGGTCACGGCTGTCTAGATGCATCAGGGTTTACTACAAGCCATTAGTCTCTTAGGGTCAAGAACAAGCCTAGAGTCTCAATCTTAAGCAAGCAAGTAAAAGTAACAAGATGGTAGATCATTAGACATACAAAGTAAGGCGTCCCAAACATTACATATTCAGATGATCATGAAGCTAGTCATACAAAATACGAAGACTAGCAAGAGTTTAAGTCATACATGATCAACCCTAGGATCTGTCAATCATGTTACAGCCCTTAGACAGACAGAAATGTAAATTTAACACGAGCTAACACTTGTCCGGCAGCTAAACGCCTTAAAAGAATAATTTACAATAGAGTGGGAGAGCAAATAAAACCCACTTATTGCCAGGATTGCGTCTAGTGTGCACCATCTGGCTGGAAGGCTGGAAGATCCTCGGGTGCTACTCCAAAATATGGCCATACAAAACCAGCTGGGTCAGACCCCTGAAAGAGCAAGTGCCACAAAGAAGGCTTCACTTAAGAACTAAAACCAGCATATTAGCACATGAGACATAAAGGATAATAAAAGACATGAGTTAGAGAAAACAAGACGATAAACGATAAGACAACTAAGGGACTATTCCGGTAGCCAAATTATAACCCGTAAACCAAACAAGGACCGGGATTGTAACCCTTCACCTGAACAGAGCTTAGTCTCCAACCAATTATCGACAAGAGTAAAGCATAAAGTAATATGTAGTAATAACCATGTAGCAGTCTTGCTTAGATAAGACTAGACTGGACTCCATTCATCATTCACGGCCAAACAATGAGTACGGCTTGATACTTTAACTAACTAGGGTTATCACAAGCCTAGTTACTAGCAAGATGCAATGAGATGTTCCAACAGCCACAGCCCTGCAGACTTAATCCAGGTTATCCGGTCACAAGTTGAGAGAGTTGGATTAGGTGACTTAGAGGTGCAACACATGACAGTGTGCTGGAAATGTGCCCTACTCGACGGCAGGCTACAAGTCCAATTAGAGCGCCCAGATAACGGGACTGCCTGTAGCTGGAAAATTTTTTCATGAACTACATAATCAATCTAGTCATTATTCTAGTCAGATTCAATATGAATTCCTGACCGTGGTAACCAGGAATTCATGTCCTAGACATGATGCAAGACGAGACATGTAGCTTATACAAGCACAAGCACCCACGGTGTCAAGACAAGAGTTACTTAGCAAGTCAAGATAGCCGTCACAACAGCATATCAAGATTATCATGTTAGATTTACTTATCAAGAGTGTGCCACGACGGGCCACTATCATGTCATGTTACTTGTTACTGGCTAAGAGTGTGCCTTAACATGCCATTATCGTGTTCTATCCTTACATTATCATGAATGAGAGAAACTTGATAAAATAGCTAATAACATATTCTTGAAGCCAAGGAAAAGATCTACAACTTTCATGTTGGAAGTTTGGAGAAATTCTGGCCACAATTCAGCCAAATTGGACTTAAAACAGCCAAAAACAGCCAAAATAGGCCCTATACGGAATTCTGCGGCACTATTCATTCCATGCGGCACTATTCATGCTCATGCGGCTGCGGCACTATTCATCCATGCGGCTGCAGTACTATTCATACGGCATTATTTATTCCTGCGGCTGCGATACTCATGCGTCTACGGCACCATTCATCTCATACGGCTGCGATACTATTCATACGGTACTATTCATCCATGCGGCTGCGGTACTATTCATGCGGTACTATTTATTCCTGCGACTGCGATACTATTCATCTCATGCGGCTGCGACACTATTCATGTGATACTATTCATCCATTCGGCTGCGGTACTATTCATGTGGCACTATTCATTTCTGCGACTGCGGTACTATTTATCTCATGCGGCTGCGGCACTATTCATCTCATGCGACTGCGGCACTATTCATGCAACACTATTCATCCATACGGCTGTGGTACTATTCATGTGGCACTATTCATTCCTGCGACTGCGGTACTATTCATCTCATGCGGCTGCGGCACTATTCATCTCATGCGACTGCGATACTATTCATTCCTACGGCTGCGGCACTATTCATCTCATGCGGCTGCGGCACTATTCATACGGCACTATTCATCGTCCCTGCCAAAATCAGGACAGATGAACATAGAAATGACAAAAAATGCTTTTGGCCATAACTTCCTCAAAACAAGTCAAAATCTAACTTTTCAAAGGTCCACTTTGGGTAAAATCGAATTCTCTACAACATGGCACAATCAAAACATGAAAATAATAAAGTTTAATAGATCAAAACCCAAAAAACCAAAAATGATACACACTTAGATCTAAATGAATCCATCCACCAAAATGAAAAATGTCAAGTTCTAAAGTGGCTTAAAATCAAGTAAGGGAGAGAATGGAACAATAAAACTTAAGATCCATCGTGAAGCAAGTTGTACTTGCCTAGGACTTGGTAGGTGGGAGGAGTAAATAAAGAAGATGAAGAAAATAAATGAAGAAGTGAATAAAGAGAGAGAGAGAGAGAAGGAGTTGGGTTATATATTAACCCTCTCCATCTCAAACCAAGCCAAGCAAAGTCAGACTAAGTCAAATTGAGCCAAACCGATCAAATAAACCAAGTCAAGATTAAACCAAGACTAGACTAAGCAAAACAAGCCTAACTACGGTCCACCTAATAAATGCCAAAAATCTCGTATACGCATACGAAAATACGTAGAACGGAAGTGAAAACTCTACTCACCTTAAAAGAATTCCGTCCTCAGAATTTAATCAAGAGGCTAGAGATGTCGGAGAAAGCTATATTAATCATAAGCAGCTACGACTAGCAATCAATCGAGCAATCATTCATGCAAGCAAGAAATTAAAAGCATAAGGCATAAGGAAGACATTATACCTTATGAGTCAAACAGGTGTGGATATCGTGAACGAATATCATCCTCTCGCTCCCATGTTGACACGCCCAAAGAGTGATGATCCCAAGCAACACGGACTAAACTAATAGTCTTATTCTTGAGCACCTTCTCTCTTCGGTTCAAAATGGATACTGGTCTTTTCTCATACGAAAGGTTGGTACCAACAACCAATTCCGAATGATCAAGGACATGACTCGGATCCGAAATATACTGTCGCAATTGGGATACATGGAATACGTCATGTACCTCATATAACGACGGTGGAAGAGCGAGACGATAGGACACATCACCTACTCGCTCAAGGATATCGAACGGCCCTATGTACCTAGGACTAAGCTTTCTCTGTATGCCGAATCGAATGACGCCACGGGTAGGCGAGATCCTAAGGATACGTGGTCGCCGACTGAAAACTCAAGGGAACGCCGATGAGAATCGGTCCAATGACGCTGGCGATCTAGGACAACTCGAAGATGATCTCTGACTTGTCTGACCATCTCGATTGTTTGCATAATCATCTCTGGACCAAGCATCTGTCTCTCGTCGACATCATTCCAAGCTAAAGGTGATATGTACTTCCTGCCATACAGTGCTTCAAAGGGTGCCATCTGGATACTGGCCTAGAAACTGTTGTTATAGGAGAACTCTACGAGATGCAGGTGACCTTCCCACGAACCACCAAAGTCTAGTATATACGACTGCAACATATCTTCAAGAGTCTGGATTGTGCGTTCTGACTGACCATTTGTCTGTGGATGATAAGCTGAACTGAACTTGAGACGAGTCCCCAAGCTCCCTTGAAGACTCCGCCAAAAGTGTGATATGAATCTTGAATCTCTGTCTGATACGATACGAAGTGGTACTCCATGCAATCTAATAATCTGCCTGAGGTACATCTCTGCTAGCTGATCCATCGACTGACCAATTCTGAAGGAAAGAAAATGAGCTACCTTGGTGAGCCTGTCAACTATAACCCAGATAGCATCTCTTCCAGCTGGAGATTTAGGTAACCTAGTTACAAAATCCATGGTAATGTGCTCCCATTTCCATTCTGGGATCGGTAAAGGTTGAAGAAGTCTAGCTGGTCTCTGATGTTCAGCCTTAACTTGTTGATAAACTAAACAACGAGAGACAAATCGGGATATCTCCCTCTTCATGTCATTCTACCAGAAATGCTGACGGATGTCTCGGTACATCTTCGTACCACCGGAATGAATTGAATACTGAGAACTGTGAGCCTCTGCCATGATCTCCTGTCTGATATCACCACTGGGTACACAAAGACACCTACCATGTCGAAGTGTACCGTCCTCATGAATACATAACTCTGCTCTCCGTCCTGCTACATTCTGCCCTAAGCCGCTGAAGCTTAGAATCAGTTGACTGAGCTAACTTAATCCTCTCGACAATGCTGGACTGAACTTGCATACTGGCCATCAATGCTACATTGGTAGGGAGAACTATCTCAATACCCATCTTCTGAAGATCAGCTAACAATTCTGGCTGTGCTGTTAGAAAATAAACTCCAGCTCTCCTGCTCAATGCATCTGCAACAACATTGGCCTTCCCTGGATGATACTGCAAGTTGATGTTATAATCGACAAGTAGCTATAGCCATCTTCTCTGACACATATTAAGATCCTTCTGGGTAAACACATACTTCATACTCTTATGGTTGATGAAAATCTCCACCTGATCTCCATATAAATAATGCCTCTAAAGCTTCAATGCAAAAACTACTACTGTTAATTCCAAGTCATAGGTTGGGTAATTCCTCTCATGATCACGAAGCTGATGTGATGCATAAGCTACTACCTTACCATGCTGCATCAAGACACATCCCAATCCTCTTCCAGAAGCATCACAATAAACAGAAAATCCTCCAGTCCCATCTGGAAGCATGAGAATAGGAGTCGTCATCAATCTCTGCTTCAACTTCTCAAATGAACTCTGACACTCTGCTGTCCAAGCAAACTGCACATCCTTGCGGGTCAACTGCGTCAGTGGTGCTGAAATTCGAGCGAAGTCTGAGACAAACCGTCGGTAATAGCCAGCCAATCTTAGAAAACTCTGAACTTCTGCGACGGTACTGGGAACAGGCCATGACTCTATAGCCACTATCTTCTGGTGGTTCACTTCCACTCCATCTCTGGTGATAATGTGACCTAAGTACGTGATACGATCTAGCCAAAACTCGCACTTACTAAACTTTGCATGCAACTAGTGCTCTCTGAGAATCTGAAGAACTACACGAAGATGTTGCTCATGATCTGCCTCATTCTTGCTATAAACTAAGATGTCGTCTATAAACACTATCACAAACTAGTCCAAATAGGTCATAAAGATACGATTCATAAGGTCCATGAATACGGCTGGCACATTGGTCGCTCCAAATGGCATAACAAGGAACTCCCAATGCCCATATCTGGATCTGAATGCTGTCTTCGAGACGTCTTGTTCTCTAACTCTGATATGATGGTATCCTGACCGCAAGTCAATCTTCGAGAATACTGTCTCTCCTCTGAGTTGATAAAATAAATCATCTATCCTTGGTAGAGGATATATGTTCTTGATTGTTCCAGAGTTCAAGGTACGATAATCAACATATAATCTTGATGTACCATCCTTCTTTTTCACAAAAAGTATCGGGGCTCCCCAAGGTGATCCACTAGCACGAATGAATCCCTTGGTTTTGAGTTCTTCATTCATCTTGTACAAGATCTCTAATTCTGAAGGTGCCATCCTGTAGACTCTCACTGACACCGGTACCATCCCTGGAAGTAAATCAATGGTGAACTCTATCTCTCTCTCTGGGTGCATGCTGCAAGCTCTTCGGAGAACACATCTGGGAACTCTTCCACGACTCTGGGAAACTGAACTGCCACTGCTACTGCCATCCGCAATACTAGAGGAGAAGGTTCTACTTCGTCTTTGGAAAATAAAAACTCCGGTTCACCTGGAATACCAAAAATATTCCTGCCAATATGGCAGTCTATTCTTGCGTATTGCTCCTTCAACCAATCCATTCCTAGGACCACATCATAATCGGCCATCAGAAATTCTATCAACCTAGCAAAAAAATCTCTACCGCTAACTATGATTCGACACGAGGAAAATACTCTATCTACTCCACAAAACCGTTACCAGTAAGTATATTGAGCCTTACTGATAATAACTCGGGCTCCAGTCCTATCTGTGTAGCGAATCGTGCAGACATAAATGATTGTGATACACCCGAATCAAATAATACTGATGCTGGAAAAGAGTTGACGAGAATGGTACCTGCCACCACCTCACATGAAGCTAACTCTTCTTCTACGGTCAAAACCATAGCCTCAGCTTGCCTTCTTGGTGCTGGTCCCCTCTGCTGGTGACCTCTCTGCTGGTTCTGAATCTGAACTTGGGCATACTGCTGAGCCTGAGGCGGCAATGGCCTCGGAGGCTGATACTGCTGCTGCACTGGTGCTGGACCCCTAACCGATGGACTGGTTAGGTTTGATGACGACGAACTTGCTCTATTCGGACAGGACCCTATCTTGTGATCTGGTGCCCCACAAGCTAAGCGCAATCTCTGTGCTCTGCGACACTCTGATACTACATGTCCTGGCTTCCCACAATGAGTGCAGCCTATTGCGGAAGACTGCTTCTACTTCTGTTACTGAGGATACGCCGGCGTCAAATGCTAAACCGACGAAACTTTGGTCGCCCTCCTAGGAGCTCCAATAGTCAAAGCCCTAGCTACCGGGGCTGGTGCTGAAGACTGGGACATCTGCCCATGAGACCTCTTCCGTCCTCCACTTCTATCTACAATCCTCTGTGAAGTATACTCATGCCTCTTCGCTGTTCGCAAGACAGCATCAAACGTCTGGTACTCAAACTGCTCCACTGATATGATAATCTCTAGGTGGAGCCCCTGCTGGAATTGCTGGGCTCGATCCAATTCGGTTGCCACCAAGGTGGGAGCAAACCGACTGAGTCAAGAAAACTCGACCGCATATCCATCGACCGTCCTGCCCATCTGCTTAAGATTAGTGAATCTCGTATGCAGATCATACCGAGCTACTGCATCGAAGTACTTGGTCTGGAATTTGTTGCTGAACACCGCCCATGAGACAGGCGTCGGTAATCTAACTGCTAGCATCGTCCACCAGCTGCGGGCTAAGTCCAATAACTGTAGGCGCACAACGGCCACCTTCTTATTCTCAGGAATCCTAGCTGCTTCCAGGATAACCTCTGTGTCCTGAAGCCATGCATCAACAGCAATAGCATCTTCAGTACCGTCAAAGAAAGGAGGGTTCAAATGCTTGAAGCTGTTGGCCGCGTTGTTCCCTTGGTAACCAACTCTGTCCATGGTATCTTGTACTGTCTGGTGCATGGCCGACGATTTTGAGATGCAAGCAATTCCCTGATGAGACCCACCAGGGTTCCATTATCAGGCTCCGCAGGCTGGACGGGCTGAACTGGTGGCTCTTGACCCCCGATAGGCATAACTCTGGAGGCTACTCCTGAATGCTGGACTTGGTCTCCAGGTTGCTACTGGTCCACTAGAGGTGCTCTGCCTTGCTGATCGGCAGGACCAGGAATAATACCGCTGAAAAAACGACATAGGGAACAATAAGGAAGGACCATGATAAATTGAGGATATAAACATGTGATCAGGTCAAGATTTCAGAAAGATTAGATGACACGAGTAGAGATCAAGGGCGAGTGCTGATTGAGACATCTATTCAGTGAAACCCTCACACATCTTGATTTACAAGACCTGCATGGGCCACCACTTAAACCGTGTCACGCACCAGAACCAGAATACTGGAGAGCTGGGGACATATACAGCCAGCTGCGTACATTAAAGTAAATCCTACCTCGCAATACGGTCACGGCTGTCTAGATGCATCAGGGTTTACTACAAGCCATTAGTCTCTTAGGGTCAAGAACAAGCCTAGAGTCTCAATCTTAAGCAAGCAAGTAAAAGTAACAAGATGGTAGATCATTAGACATACAAAGTAAGGCATCCCAAACATTACATATTTAGATGATCATGAAGCTAGTCATACAAAATACGAAGACTAGCAAGAGTTTAAGTCATACATGATCAACCCTAGGATCTGTCAATCATGTTACAGCCCTTAGGCAGACAGAAATATAAATTTAACACGAGCTAACACTTGCTCGGCGGCTAAACGCCTCAAAAGAATAATTTACAATAGAGTGGGAGAGCAAATAAAACCCACTCATTGCCAGGGTTGCGTCTAGTGTGCACCATCTGGCTGGAAGGTTGGAAGATCCTCGGGTGCTACTCCGAAATTTGGCCATACAAAACCAGCTGGGTCAGACCCCAGAAAGAGCAAGTGCCACAAAGAAGGCTTCACTTAAGAACTAAAACCAGCATATTGGCACATGAGACATAAAGGATAATAAAAGACATGAGTTAGAGAAAATAAGACGATAAACGATAAGACAACTAAGGGACAATTCCGGTAGCCAAGTTATAACCCGTAAACCAAACAAGGACCAGGGTTGTAACCCTTCACCTGAACAGAGCTTAGTCTCCAACCAATTATCGACAAGAGAAAAGCATAAAGTAATATGCAGTAATAACCATGTAGCAGTCTTGCTTAGATAAGACTAGACTGGACTCCATTCATCATTCACGGCCAAACAATGAGTACGACTTGATACTTTAACTAACTAGGGTTATCACAAGCCTAGTTACTAGCAAGATGCAATGAGATGTTCCAACAGCCACAAGCCCTGCAGACTTAATCCAGGTTATCCGGTCATAAGTTGAGAGAGTTGGATTAGGTGACTTAGAGGTGCAACACATGACAGTGTGCTGGAAATGTGCCCTACTCGACGGCAGGCTACAAGTCCAATTAGAGCGCCCAAATAACGGGACTGTCTGTAGCTGGAAAATCTCTTCATGAACTACATGATCAATCTAGTCATTATTCTAGTCAGATTCAATATGAATCCCTGACCGTGGTAACCAGGAATTTATGTCCTAGATATGATGCAAGACGAGACATGTAGCTTATACAAGCACAAGCACCCACGGTGTCAAGACAAGAGTTACTTAGCAAGTCAATATAGCCGTCATAACAGTATATATCATGTTAGGTTTACTTATCAAGAGTGCACCACGACGGGCCACTATCATCTCATGTTACTTGTTACTTGTTACTGGCTAAGAGTGTGCCTTAACAGGCCATTATCGTGTTCTATCATTATATTATCATGAATGAGATAAACTTGCATAAAATAGCAAATAACATATTCTTGAAGCCAAGGAAAAGATCTACAACTTTCATGTTGGAAGTTGGAAGAAATTCTGGCCATAATTCAGCCAAATAGGACTTAAAACAGCCAAAAACAGCCAAAAT
The DNA here is from genome assembly GCA_029216955.1 of Iris pallida. Classification (NCBI taxonomy): domain Eukaryota; kingdom Viridiplantae; phylum Streptophyta; class Magnoliopsida; order Asparagales; family Iridaceae; genus Iris; species Iris pallida. The sequence continues at coordinate 19,842,230 of JANAVB010037819.1, read as the reverse complement.
ATGCCCTATGCGACATTCTGCGGTACTATTCATTTCATGCGGCACTATTCATGCTCATGCAGCTGCGGTACTATTTATGCGGTACTATTCATCCATGCGACTGCGGTACTATTCATGCGGCACTATTTATTCATGCGGCTACGACACTATTCATCTCACGCGGCTGTGGCACTATTCATCTCATGTGACTGTGGCACTATTCATGCGGTACTATTCATCCATGCGGCTGCGGTACTATTCATTCCTGCGGCTGTGGTACTATTCATCTCTACGGTACTAGTTATCTCATGCGGCTGCGGCACTATTCATGTGATACTATTCATCCATGCGGTTACGGTACTATTCATGCAGTACTATTCATCTTATGCGGCTGCGGCACTATTCATGTGGTACTATTCATCCATACGGTTGCAGTACTATTCATGCGGCTCTATTCATTCCTGCGGTTGCGGTACTATTTATCTCATGCGGCTGCGGCAATATTCATCTCATGCGGCTGCGACACTATTCATACGACACTATTCATTCCTGCGACTGCGGCAATATTCATCTCATGCGGCTACGACACTATTCATGTGGCACTATTCATCGTCCCTGCCAAAATTAGGACAGATGAACATAGAAATGGCCAAAAATGCTTTTAGCCATAACTTCCTCAAAACAAGTCGAAATCTAACTTTTCAAAGGTCCATTTTAGGTAAAATCGAATTCTCTACAACTTGGTACAATCAAAACATAAAAATAATAAAGTTTAATAGATCAAAACCCAAAAAACCAAAAATGATACACACTTAGATCTAAATGAATCCATCCACCAAAATAAAAAATGTCAAGTTCTAAAGTGGCTTAAAATCAAGTAAGGGAGAGTGGAACAATAAAACTTGAGATCCATCGTGAAGCAAGTTGCACTTGCCTAGGACTTGGTAGGTGGGAGGAGTAAATGAAGAAAATAAATGATGAAGTGAATGAAGAGAGAGAGAAGGAGTTGGGTTATATATTAACCCTCTCCATCTCAAACCAAGCCAAGCCAAGTCAGACCAAGTCAAATTGAACCGAACCGATCAAATAAACCAAGTCAAGATTAAACCAAGACTAGGCTAAGCAAAACAAGCCTAACTACGGTCCACCTAATAAATGCCAGAAATCTCGTATACGCATACGAAAATATGTATAACGGAAAACGGGAGTGACAATGAGTCTCTCAATTTTCGACCATGTGGGGCCGCATGAGACTCATGCGGCTTAAATCGTAAAATTCCTTAGCCCACATATAGTTTAAGGATTTAAGCCGTATAAATTCTGTACTTTGGCTGCATAAAGCTCACGCGGCTTCGGTCACAATCACCCTTGGCCGCATGAAGTTTGGAGGCTTTGGGACCGCATATGTTTGATCCGCATAAGGTTCATGCGGCTTAGGTGACACTCCTTCTGTCACGCCCCAGAACCAGAATACTGGAGAGCGGGGGCAAACATCGCCAGCTACGTATAATGAAATAGAATCCACCTCGTTATACGGTCACGGCTGTCTAGATATATAAGGGTTTAACTACAATCCATCAGTCTTCTATGGTCAAGAACAAGCCTAGTGTCTCAATCACAAGCAAGCAAATAAATGTTACAAGATATAAGATCACCAAATATACAATAGTAAGGCATCCCAAACATTACATATCAGCTGATCATGAATCTAGTCGTTACAAAATGTGAGGACTAGCAACAGTTTTAGTCATACATGATCAACCATAGGTTGTCAATCATGTTACAGCCCGTAGGCAGACAGTAAGTAAAAATGTACACGAGCTAACACTTGCTCGGCGGCTAAACGCCTCAAAAGAATAATTTTGTAATAGAGTGGGAGAGCCAAAATAAACTCATTCGTTGCCAGGATTCCTTCTAGTGGTCACCATCTAGCTAGAAAGTCGGTAGATCCTCTGGAGTTGCTCCGGTATCCGGCCATACAAAATCAGTTGGATCAGATCCCAGAAAAAGCAAGTGCCACAAGGAGACTTCACTTAGAAACTAAAACCAGCAATTAGCACAAGAATATAATTACATAACAAAAGACAGTAACTGAGGAAAAGCATGACAGGTGATATACGATGAGATAACCATGGGACTATTCAGATAACCAGGTTACAACCGTAAACCAAACAAGGACCGGGGTTGTAACCCTTCGTCTGAACCGAACTTGGTTTCTCCTACCATTTATCGGCAAGATAATATAAGAAATCAGGACATGTAACAATCTTATACAGGATCAAGACAAGACTAGACTGATTATGCCTCATCCAACAATCACGGCCAAGCAATAAGTACGGTTTGATACTTTAACTTACTAGGGTTATCACAGGCCTAGTTACTAATAAGATGCAATGAGATTAATTCACAGCCACAAGCCCTGTAGACCATCAAGGCTATCCGGACGCAATTAGGGATTGAATTCAAGTGGGTACATCATCCAGGAAATGTATGTACCCTTAGGTGACTTAGAGGGTGCAACACATGACAGTGTGCTAGAAATGTGCCCTACTCGACGGCAGACTACAGATCCCAAGTGGGGCTCCCAGATAACGGGATTGCCTGTAGCTGAAAAAATCTCTTCATGACTACTGGATTATTCTAGTTGTTAGCCTTAGTCGATTTCAGTGGGTACCCCCGACCGTGGTACTCAGGGGTCCCCGTCCTAGACATGATGCAAGACAAGACGGGTTCATTTGTACAAGCACAATCGCCCACGGTGTTCAGGTCATTCATACTTATCATGTCAGGTTAGCCGTCGCAACAACATTTCGAGAAATATCATGTCAGGTTTATCATGTCAAGTTATCATGTCAAGTTCACTGTCCGGAGTGCGTCCCGACGGGCCACTATCATGTCATATCATTTGTTAAAAGTGCACCACAATGGATCACCATCGTGTCAGAGAACACACTTAAAATTAATAGCACAAGCATACAAGTAGTAATTAAATATTAGCAGGAGCAAGGGCTGTGGAGGACTCATGCGGCTCAGGAAAATTATTACATGCGGCCAGGAAGTCACTATCAATCATTACACTAACAATTCGTGTTTAGGGAAGCAACTTAGAATCACACAATATTTAATCATAATAATATAATTGTAAAGACAAATAAGACAAAAGATAGTGGGACCCACAATTAATGCAAGTATGCCATGCGGCTCAAATTAAATATTCATGCAAGCAATCTTGCGGCCATAAATTATTATTTAACTGGCCATGCAAGAAGTTGGCCATATGCGGCTCAATGGCATGGTCCGTTTGCGGCTAGAGTTAGCTAAAGCAATTGGCAATGCATGCAATAATAATAAAAAAAGGAAAGGCCATACGACCATACTAATAACCCATGCAGCTCAGCATATGTTACACGGCCGATAATATTGCATGCAAGACCATGCAACTAAATTTAATGCTAAATGAGCAAACAGAAGCAAGCCAGGCCATGCAACTAATCTAATATATAATGCATGCTGCCATGGCAATGAAAACTTGGCCATGCAAGTAAGTAATATATAATGCATGCTAATGCATAAAAGAAAAGGCCAGGCCAAGCTTTATATTCTCATGCGGCCATAATTATATATTAATGATGCCATATGCGGCTGATATAGAAGCATGCAACTGATGCTTGAAATGTATGCGGCCAACTATACGTAATACCCATGCGGCAAAGATATTTTAACACCCATGCAAGCTAACTTATATTAATACCCATGCTACTGCTTGCATATGCATGTGATTAGATTAAGGCCATACATGGAATTGTCCATACACGTAATTAAAGAAAAGCCATACATTTATCATTAATGCATGTAATGAAAGAAAGCCATGTATTAATTTGTTAATGCATGTAATCAAGAAAAGCCATGCATTAATTTGTTAATGCATGTAATCAAGAAAAAGCCATGTATTATCATGCGGCAAGGGCATGTTCTGCCATATGCGGCCAGGATAGGTTAGCCTATGCGGCCAACTTTTTGTAGGCAAATTAATTAATACATTAAGTAAAAGCTTTATGCGGCTAATACAAGCAAGCTTAAAGCATGTATTAAATCTAAAAGCTCATGCGGCCACAATTGCTAAGGCCATACAGAGAATTGCATATGCGGCCAAGAATGATTCCATGCGGCCAACATTTGATTGGCCATGCTAATAAATGCTAAAGTCATGAAATTAAATAAAAAGGCCATGCGGCCCAACAAATAAACACTTGCACGTGGTCAGCAAATATTTAACGGCCATGCGACTCAGACAAGTTACATGCAAATGCATGCAAGCTTGCAAGCAACTAAAATAAAAGGGATCATGCAATTAATAATATTCATGCGGCCAGAAGCTAAAAATGCTCATGCGGCCAGAAGCTAAAAATGCTCATGCGGCCAGAAGCAAAATTAATGGCTCCCACAGAGAACATGTCCATAAAAAATACCATGGCCTCCATGCTCCACCAAACAACAATAGGAATCCAAATATAGACTCCTGCAGGTCAAATTTAAGCTAAATAGAATTCTCTACAACATGAAACCATCAACTAGCAAAAATATACAAGTTTGACAGATCAAAACTCCTGAAAACCGAAAATACCACAAAGCTAGATCTACAAGAAATTAACAATAGAAATAAAAAATGCTAAGTACTAAAGTGGGTTAGAAACACATGAGGAACACAATGGAACAATAAAAATAAATTTCTTCCATGAAGCAAGATGCACTTGCCTAGACCTCTCTATCTTTCTCAGGTTGGTGGAGAAGTAATGGTGGAGAACTGCTCAAAAATGATGCTCAAACTACTCGTGCCTCCTGGCTGCCCTCAATACCGCATCGAAAGTCTGATGCTCAAACTGCTCCACTATCAACGGAATCTCTAAGTGGAGTCCCTGCTGAAACTGCTGGGCTTTATCAAACTCGGTCGCAACTAAGGTGGGAGCAAACTGACTAAGCCTAAAAAACTCGGTCGCATACCCATCGACCGTCCTCCCCATCTGCTTCAGATTGGTGAACTTGGTCTGTAGATCGTACCGAGCTACCGTATCGAAGTACTTGGTCTGGAATCTCTCTCTGAATACTGCCCATAAAATATGGGCCACTAATCCCACGGCCTGCGTCGCCCACTAGCTGTGGGCAAGATCCAGTAACTGCAGGCGCACCACGGCCACCTTCTCATCTTCTGGGGTACTAACTGCTTCTAGAATCACTTCTGTGTCCTGAAGCCACGCGTCAGCAGCGATGGCATCTTTGTTGCCATCGAATAATGGAGGGTTCAGGCTCTTGAAGCTGTTGGCCGCACTATTACCCTGATGACCTCCTCTGGTCAAAGCGTCTGCCACCGCCTAGTGCAAGGCATCTCCTCGTCGATCCTGAGAGGCTAATAGTGACCTGATAAGGCCCACCAAAGTGCCATCATCAGGCTCTGTAGGCTGGACGGGCTGAACTGGTGGCTCTCCTCCAGTAGGCATGACTCTGGGGGCTACTCCTGGATGTAGGGCTTGATCTCCGGATTGCTGCTGGTCCACGGGAGGTGCTCTGCCTTGCTGATTGGCAAGGTCAGGTACAATGCCGCTGAAGAAGACGACATAGGGAACAATAAGGAAGGACCATGACAGATCAACGATACAAGGATGTGATCAGGATAAGAATTTCAGGGATTCAAAAGGTACGGGCAGAGATCAAGGACGAGTGCTGATTGAGATATCTATTCGATAAACCCTCATATATCTTGATTTACAAGACCTGCATGGGCCACCACTTAAACTATGTCACGCCCCAGAACTAGAATACTGGAGAGCGGGGGCAAACATAGCCAGCTACGTATAATAAAATAGAATCCACCTCGTTATACGGTCACTGCTGTCTAGATATATGAGGGTTTTACTACAATCCATCAGTCTCCTATGGTCAAGAACAAGCCTAGTGTCTCAATCACAAGCAAGCAAATAAATGTTACAAGATGTAAGATCACCAAATATACAATAGTAAGGCATTCCAAACATTACATATTCAGCTGATCATGAAGCTAGTCAATACAAAATATGAGGACTAGCAAGAGTTTTAGTCATACATGATCAACCCTAGGTTGCCAATCATGTTACAGCACGTAGACAGACAGTAAGTAAAAATATACACGAGCTAACACTTGTTCGGCGGCTAAACGCCCCAAAAGATTAATTTTACAATAGAGTGGGAGAGCCAAAATAAATCTACTCGTTGCCAGGATTCTTTCTAGTGGTCACCATCTGGCTGGAAAGTTGGTAGATCCTCTGGAGTTGCTCCGGTATCTGGCTATACAAAACTAGCTGGGTCAGATCCCAAAAAGCAAGTACCATAAGGAGGCTTCACTTAGGAACTAAAATCAGCAATTAGCACAAGAATATAATTACATAATAAAAGACAGTAATTAAGGAAAAGCATGACAGATGATATACGATGAGATAATCATGGGACTATTCAGATAACCAGGTTACAACCCGTAAACTAAACAAGGATCGGGGTTGTAACCCTTCGTCTGAACCGAACTTGGTTTCTTCCACCATTTATCGGCAAGATAATATAAGAAATCAGGACATGTAACAATCTTGTACAGGATCAAGACAAGACTAGACTGATTATGCCTCATCCAACAATCACGGCCAAGCAATAAGTACGGCTTGATACTTTAACTAACTAGGGTTATCACAGGCCTAGTTACTAACAAGATGCAGTGAGATTATTCTACAGCCACAAGCCCTACAGACCATCCAGGCTATCCGGACGCAATTAGGGGTTGAATTCAAGTGGGTACATCGTCCAGAAAATATATGTACCCTTAGGTGACTTAGAGGGTGCAACACATGACAGTATGCTGGAAATGTGCCCTACTCGACGGCAGACTACAGATCCCAAGTGGGGCTCCCAGATAACGGGATTGCCTATAGTTAGAAAAATATCTTCATGACTACTAGATTATTCTAGTTGTTAGCCTTAGTCGATTTCAGTGGGTACCCCCGACCGTGGTACTCAGGGGTCCTCGTCCTAGACATGATGCAAGACAAGATGGGTTCATTTGTATAAGCACAATCGCCCACGGTGTTCAGGTCATTCATACTTATCATGTCAGGTTAGCCATCGCAACAGCATTTCGAGAAATATTATGTCAGGTTTATCATGTCAAGTTCAATGTCAGAAGTACGCCACGACGGGCCACTATCATGTCATATCATTTGTCAAAAGTGCACCACAACGGGTCACCATCGTGTCAGAGAACACACTTAAAATTAATAGCACAAGCATATAAGTAGTAATTAAATATTAGCAGGAATAAAGGCTGTGGAGGACTCATGCGGCTCAAAAAATTATTACATGCGGCCAGGAAGTCACTATCAATCATTACACTAACAATTCGTGTTTAGGAAAGCAACTTAGAATCACACAATATTTAATCATAATAATATAATTATAAAGACAAATAAGTCAAAAGATGGTAGGACCCACAATTAATGCAAGTATGCCATGCGGCTTAAATTAAATATTCATGCAAGCAATCATGCGACCATAAATTATTATTTAACTGGCCATGCAAGTAGTTGGCCATATGCGGCTCAACATGGCATGGGCCGTATGCGGCAAGAGTTAGCTAAAGAAATTGGCAATACATGCAATAATAATAAAAAAAGGCCATACGGCCATACTAATAACCCATGTGGCTCAGCATATGTTATGCGGCCGATAATGTTGCATACAAGACCATGCAACTAAATTTAATGCTAAATGAGCAAACAGAAATATGCCAGGCCATGCAACTAATCTAATATAGAATGCATGCTGCCATGGCAATAAAAACTTGGCCATGCAAGTAACTAATATATAATGCATGCTAATGCATAAAGGAAAAGGCCAGGCCAAGCTTTATATTCCCATGCGGCCATAATTATATATTAATAATGCCATATACGGCTGATATAGAAGCATACAACTGATGCTTGAAATGCATGCGGCCAACTATACGTAATACCCATGCGACCAAGTTATTTTAACACCCATGCAAGCTAACTTATACTAATACTCGTGCTACTGCTTGCATATGTAAGTGATTAGATTAAGGCCATGCATGGAATTGTCCATGCACATAATTAAAGAAAAGTCATACATTTATCAGTAATGCATGTAATGAAAAAAAGCCATGCATTAATTTGTTTATGCATGTAATCAAGAAAAGCTATGCATTAATTTGTTAATGCATGTAATCAAGAAAAAGCCATGCATTATCATGCAGCCATGGCATGTTCTGCCATATGCGGCCAGGATAGAATAGCCTATGCGGCCAACTTTTTGTAGGCAAATTAATTAATGCATTAAATAAAAGCTTTATGCGGCTAATGGAAGCAAGATTAAAGCATGTATTAAATCTAAAAGCTCATGTGGCCATAATTGCTAAGGCCATACAGAGAATTGCATATGCGGCCAAGAATGATTCCATGTGGCCAACATTTGATTGACCATGCTAATAAATGCTAAAGTCATGAAATTAAATAAAACGACCATGCGGCCCAGCAAATAAACACTTGCACCTGGCCAGCAAATATTTAACGGCCATGCGGCTCAGGCAAGTTGCATGCAAATGCAAGCAAGCTTGCAAACAACTAAAATAAAAGGGGTCATGCAATTAATAATATTCATGCAGCCAGAAGCTAAAAATGCTCATGCGGCCAGAAGCTAAAAATGCTCATGCGGCCAGAAGTAAAATTAATGGCTCCCACAGAGAACATGTCCATAGAAAATACCATGGCCTCCATGCTCCACCAAACAACAATAGGAACCGAAATCCAGACTCCTGAAGGTCAAATTTAAGCTAAATGCAAATCTCTACAACATGGAACTATCAACTAGCAAAAATATGCAAGTTTGATAGATCAAAACTCCTGAAAACTAAAAATGCCACAAAACTATATCTACAAGAAATTAACCATGGAAATAAAAAATACTAAGTACTAAAGTGGATTAGAAACACATGAGGAAGACAATGGAACAATAAAAATAGACTTCCTCCATGAAGCAAGATGCACTTGCCTAGACCTCTCTCTCTCTCAGGTTGGTGGAGAAGTAATGGTGGAAAAGAAGAATAAATGAGGAGAGAGAAAAGTATGGGGGTTAATAAATGGTGATGGTGGTGGTAGGTGGGTTGGGTTTACAACAAAATCGAACCAAGCCAAACAAACCGAACCAAACCAAGATAAACTAATCAATGAAATACTAAAATAAATCAAGCAGGAAGACATGCAATACGGAACAAAATATATACACGTGTACCGAGATACGTAATACGAGATATGGGCATTACACCTTCTGGCCGCATGAAAGCATATGAACCCTGCTTTTGGTGACGTCTCACGTCTTATCTTTTTGTCAAAGTGTTAGAGCTGTCATTTTTGTCAGTTTTGACAGAACCTGTCAGCTTTATCAGACGAACTGATCCTCTTGGCCGTATATCTTTCTTCTACAGCTGGTTGTCGACGGGCCGCATAATACATTGAATCTGCCATACGGCTTTCCTTTCTGCGGACCTGTTTGGCCCAAAGTATATCTACGACAAATTATGATCCGCATGAACCCCATATTTTCTATGCTTCTACAAGACTCCCTTCAAAGTTTTTAAATTACAAATTTGGAATACTTTGAATAAGAAGCATGGAGATATGTCAAGACGCTGGGAGTCTTCAAGTTGCAGGGATTTTTCGAGCCACAGAGAGAGATCTCAAGCCGCAGGAAAATCTTGAGCCGCAAAAAATTTTGTGCCGCAGAGAGACCCTATCAGCCTGCCAGCTGTTACTGTTGCATTTAGTTTTCTTAATTTGGTTGTGGATTTCTTTTCGAGATAAAGTCGACGGTTACGAGGGATAAATTCCCCAAACGTCGACATTATCTTTAATGATCTCGAGAATCGAAGAGGCGCTCTTCAAGATAAAGCCGATGGTTATTTAGGGATAAAGTCACCAAATGTCATTATTATCTTTAATGATCTCGAGAATCGAAGAGGCACTTTTCAGCAACTCTATAAATAGGGGTCATTCGGAGAAAGGTTTTCCTCTTTTACCTTCTTCTCCTTCGACTTCATCATACTTTCTGCTATGGCTCCAAAAACTTTCGAGTCGACTAGTGCGGCGGCCAAAGGGAGGGGACTTGCCTCTACATCGAGAGTGATAGACGCTCCTTCCATTCATCCAGACGTATAACCCTCTCTCAAGAGTAAGGACGGTAGGAAGACGACGACTGAAATTTTGAATGGCCATATCGCATATTTTATGTGCGGGCCTGTCATATACTGCCTCTGTACTTTAATCCTGGTCGATGCATGCCCTATCTCATTTGGACCGCATGTGTTCTGTATGATAGGGCCGCATGGACTAGGCCGCATAACCGCTGCTCATTCGAACTTGAACCGCATAAGTGCCTCAAGACTGATCTGCATGAACACTTCATGACTGAGTCGTATAAGTACCTCATGATTGAGCCGCATGAGTACTTTATGATCGGGCTGCATGAATACTGTATGACTGGGCCGCATAATTGCCTCATGACTGAGCCGCATGAGAACTTTATGACTGGGTCGCATGAGTATTTCATGACTGAACCACATAAATGTCTCATAATTGAGCCACATGAACACTTCATAACTGAGCCACATAAGTGCTTCATGACTGAACTGCATGAGTACTTCATGAAGCCGGCCTCATGACATTGGGCCACATGAGTTCTGTTTGGCTAGGTCGCATAACTGGCTAAGCCGCATAACTAAAAAAATAGAGTTCTTTGTTTTCTTTTCGGTGCTAAGCCCTTTTTTTCCATGTTTTGTAGGGATCTGGCTAGCAAACTTCTCTAGGACCGGTGTCGGCGATAGAGTGAAAATACACAATTCTGACACATACATCAGACAGCTCAAAACTCCTCATGCTTTGGAAGAGTTTTTTCTGCACCATTTTGGCATACACATCAAACAACTCAGGACTCTTCATGCTTCGTTCTCTAGGTCGTAGGAAGAGCCTTTATACCTCGGAGAGTTGGACGGTAGTCAGGCGTCGTTATGAATGTCCTGCCTTCACGGCCCTCCAAGTAGGCGAAACCACCATCAGGGATAATATTTTGAAGGTATGGTCCTTCGGGGGAGCGGGGCTAAGGCATCCGCAATACGGAGGGGAGGATAGCATGCTATATTTGCCCTCCTCCAGGCATCTCCTTAGGGATTCAACAGCCTTGTTTGCTTCTCAGCAGTAAAACATGACTTCTTTCGAGGGCCACGAAACTGCTTTTTGATGAAGACGAAGTGCTGTCAAACTGACCTAACTATGTATTACTAGATTTTCCATTCTTTAGTTTTTGCTGTCGATGTAGTCCTATAAATGTAACTGTTTTTAAAAAAATAGAATATGTTCACTCCATTCTTTATTTGTGGTATTTTTGGGTGCTTGTACTAGAGGACTTAATACATCATTTGTATTTGATAAAGGACATCCCACTGGGAGATTTTTGTGGACCTATTGCCCTTTTGTGCATCTGAAAATGTGAGCAAATAGATTTAAATGATATTTTGTTGACCTACTACTCTTTGGTACACCGATGGTGCGAGTAATAGATTAGGATAACTTTTATGGACTTATTACCCTTTTTGTGTACTGGCCATGCGAGTACTGATAATAAGTGGAGAGGAAACCAACATATTTACTCAGAGGTAATGAAGATGTGGTAAATATGGGTCAAAACAGAGCCTTTCTACTCAGAGGTAATGAGGACGTGGTAGTAGGCATAATAGGGGTACACAGAACAACTCAGAGGTACTATCAACGTGGAAGTTCTATGAATTGGGTGATTTGTTTGTGATGGATGAGAAAACAACTCAGAGGTAATATGGACGTAGTTATTTTTTCGTTAGAGAATTTTGTGGACCTATTACCCTTTTTGTGCACTGATGGTGCGAGTAATAGATTAGTATAAGTTTTATGGACGTATTACCCTTCTGCGCACTGGTGGTGCGGGTAACAAATTTTGAGGCAAACTCTGGTGGAAAAAAGTATTTAATATGGAAGTTTATAAATATGACCAGAAGATGAGATATGAATCCATTCGGAGCAGTCAGAGAGTAAGTTCAGTGGTACCTGAGGGTACATAACTCAACAATATGGAAGATTTGAGGTCAGAGTGTAAGTTCAGCGATACCAGAGGGTACATAACTCACAATCTGAGAGATATTTAGAAGATGTCGTTTAGACATAATATTTCTTGAGAAACTTGCCGTTGATGGACATCATGAGCAATTCTCTATTTTGTTTTGCAAGACGGTACATGCCATTGGAGAATACGGTCTCGATGATGAACGGACCCTCCATTTAGGCTGGAATTTGCCGGAGGTCTTGTGAGTCATGACCATTGGTCTGCGAATGGCCAAGACGAGATCACCGACTTGGAATATTCTCTGTTTGAATTTCTTGTTGAAAGTTCGAGAGATGCACGCTTGGTAGAGCTCTATGCTTTGTTGAGCTGCATTTCTCATCTAATGCTTCCAACTCTTGTAGCCGTCAGCGGTAGTTATCGTCCGACGTTAACCGGTAAGTAAGGGCCACTCGAAGTGAGGGGATCTGAGTCTCCAATGGGAGGACTGCCTCGCTCCCGTAAACCAAGGAGAATGGTATATTTCCTGTAGTCGTCCGAATTGTGGTGCGATACGCCCATAAGCACTCGCCAAGCTTTTCATTCCAGTCGTATTTGTTTGCAGATATGAACTTTTTAAGGAGCTTGATTATGGTTTTGTTGAAAGCTTCAGCCAGACCGTTAGCCGATGGGTTATATGCTGTCGAGGCCATGTTCTGAATCTGATTCTTGTCACAAAATCGATAGAAAGCGTGGCTTACAAACTGTGGGCCATTATCGTGAATAATCCTCTGGGGCAGTCCAAAACGGTAGATGATGTGATGTTTTATGAAGCTAATCACGTTCGATGTCTTAACTTCTGCCAGCGGAACAGCTTTTGCCATTTTGGAGAAGTAATCGATGATTGCAAGTATGAACCGATGCCCTCTAGACGACGGCGGGGTGCTTGGCCCAATGATGTCCATTCCCCAGCTTCAAATAGCGAAGAGGCCACCGTCGGGTGCAAGAATTCAGATGGCAGATATATGAAATCTGCGTAGATCTGGCAAGCCTTGCACTTTTTTGCATAATCAACTGCATCTGCTACCATTATGGGCCAGTAATAACCCATCCGGTGGAGACGATCTTACACTTTCGGGCCAGGTTGGTGAGCCCCACAAGTGCCGTCATGAGCTTCGCGTAAAGCTTCTTTGGCTTCTGTATTTTACAGACATCTTAATAGTAGCCCATCGTAGGATCGTCGATATAATATTTTTGTCTCCGTATCACAGAAGAATCTGAGGGAGCGTCTTTTGATTGAAGTTGCTTCCTTCACATTCTCTGGCAGAATTCCACAGACTGTAAAGTCGATGAGCGGGCGTCTCTAGTCTTGTATGTCGTTGGTTATCTGGGCGGAGTAACTCGTACCTAGTTGAAGATTGTTCCTGGGATAGACCAGCTCATGGCCTATTATGTCGACTAGATGATGAGTATCATTTGAAAGTGCCAAGGAAGCAGCAAAACCTGCTAGGGCATCAGCTGCGATGTTTTGGAGCCTAGGAACGTGCTCTATAAAGAATCCTTCTTAGGTCATAATGATGGCAATTGCTGTTTGATAATAGGGAATCAGGTCCTCATTACGAACCTTGTATGAACCTCGAATCTGGTTAACAACCAACTACGAGTCACCATATACTTCCAGGTACTTGATCCCTACTTCTTTTGCGAGTTGGAGTCCGACGACTAGAGCGTTATATTCAGCTACATTGTTTGAACAGGGTTCTGTAAAAGAATATGCCCGATTGACCACCAATCCAGAGGGGGAAATTAATACTATCCCGACTCCGGTGACGATATCACCTTATGGCCCCGTTCTTGAAGCACCGTCAAAGAACATTCGCCAAATGGCGTCATACGAAGTCATGTTCGAGGCGACGACTTCGTCGAGAATTTTTCATAAATTTTGGCTATTTCTGAGCCTAGATGGGCTGCTAAGAAGTCAGCCAGGGCTTGACCTTTGATAGCCTTCTGCGGAACAAAACCATATCGTATGGGGATAATAGTATCGCCCAGGTGGCTAGACGAGAACTGAGTGCACCGGGCTTGGTCATGAGAACCCTGAGAGGATTAACTCGTGAAACAACATAGATGGTCTGCCCTGTCACATAGTGTCGTATTTTCTGAATGGCGAACACTAGGGCAAGACACTCATTCTCCACGGCAGTGTACCTATGTTCTGGTCCTACCATCATCTGGCTGAGATAGTAAATGGCTTGTTCATGTCCCGCGTCATTATTTGTGCTAACAAAGTACCGAGGGAGTGTTCCATCGCCCGTACATAGAGCAGGAAGGGCTTTCCGGCGACCGGGGCTACCAGAACTGGCATATTCGTCAGGTACTCTTTAATATCATCGAAGGCACGCTGATATTCCTCGTTCCATACGAAAGAGGCACATTTCCTCATGAGTTGAGTGAAGGGATGACATCGCCCTGAGAGGTTAGATATAAACCTCCTGATATAGGCTAGTCTTTCCTGAAGGCCGCGGAGTTCACAGAGGTTCCTTGGTGGACTCATCTCCAGAATTGCTTTTGTTTTGTCAGGATCTATGTGAATGCCCCGAGCAGTAATGACAAAGCCCAAGAACTTTCCGCTAGACACCCCCAAAAAAGACTTGGTGGGATTCATCTTCAGGTTGTACGCTCGTATGAGGTCGAACACTGTTCTCAAATCACGTAAATGATCATTTTTTGAGTGGTTTTTGACGGCGATGTTGTCAACGTAACACTCCACCGTCTTACGTAAATGATCTCTGAAGATGACACTCATAGCCCGTTGATATTTAGCACCGGCGTTCTTCAGGCCAAAGAGTATGACCGTATAACAATATACGACGATCGATGTTCAAAATGACATATGCTTCTCGTCATCAGGAGATATTTTGATTTGATTGTATCCTGAAAAGCCATCCATAAAGGACATGCGTTCGAAGCCACATGTATTATCGATCATTATGTCGGTGATCAGAAGAAGGAATTCATCCTTAGGGCATACTGTATTCAGATTGTAGAAATCGATACAAATTTGGATTTTTTTTCGTTCTTTTTGATGACTGGTACTACGTTGGCTACCCAGTCGGGGTGCTGCTCTTCACGGATGAAACCGCTAGCTATAAGCTTGTTTACTTCCGCTTCGATAGAATTCATGATGTCTGGACGAAACTGCCGCTGCTGTTGTTTGACCGATTTTTGCATCCGAATACATGTTGAGCTTATGAAGTGCGATCTCGGGGTTTAGCCCTGGCATGTCTTCATAGCTCCTGGCAAAGACGTCGATGTATTCTCTGACGAGTTGTAACAACGACTCCTGCTCGCCGTCTGTCAGGCTTTTACTGATGAAGATTGGCTTTGGAGAGGATTCATTGCCGAGGTTAACTTGCATAACCTCGTCCTCAGTGGGAGGATCATGAAGTTTAAAGCGTTTCTCCTTTGTACGTCTAGTTGCTGGATCCACGGCTCCAACTCAAGTGGTTTAAGTAGATCTTCGTCTTCCTCTTCGATATCAGCAGATGTCATGTTAACAGATAATGTCTGTCTAAATATATCTCCAATACTGCTATCAGAGTCGTAAATGGGTGACTCGGACGAATGAGAGTGCCACTCGCATTCTTTATCGGAACTTTCGGGCGTTGTTGGTGGAGTAACATACCCGAGGCCGCTTCTGGATTTATGATAATAGTCCTGAGGTTTCCCTGCCGGTACCGACGGCTGTAGAGGCAATCGCCGACCACTGCCGTGATTCAGACCCGGGGTAGCCACCATGTCGTACCCCTGCTTTTGCATGAAGTACTTGGCTTGAGGACTATACAGGTAGAGCGGTAATCTTCCAGCGTCGGGTCCGAGATCGGACTCTTGTGGCGTGAAAGATTAAAGACCTTCTTTTCGGCCAAAGATGATCGTGTGATCCCATCCTCTTCTGTCTGGGACCAGGAAGTAAGCACCTTTAATGGGAGCAAGTTGATTTGGGGTATGGACGATTGTCACTCGTGTGTACAGGTTAACGTCTAGACAGTCCCGTGTAGCATACATTAGATTAGGCTTATCATACTCAGAATAGTCTAATGGCAGCCGTTTATTGATGAAATAAGGAATTTTATCCTTAGGAATTACATCATCAGGAGAGGGGCTATCCACTTGTGTAATTAAGTATTTGGCACGTTCTTCGTCCTCTTCAGCTACCCCCTGCGAGCTTAGAGGTCGGGATGCTGTCTTGGGCAACTTGACCACCAAGGGTTCTGCTTCAGGTATTGACTTGCCTAAGAGTGTTGTATCGACACTTAGTTGCCGGCTCGTCTTGGGAAGACTGATGACAATTAGCTCAGCAAGGGACTTTGCGTCTTCCGGTTGCCTTTGAGTATATTTTGGCAATTGGATTACCATCGATGTTACAGAGGGCCTTGCATTTTCCTGTTGCCTTTGATTGGATTTTGGTAGTCGGATCACCATTGGCCCTATGACAGGTTTTGGCTCCTGGCTGGATCTCGGGAGACGGATGACCATTGGTTCCAACTGCGTAGGTGAGACAGGAGAACCGAGCACCTCTTTATGCAAGGTTGCGACGAGGGGTACGGCCTTGCCCGATTTGCGGGCTTGGAGACGAATTCTCAAGGGTTCTTCTGGTCTTAGAACACTGGTAAAGGGTGGATGGCACGATCATATAGTCATGTATCCACGGACGTCCCAGGAGGATGTTGTAGGAGGTGTCTGCATCTATGACATAGTAGGTAACCTTCGTCTTCAGGTCACCAATCTGACATTTCAATCGGATCTTCCCTAGGGGATAGCTCATTCCCGAGTTAAAACTGCTAATGGCAGTGTTGGTCGCCGCTACCCGATGCATATGGATGCCAAGAAGTTGGAGCAAGCTTTTCGGGATTATGCTTATTGACGAGCCAGGGTCGATATGCATCCGATCCACCTTGATGTCGCCTATGTATCCAGTGTAGTACAAGGGGTGATCATGCAAATTGGACTTGATCAACATGTCCTGTGGAGTAAATATGATGTTGGGCATTGCATCTGTGCTATCGCTGCCCTGTAGATCTGCTGGCGGGTCTTCCCCTGGAGGCTTGACCTGAGCTAAGTAGGCGTCAGCATTTTGGAGTGCTTCGTTTAATACGGCACAAAGATCCTTGGAGAGCCTTAGGAGCTCGTATAACGACAAATTTGCTGGCGTATTAGCCAATTGTGCTAATATTAAAGTTGTAAGGTCTCTCCAGTCCCATGAGGTATATCTTTACGGAGTGGCCTGTCAAAGCGGGTTTCTTTTGGCTTGGATTTATCCGCCAATGGAGGTTGAGATGGCCTTGGAACATCAGAGGGAGGCAACGTTGCCGTCTGAGGATCTTCGACTGAACTATTCCGTGCAGGCTGGACTTGTGCTCTAGACTGGATTGTCGTATATATTGAGGGGACTGCTACCCCCAGCTTCATCTACCCTCAAGGAGGCCAAAGGTGCACCCCCGGGTGCTGGAAGCTTCTTTTTGGATTGAGTGCCTAAATAGACACCCCCTGTGGTTGTCAGTGGGCGACCTCCAGATGAGGGTCTTCTTGCAATACTGGCCGAGATTGCCGGGCTTGAAGAGCCTGTCTTCTTTCCTCCCTTGCCAGGAGAAACCTTTTGAGTTGAATTACAGGGGATGAAAGAAAACTCCTCGTCCCCCAGAATTTGCACCTGTTTCTTGAGTTATTTTCGGACAGGTGCTGGCTGCTACATTCGTTAGAAAACTGACTGCCGACCTTCAGGTGCTGCTGATTTGTCGCAGCAGCAGTTGATGATGACTCGGGTGCAACGACGTCCTGAGAGGGACTCATTGTATGCCAATGCTGCCACCATACGTTTGTGAGTAATCACCTCACGCAAGTCGGTAGCAAGCTGATCTACCTTTGCACCAAACTTGTGGACTCGGGTATCCCGAGCGCACGGGTACTTAGGTATCATGTTTGCTTCCTGATCCGTGGCTAGTAAAAGTACTTGCTCTGGATCGTAGGAGGAAGACTTTAAGGACCCACCCTGTCCGTTAGCCCTAGGGGACTGGACGCGGGTGGTTCTGTACAACTTTCCATCAGGAGCCCGTGTAACTGTTAACGGGGACCGCTGATAGTTAGTAACTTGGATAGTTGACTGGACTTGTTTGACCTGTACTGCCCTAGACTTTCTTGACTTAGGGCCCGAAGGCGCATAGTAAAAAAAGTCCAGATTGATACATCCCACATTCTCAATGGGCCGCATGGAGTCGAGCCCGCATGAGAGACGGTTGAACACAGAGCTTCTGACAGGGCCGCATGAGACATCCTGTCTGAGGCCAGGATTGGCTGTCGCATGGGCTATCTTCCTGCGGCCAGAGCTGGCTGCCGTATAGGCCATCTTCCTGCGGCCAGAGTTGGCTGCCGCATGGGCCATCTTCCTGCGGTCAGAGTTGGCTGCCGCATGAGTTGTCTGCCTACGGCCAGAGTTGGCTGTCGCATGAGTTGTCTGCCTGTGGCCAGAGTTGGCTGCCGTATGGATATACTGCCCATCTCTCTTATGCAGCTTCTTCTTTTTTCGTATGGATTTACCTTGCGCCCCAAAAAACTCAGCATCGTAGTATTTTCCTCTGCTGGATTTAGAGATAGTGGGGTCCTCTGCTGTCAGAAGCAAAGCCGCAGGAGAGCTTTGGTCACCGTCTTGGGCTACAGAAGGAGCTTCTTCGAGAACTTGGTCGGAGGCAACAGTTTTGTGCGCCGATATCCTGTGAGTCTTTTTTGGGTTGCCTCGCTTCTGTTATGGGCTGGCGCTCCCTTTAGAGAGCAATTCTTCGAAGGCTTGTTGGTCAAAATGAACCACAAGCATCTGCTGTGTAGAATCGAGCTTGGTCATGTCAGATTGCATCGCCAACTTCTCATCAGAAGAGAAGGAGGTCCCCAACAGAGTCGCCATCGTGTTTACCATTAAAAAATCAAAGACAGGTATTACAGGTGTTGGCCCATTCCATGGTCACACCCGATTTCGATAATCAACATACACTTAAGTCGATACACAAAATATACAATCTGTTGCTAATCATTTCAGGATATATGAAATCAATTTCAACGGACGTTGTACTGCATCAATGAAGCATCAACATCATCAAATCTAGAGATGACTCATTTTATATTTTATTCTGTATTTTACACTTTATTGAGTCTAGGATTTATTTTGTAAAATCAGTTTTGGTAATACTGGCTTAGGTTTATCTTAGTCCACATTCTAAAAAGCCTATCCATTACCACTCTCATATCATTTTACAAAATATTCCAAAATCTCTTTGAAAAACAATTTCTGATAAAATATTTCGAAAATCTCCTGACAGAACTGCTAAACGAGTTCGGCCCGAGTTCGGTCCGAACTCTGTCCGAGTTTGGTCAGTTTGTATTTAAATTTCTGTTGCCTCCAAATCTGCGAGCAACATCTCTTTGCGAGATATATGCATCCGAACTCTGCCCGAACTCTGTCCGAGTTCGGTTTCAGAAAACTCCTATAAATAGAGAAGAACTTTTCATTTTAAATCATTCATTCACTCTTTATTTTCTCTTCTCTACTATTCGAGTGTTTTCAAACGATCCAAGATTTTCAAATCATACCTATACACCTCTTAGCCAAAAGCCAGTAATATCAGAGTTGATTTAGAGTCTTTTGGTATTCCAAGAGTTGTAAAGAGGTCGTTCTAAGTCCAACAACTTTTCTTGTTGTGGAGCTGGTCGTGCGCTCGTCACCAAGCATGGTGTTGTGAAGTCGGTCGTGCACTTGTCACCAAGTACGGTATTGTAAGAGACTGCAAGCTCTCAGTTAAAGCTTGTGCCATAGTGGATTAACATCGAGCAAGAGTACTCGAGACTGGATTAGTCCTCTCAGAGGGATACCAGTATATATCGCTGTGTCGCTGAGTTTGAATTCTCTATCTCTTGCTGCTTTATATTTAATGTCTCTTATTTCACTGACATAGTTTAATTTTTAATTGGTGATTATTTTTTCTGCTGCACACACACACTTTATTTACCCCCCCTCTAGAGGTGCTCAACGGTCCTACAACAGGAACATTGAAATTGATTACAAACTTATTTTTACAAAGAAAAGCATAGAAAGAAATCCTAGGAAACAATCTAAGTACAATCGTTTAGTTTTGATTCTGGGGGGTGATGGTAGAGGCTCGAAAAAGTGTTATCAACTCTGCCTTACTCCTTGGACTATCTGACGCAGTCCTTAGCTCTTGAAGAAATTACTTTTCGAAGGTTGCCAGCCTTTTACAGGGGTGTGGCACCCTGCTATTTATAATAGTATGTATGTTGAGCCGCATAGATGGCCTGTGGCCACGTGGCTAATTAGCATGTGAAGACCCACTCTTTGGCCGCCATCTGTCGATTTGTTGAAATTTTGTTGCAGCAAATCTGGGCAGTTAAGACTTGGTCAGCCTGCCACGTGTCCTATCGTAAGAATCATTTTGAGCCGCATGAGTCTCTTAGTTTTCGACCATGTGGGGCCGCATGAGACTCATGCGGCTTAAGTCGCAAATTTTCTTAGCCCACATATAGTTTAAGGATTTAAGCCGTATAGATTCTGTACTTTGGCCGCATAAAGCTCATGCGGCTTGGGTCACAGTCACCCTTTGCCGCATGAAGTTTGGAGACTTTGGGGCCGCATATGTTTGATCCGCATAAGGTTCATACGGCTTAGGTGACACTCCTTCTGACCGCGTGAAAGCGTATGAACCCTACTTTTGGTGACGTCTCACGTCTTATCTTTTTGTCAAAGTGTCAGAGTTATCATTTTTGTCATTTTTGACCGAACTTGTCAGCTTTATCAGGCAAACTGATCCTCTTGGCCGCATGTCTTTCTTCTGCAGCTGGTTGTCGACGGGCCGCATAAGGCATTGAATCTGTCATGCGGCTTTCCTTTCTGTGGACCTGTTTGGCCCAAAGTACATATACGGCAAATTATGATCAGCATAAACCCTATATTTTCCATGCTTCTACAATATGTCCTTTATATATTTGGCTTGATTGATGAATGTTCCCTTTGAGTGTTGTTTGATCTGGAGTCCTAGGAAGAAGTTCAGCTCTCCCATCATACTCATCTCAAATTCACTCTGCATTCACTTAGCAAACTCTTGACAAAGTTTTTCATTAGTAGAACCAAATATAATGTCATCAACGTATATTTGCACAAGAATAATTTCATCATCTAATGATTTAATAAACAAAGTTGTATCAACTCTTCCTTTTAAAAAACCATTATCAAGTAAGAAGGCACTTGGGCGTTCATACCAAGCACGAGGTGCCTGTTTGATTCCATAGAGTGCTTTCTTAAGCTTGAAGACGTGATCAGGTTTTTGAAAATCTTCAGAGCTAAGGAGTTGTTTCACAAATTTTTTTCTTTTAGAAATCCGTTCAAAAATGTACTTTTTACGTCCATTTGAAATAATTTAAAATCATTAAAACATGCAAATGCACAAAACATGCGGATAGCTTCTAGTCTAGCAACAGGAGTATATGTCTCGTCTTAATCAATACCTTTTTCTTGATTATAACCTTGTGCAACTAGACGTGCTTTGTTGCGTAGAACTTGCCCATCTTCACTTAGTTTATTTCGGAACACCCATTTGGTACCAATTATCGATTGACCAATAGGTTTAGGAACATGTTTCCAAACTTGGTTTCTCTCGAATTGATTAAGTTCCTCTTGTATGGCATTAATCCAAAATTCATCATTAAAGGCATCTTCTATATTCTTAGGTTCTATTTGAGTAATGAAAGCTATATTTGCTGCTATTTCAGAATCTCTAAGAGAGGAGCATGTACTTATTTTGATACATCACCTATAATGAGTGTCTCTGGATGATCTGGTAAAAACTTCAATGATTCAAATTTATGAGTCAGATCTTCCACAGGACTCTTATCGGTTTTTGCTTGTACACCTTCATCATCACTGTCGCTAGATCTCTGACTATTGAGCTCATCAAAAGTAACGTTAATAGATTCTCCAATAATCCTAGATCTTTTATTGAAAATTCTATATCTCTTACTCTTAGCAGCATATCCGAGAAATATCTCTTCATCTGCTTTAGATTCAAACTTACCCAAGTTGTCCTTGGTGTTCAGGATAAAACAACGACATCCAAAAACTTTGAAATAAGAAATGTTTGGAATCCTTCAGAACCAAAGTTCATAAGATATTTTCTTCAAGATAGGTCGAATTAATACCCTATTTAAAACATGACAGGCTGTGCTAACAGCTTCTGTCCAAAATGTTTAGGAAGATTATGCTGATTCAGCATGACTATAGCCATCTTGCTTAGAGTATGGTTCTTCCGCTCTACAACACCATTCCGTTGAGGAGTTCTAGAACAAAAAAATTCGTGGTAGTATCCACTATCATCACAAAACTTTTAGAAATCAGTATTTACGAATTCGCCACCCCACTTCAGATACGAGTAATCATGAAGCCTTTTTCGTTTTGTACCTTTTTACAAAATAACTGAAATTCAAAAATAACATCACTTTTGTTTGATAAAAAGTAAACCTAAGTAAAACGAGTGAAATAATCAACAATAACAAAAGCGTAGAGCTTACCGCCAAGACTAGCGACTCTACTAGGACCAAATAAATCCATATGTATCAACTACAAAGTTCTTGAAGTACTTACAGCGTTGATGGATTTAAATGTAGACCTATATGATTTGTTCTTTTCACAGTCAGCACATACCATATCTCTCTTGAATAGAATCTCAGGAGTCCTTTTACCAGCTTCTTAGTGCTCAGTCGTAAGATAGTGTCCATATTAGCATGTCATAGTCTCATATGCCATAGCCAGCTTTCCTCTAGATTAGCTACTAGGCATCTTCCTGCATTATTAGTACTCTCCAGAAAGAAAACAAGTATATATTGTCTTCTCCAATGCCTTCATATACGGGATTACCAGATGACATATCATATATGGTATATTTGTCTTTTACAAAGTTGATACCATAACCATTATCAGCCAAATGACTTATGCTTAATAGGTTATGTTTCAATTCTGTAACTAGACAAACGTTTTTTATTACAGGATAAGGAGATGTACCAACAGTGCCATTGCCAATGATATCACCTCTCAGATTATTTTCGAAGGAGACGTATCCTTCTTTCTTCATCGATAGCGTAGCGAACAAAGATGCATCACCAGTCATGTGCCGCGAACATCCGCTATCGAGGATCCACTTTCTTTTAGCATGAGAGGGTTGAGGGTCCACCTACAAGACAAGTAGATGAATCCTTTGGTACCCATTTACTGAAGGGTCCATATTGATTAGTCTTAGGTCTCCAAAATAATGTGCGATTGTCAACAGATTTTCTTGCTAAATAATACTGTGATATGTGTCCATGAGTACCACAATATGTGCAAGTCAATTTTGAAACAGTGTTAGTGGAAGCTGTGTTGACATGCCTATTTGGTTTCTTTGAAAACCTATAAGTGAAAGCAAGGTGATAATCGTGTTTCTTTCGTGTTTTCTGAGTTTTAGTCCTCTTAGGTGTATGCTTAGCATTAGGACTAAACTTAGGCTGTGTCACAGGTATTGCCTGTTTGCCTATCTTGATTTCTAACTTTTTAGAAGCCGTAAAAGATACTTTATATTTAGCAGTCATGTCTATGAGTCTTTGTTCTGTGACTAAGTGCTTCTTCTTCTTTATGTCATATAACTCTTATATTTTGACAGTCTCTTTCTTTCGTATCAACTTTGACGATAGCCTCATGATAGTCTACTTTAAGTTTGGCTATCACTTCCGTGTTACAGGTAGAAGACGTCTTTTTAATGTCTTCAATAAGACTGGACAGTCTAGCTATCTTGGTTGTTTATGCCTTTGTAACTCCTCTCCCCGAAATTTTTTGAAATATTCTTTTTATTATTTATTTGATTTAAATGGTGATTTTAGAATTTTATAAATAATTAATTAGTTAATTATTACGGTGGATGACTTAAGTCTTTGTGGAGTTATGGGGCACAAAACGACTAGGAATTGTGGCACAGAAGATGTAGCAGTGTGCCTTGACTAGTGTACTAGCCATGCCAGGGGAAGCCTAGCCATAGGGATGTCCAAACTAGAAAAACCAGGCCAAGTTATGACTTGACCCTTTTAAATTATTTAATTATATATTATTTAATATTTTGACTTTTAGACGACCCGGTTGTGCCAATTTAGTCTGGACTCAGCCCGAATTGGACCCAAACCCATGTTGTCGAGTAGTGTGCTCAAAGGCGTTCATGTAGATATATTTTATGCATAAATTTTATATTACTTTATTGCCTATTAGCAGCTACCTTCTGTAAGTAAATAAATATTATTTTGTGCACACAATTTTATGTGAAAGTCCTACATTAGAAATTATAATATTATGTTCTTTTTAGTTTCATTGAGAAGATATAGATAGATACATATAGGTTTATATATATATATATATATATATATATATATATATATATATATATATATATATAGGAAAATATATAGGGACATACATGAATATACATGTAAGTATAATATGAAAAGGAAAAGATACGTAGATATATAAAACTAAATGTATATATGCTTGTTATATATTTTGTGATGCTAAGAATTGATATATAGATAATATATATATGTGTATTTATATGGAAGTACATATATGTATATATGAAAAAAAAAGAATAAAACAAAACATATTGGTTCGGGTACTATTTAGTGAACAGTACCCATCACCACCCGAGCCCAAAGGGGCCAAAAACCCGACCCGTGTATTATATACACTGTGTATATATAGCGAGAACGATAGATATCGAGATGTTCTCACCAAAAACACTAATCCTAACCCAACTACAAACACCTGACCGCCGCACCACCCCAGCCACCTGGGCGGCCAACCGCCGCTGGCACCACCACCGCGCACGGCCAGAGCCGCCAAAGGCAGCGCACGCGCGAGCACAGAGCAGCAGCCGCGACAGCAGTATCAACGCGGAGGCCCACTTCGCGGTATGTTTTGTCCGTCTACGTTTGATCATTTTCAAACCGAAAATTGTTTCGAACAGCCTAGTTGACCCCCTTCAACCCTGTTCATGTAGAATTAATTCTACTAGACTATATCGATCAGGAAATCATTGCAAAAATCCTGAGAAACCTATTCTAAACAGAACATATGACAGTCCATACACCCATGTTCGAAGATCAATTTCGATCGATCTTGTAACGGTTTAGAAGTTGTACTTGAATACAGTTATAGACCATATGTAGAACTTTAAAACCCTTCAGATAGATTAATTTTCCGTCCCCTATATAAAAAGTAATTGGATTGTAAAGTTACAAGAAAAATAGTTTTCGTCCACGAAGCCGATACGCACCTTTCGACCTTTGTGCAAATTTTCTAATTACTTTGATGCGATCTTGGTTTGAAGCGTGTACAAGACGAATTTGATGCGCATCCGTCGAAATTTACCGTATCGACCTCTGTGCACATTTCCTAATTACTTTTTGTTCGTTCGTCAGATCGAGACAAAACTTACGCCAACAGGACCGTATTATTTTTTCGGTCCTGTATGCCAAGTTTGGTCCGATTCTGAGACAGTTGATCGAATCGTCGTTTTGCGGGCCCCACGATCCGATTCAACGGGCGATTTTGTGCACGGCCTGCCGGAATCCAACTTTGGACATACGGTTGGGTTCGTATCATCAAAATAAATTCGTAGACATATAGTTTGATGACTTTAGGGACCATTGACTCTGGCACACGTTTTGGTGCAAAGCGGGTCCAACGACGGACATCATTTTTGCCCAAAATACCGTTTTGCCCCTGTATCCAGAATTGGACTTAAGGACAAGCTATCCTAGCTAATTTGACTAATCTAAAAATATTGGTAACATCTATTACAGCTTCTGGAGGCAGTAGTGAGAATTGGACTTTCTGACTTATTGATTGGCGATATATTGTTGGTTCTCCGTACAACCCTCAGGCAAGTATACCTTGTCGAACATATGCAGTATTTATATTATTTTCTTTCTATTGTAATTCTTTCATATGGTTACCTATTTCCTAAATTGTGATTGGTTTGTCATTAACTATTTTACTTGTTTTTAGATTTATGTGCACGTATAGGATATTCGACATTGCTTGATTATTGGTCTTTTCGTGTTACCTTGTCTCGTGATTGAGTTGACAGTTTCTATATCTTGTTCTTGACTTGACCATTCTTGACTGGGAGTATCTTGTATTGTACTACAGTTGAGATATACTAAGATTGGGAGTATCTTACATTGTACTACGACCTATAGCCGATTCTTTTATCTTGATATTGCTTGATTGACTTGACTTGAGACATACTATAGATTGGGAGTATCTTGCATTGTACTACGACCTATAGCATATATTGATTGATTGATTGACTTGATTTGCAATACTATGAATTGGGAGTATCTTGCATTATACTACGATTTATAGGAGTCTACTTGACCTTGTATCCTTTAGGAGGGGTGATCGATACTAGAATTGGCTAATCTCGACTGAGAGTATCCTGCTTTGTACGTCAATTGAAATACTATAGATTGTGAGTATCTTGCATTGTACTACAAGCTATATGAATACTGATTGATAGTTAGCCAAGTCTAGTATTACATTTCCACACGACTCGTTGTCCTTAGATGTTCTTCTTGCAGTGTTCCTATCCTCCATACATTTTATTTACTGTCATATTAGTAGGCATATTTTATGTATCTTATTAGTTCTCTGAGGACCTGATGATCTCTTCAGGTAGCTGATTGTACGGAGTTAGTTAGCTGAGCATGTGGTAGTGACTTCATCTGCATGATTCAGGGATTTTGTTAGTGTTATTTATTTACTATCTTTCTCGTGCTTTTTATGATATATCCTGCTTATCAGCCTAGCTTTATAGACTCATATTATTCTTGAAGTCTAATCGGACATATATGCTAGTGGACTGCAGACCACAATCCATACTTGTTCATTCTTGTCTTATATATTCTTATGGATTGAGATACACTGTAGATTACCATATTAGCCATGATGCCATAATCTTGACAGCTTATACGTACTCGAGTCGGGCTGGAGTCCGCTTGATACGTAGCTGGCTTGCTCACGCACTTGCATCCCGAAAAGAGGGTGCGGATCGTGACAGACTTAATCTCTTTTCGAGATTAGTTATATTTGTCAAGCACATTTCTGTGTTCTTCAAGTAGTTCACTAAAGGCATTTTCTAATTCATCGAATGTAAAATCGTCATATAAAGGGTTTGAGGATACATTATCAAAAGCCATCAGACAGACATTGGCATTTTTGCAGGGTCTGTCTTCTTTCTTTGTATCACTAGCATCGCTTTCATGCCAGATACTTGTGTTTGCATACTTTCGACTGGTTGTTGCTTTTCTGCTTGATCTTGATCTATCGTATGGACTGTTTTTCTTCAAAGTTGGACAATCCTTCTTCATATGCCCTGATTTCTTGCATCCGAAGCATATTGTTTCATCTTCATTGCTTTCTTGGATATCTCTCTTCCTTCTGTTTGATTTCTCAAACTTTAGGAATTTTTTAAAGTTCTTCACTAGTAGGACTTGTTCATAACCACTTGATGATTCTTCCTCAGAATCATTGATTGTAGATTTTTTGGCTTGAGCTTTAAAGGCGATAGATTTTTCTTTTGGGGTCGCTTCTTCAAACTCTTGCAGATCAAGCTCATGGGTCATGAGCTTGCCCATCAGTATTTTCAGAGACATGGTGGTGAGATCGTTTCCTTCAATGATTGTTGTTGCCTTTGGATTCCAGTTCTTGGTAAGAGCCCGTAGCACTTTTTTGATCTTCTCATGATTATTGTAATCCTTACCAAGAGATTGCAAAAGATTAGTAATATCAAGGAAACGTGTGAACATCTGTGTAATTGACTCACCGGATTTTATCTTAAAAGATTCATACTCCTGTGTTAGTCTACTGATTTTGGATTTCTTTACTTGGAAAGTACCTTCATGAGTTACCTCAAGAAGTTTCCAAATCTCATGCGACGTCTTACAGGTTGAAACTCTGTTGAATTATGTTTTGTCAATTGCATAGAACAGTGCGTTGATGGCACAAGCATCTAGACTAGCCTTTGCTTTTTCAGCCTCTGTATATTTGTCATAAGGCTTGTCTACAAGCAAGCCATCAACTACTGTAGGTGCCGGTTTCTTATAACCGTCAACAACTATGGATCAAATATCAAAGTCAAGAGACTTTAAAAAGAAAGTCATCCGTGTTTTCCAGTAGGTATAGTTTGTACCATCAAATAGTGGAGGTCTATTTGTGGATTGCCCTTCACCGTCGAATATTGATTTCATGACTGCCATATATACTCTCTAAGGTTTATTATATTAGAATATAACCTGCTTTGATACCAATTGTAGGACCGTTGAGCACCTCTAGAGGGGAGGTGAATAGAGTGAGTATAAGTGCAGCAGAAAATAATCACCAATTTAAAATTATAAACAGATAACTATGGCAATGAATAAGAGACAGTAAATAAATATAACAAGAGATAGAGAGATCAAACTCAGTGACACAACGATGTATACTGGTATCTCTCTGAGAGGACTAATTCAGTCTCGAGTACTCTTGCTCGATGTTAATCCACTAAGGCACAAGCTAATTGAGAGCTTACAGTATCTTATAATACCGTACTTGGTGACAAGTGTACGACCAACTTCACAACACAGTGCTTGATGGCGAGCGCACGACCGGCTCCACAACAGAGATAGTTTCTGTACTTTGAACAACCTCTTTACAATTCTTGAGAACCAAAAGACTCTAGATCGAATAGATATTACTGGCTTTTGACTAAGAGAAGGGTAGGTGTGATATGAAAGATTTTGATCGGATGAGCACTTATTGAAGAGAGAAGAGAAGATGAAATTGATTGAGTGATTTGGAATGAGAAATTTTCTTCTATTTATAGGTGTTTTCTAGGACCAAACTCGGCCAGAGTTCTGATGCAAGAATTTCGCAAATGAACGTTGCATGCAAATTTGGAGGCAACAAATATTTAAATTCAAACTGACCAAACTCGGTCAGAGTTTAGACCGAACTCGGCTTGAGTTCTGTCTCAGTAAAAATGTAAGACATTTGTCAAATTTTGTTGCAGAATGGAAATAAACTTTTTGGTAGGTGAACTATGGATAGGTAGGCTGTATAGGAAAGTGGACTATGATTAACCTAAGCTAGTATTATCCAGTCGATCTTACAATTTATATCCTAGACACAATAAAGATAAAATATATAATAAATTATAAAATGACTCGGACTAGATTTCAATGAAAGTAAGCTTCAGAATGATGATTTACGTGCTTGCTGACGTAGTAATACGCTTGTTGATATTGATTTCACAAGACCTGAAATGATTAGCAGCAGTTCGTATATTTTGTGTATTGACTTAAGTTTATGTCGATTATTAAAATCGGGTGTGACCATGAAATGGGCCAACAATACTGGCAGTAATTTGGGAGAAAGTATTGATGATTCTCGAAGCACCTCTGGATATGTTGTCAACCTTAATAGCGGAGCAATTTCATGGAGTTCAAAGAAGCAGCCTATTGTACCACTTTCTACCACAAATTAAGGCAGAATATATTGCTGCATCTTCTACTGCATGTCAAAGTTCTTGGCTAAAAGGTGTGTTGAAAAGCATGAAGTCCAAGCAAGAAAAATCAACACCAATTTTTTTGTGACAACAGTTCAACTATCTCTGTCTTAAAGGATCCAGTTCCACATGGAAGGACAAACATATTCACGTGCAATTTCACTTCCTAAGGAAACTAGTTCATGAAAGAAAATTAACATTGAATATTGCAGAACGGAAGAATAACTTACAGATGTGTTTACAAAACCTCTAGCAGGACAAGACTTAAAAGAAATGTCAACAAAGATTTAGGAGTCAAAAGAAAATTCAGTTTATGGGAGGCGGTGTCTTCCAAGGGTCAAGTTTATTGCATTCATGCATTTAAGAATACTAAGAGTCATGTTTATTGTTATTGATGTATCTTGGGTCCTATAAATAGCGATGTATGCAAGTGTTTTGTACAAGTGAAAAAGTTGAATATTCAGCCAATAAAATCAAATATCCTCTTTGTGTGAAAAAGTGTGCTATTTGTATGCTTTCTAAACAAGTTTGTTATTTCAGCGTGCGCGCGCGCGTACACACACACATTCCTTTTTGTTTGTAATTAGATACACATATCTAATATGTCGATCAATATGTATGAATTATTGTTTCTTTTCTGGTTAATCCATTTTCATTGTCTGTTCTTCCTTCAAAATGTATTGTACAAAGTTCTCCCTTCAAACTGTATTGTACTGAGTTCTCCCTTCAAACTGTATTGTACTGAGATAATGGGACCTTGCTACGTTGTCCGCAGCACGGGCCCGTACTTTTGGCCAGGCCTGTCACGTTTCGGCCTTCTATTGGAGGGATTTCTGCTGGCAGGCCCGAGCTATCTAGAGCGCGCTTTTGGCGGAGGGTGGGAGGTGTTGTTGCGGCTTGCTACCATGTGGCGTGGCAGTCACTTACGCGGTAAAAATATCATTTTCGATAAGAATATTATTAACTATGAAAATGCTTGTAATGGATTAAACTTTCATAAAGCTTAACGTGTGATCATGATAAAGATTTGTACTCTTGTTATAATATCTTGTTGGTCTTCGTCCGTAAAGTTTTTTGTATTTTGGAACATGACATTAATCAAGTCTAGTAAATATAATATTGCAGCAAAGCCGGCTTATTTATGACATAAAATGATCAAGTTGGCACAAGATTAAGGGTGAAACCACAAGTCCGAACCGAGATGTTCTGGAAAGGACTTGGGTGTTATATATATATATATATATATATATATATATATATATATATATATATATATATATATATATATATATATATATATATATGCACATCGAGTCGTGGTGTACTGGTAACACTACCGTGCACCGGGGGTGAGGGCCGAGTTCGAGCCCTCCCTCCCACGAAGGTGGCTGGGTGGCAGTGGCCACGACCTCCGGGCCAAGGTCGGGTGGAGTCGTCCACCGGCTTTGATTTTTTTTAAAAATAAAATAAAATAAAATAAAATAAAATAAAATAAAATATATATATATATATATATATATATATATATATATATATATATATATATTTTATTTTATTTTATTTTATTTTTTAAAAAAATGTCCCGCCCGCGGAGCCCCGTCCCCCCCTGCACCATCGGATCACGCGGGGCCCGCGTGGGGCCCGCCCCCGCCCGCGCGATCCAACGGCTAAGGGAGGACGGGGCTTCGGCGGGGCTCCGCGGACGGGGCTCCCGATCCCTATATATATATATATATATATATATATATATATATATATATATATATATATATATATATATATATATATATATATAAAATCCCTGCCTTGCACAAGATTGTGCTTGAAACTGAAATTATTGAGCTCCAAGTCGGCTCAATGATCATATTTTGAGCTTGAAAACTTTGTTCGAAGATTTAATCCGACTCGACATGTAGAAAATCTCATTAGAGCATTTTGACATGTTGCATAAGTCTTCGTAAGTTTAGCATTTTGCAATCACGTTTTTGCCCATTAGGCTGCGAGTCGAGCATCACTCGCAATTCTATACTTGACGGGGTACGGGATTGATGGACGGTGGATGCGTTGGCAATATCACAGGATCCATGGCCATGCGTTAATCCTGGAGAGCTTAATTAATTTGAGCTAGGGTTAGGGTTTGCATGCATGGGTTTTTATGGTCTTGCCTCATATTTTTTTCCACAGCTTTCTTGGACTTGAGATAGAACAGCTCGCGTGGCTTGTCATGCATGTCCTAAGCTCAAGAAAGCTATGGGTAGGTCCACAAGGAATTGCATCGGCCACTAACATTGATAGGTAAATACTCAAACCTCTCTTCCTCCTCTATTTTTTTCACCAGGAGACTTTTGAACTATTTTTGTTTAGAGAATTTATTTGAAATTATTTATATTGAGTTGCGATGAGTGCTGTATGGTTTGCAGTCCTTTTTCTTTTACAATCCTTTCGTGTGTTATATTGTAGCAGCTTTCATAAAAAAAAATTAAAATATGAGCTGCATCTAATTATGGGAGCAGAAGGAAAGTATATATCTTGAATAAATAATTGACTTAATCCAGATCTTGTTTACGCAATATACTTGTTGTTATATACATATAACAAGCTAACAATTTGTAGTTAAATACAATTAGAAATTCTTTATTCTGTAATAGAGCTTCTGCTTTCTTAGTTACTTATGAAGAGGATTACACTAATAAAAGTGAACTGTCTCAATTCTCATGGTCATTAAACATAAGATAGAGTTAATAGTTTCTCCCGATAAAATCTACCAATTATGTTAAATTGCTGACAATTTAATCACAAGGTTTAGAAATTAATGGTAATAAAAAGTTTTTAATGGGAATAGTCAACATGGATTTCATGTTCTCATCATGGATACGATTTTAGAGTCGTTCCTCGGTAAAAATTTAATAATTTGAAATTTGAAAAATGGTGGACATTATAATAGTCTATTGATTACAACCATAGATTCCATAACCAAACATTACCATAAATTTTAACCACCTAATTGTTCCTAAATTCTCTAGCCTATGTACTATTAAGAGGGATTAGTCAAAATAAATTTAAAATACATATGACAGGATTTAAAATAGATATTAGTCGAATAATATTTATGAAGGACCTAAAATTTTGTGCATTAGTGGATCGAAGCTTAGAGCATCTCCAACCCTATTGTGAGTTTGAAAAAAATGGTTGCCACATAGGAATGACAACCATTTTTTTCAAAAGTACTTCTCCAATGCAAATGTGAAATAAAATGTGGAGTTGACATGGCAATGACAATGTGAAGTTGGTTGTCTAGATCTAGAAAATGCAGTTCACAATGTCTTTATGTCCGCATCATCATTTGTGAGTAAAAATGTTTATAAAAGAAGTAGAAGTGTAAAAGTTGTCTTGAAAGTTGTAAAAAATTACTTTGTATTGTCTTCTCAATACTTTTGCATTGGAGATTACTTTTTAAACTCATTGTCATTTGTGAATATAATCTTACCTATACAAGACATTGTCTTGTGTCCCGTGCCACCTAAGATTCACAATACAAATTAAGACAATAGGGGTGGAGATGCTCGACTCCAATTCTGGAGGAAAAAAGTGACATGGTGAGGCGACCAAAGGAAGAGAGCTGAGAGTGAGAAGCAACAAAATCCAATTGGTCTTAATAAGTGCAATAACTTTTGAGTTCTCCACGTGTGGGTATTCAAGTGGTCCATTCCTCTTGGGGGCTCATTTGGATAAGTTTTTGTATTCATATGAATCCATTGTACGTTCCTTTTCTATGGAGAAGAAATTCAACATTTTCATACACATCTTTAGTTGGATTGAGAATGTGTAGTCCAAATAATTAAATTTTTTTATTCTCATGTTTGGTTCGCACAGAGATAAGAATCTTAATTTGTTTAATTTTTGTATAAATACTCTTTCATTAATTTTATGATGCCATTATTACCTAAATTCACATATTTGTGATATAAGTAAGAATTTTGAAACTAAATGGAAGGTATTACCGTCCAAACAATATTTTGTTAGTCCCGGGGCTTGATCAAAGATGGTAAACTCGATGTCGAGATCAGAGGTTCAACAAACGTTCACCTTCTGATTATTCTCGAGATCCAAGAGGAACACTATAATATGAATCTGATTACAAAAGCCACAATAATCAGAAAGTAAATCTCACGTTCTTCCTCGCAATCGCAGTTGCTGACGGACAGAACTGAGTTCAGAAAAATAAATCTCACGTTCTTCCTTGCAATCGTAGTTGCAGACGGACAGAACTGAGTTACAACTCAGATGAAGGAGAAAAAAGAAGAAAGAAGAATGAAGAAGAGGAAAGGTTCTTGCTGGGGTGATTAAGATCACGGTTGCTCAAAGCAAGATTCGTCCCAACACGATCTGCTTCCAGGAACCAGCAAGTTCACGAAGAACTTCTGGAACGCTCGTAAGTCAATATTTGAGACTTGAACGGACTTCTTGGACTTTACAGACTCCCTCAACTCTCTTCTTGGTGCATCTTTCAAAGGAGGCCAAGGGGATCTATTTATAGAGTGAAGTTGAGACTTCACCTCTTCTCCTATCCGATGTGGGACTAAAATACCAATACTCAAAAATAGAGTTTGATATTTTAGATCATCCCACATTCAGCATAGAAGTGTGCCAGTCCACGCCTACCCCCCGAACACTCCCGTGCATGTACGAGACATCTTGGAGTCCGTGTCCGAGTCCGAGTCCGCACAACAAAAATCAACTTGCATCCTTGTTGGATTTAATCCTTTTTCCTTCTAGGAAAATACTCCCACATGGCACAAACTTGTGCTCCACTACACCTCATGTGCACACCTCAACACAAGCAATGCATTATATTGAGATACTCACCATTTGGTGTAGCCGACGTGGGACTATCTTTTCTAGTCCAAAGGCAAAAACACCAACATATTTCTAGGAAAGCAAAACTATTTCTGAGGGGGACTTGGAAATAGCTTTTCTACATCAATGGAAATATGAAGCCCCTCCTTTTTTTTCTTTGAAAGTGGTCAGGATTTAGAGTGAAATCTAAAACTCAGCTGAACTCCGGAGAGTTCAACCGTTTGGTTGTTGTAACATCACAGTCCAAAAATACGTAGTACCAAAAATACGTATACATGCCAGCAACACATCTCCAATGGACCAAACTACCTAACAAGCCCATAAGAGAGTACTTAAGCTATAAATTATAGCAAACCTATATCAACAACACAATAAAAGTCACAAGTACGGTGATAGTCTTATTTACGCAGAAATAATAAGACACAAGATATCCAAGTCCAACTATCAATAATAAGATCTGTCCAGCAGTAAATAAAGATAATAAATGTACGAAAAATATAGCCCGTCATCACAGTAAATAAATAAAGTATGAGATCCACTAACAGTCTGTTGAACTTAAAATAGAAATAGAAATGTAATGATAAATGACTACATGAATCAAGAATAGTTTCCAGGCACTACCTCGTGCTCCTAGAAAGGTATGTCTCCAATCTCAACTCCTGACCTGTAAACCTCCTCGTTTATACCTAGAAAAGGATTAGGTTCTCTGGGGACATAGCAAGATACATAATATACATGCCACTAAATAACAATAAATAAACATGCACTGAAAATATAATAAAATAACAACAGAGTAAAACATGAGTGAGGACATATGAATAAGAGTAGTGCCACTGGACGTGGCTATAAGAAAATGTCGGATAAAACTGCAGCACGATGCGAGCTAATGGTCCTGCAGAAAGCAATACAGTGCGTGCTAACTACCTATATAAGTCTTTATCGCAGTACGACACGCACTAACGATCGAGATTGGTCAATAGCCAAGTACTAATAACGGCATTAAGGAACTAGGAAGCAAGTCATATATAAGTCTCTATCTCAGCACGGTGCGTGCTAACGATCGAGGAACAAATCATGGTACTAACATGGCACTGACACAACGATATGAAAGTACATAAAAGTAAATGACAGACAGGTGATATAGTAACGATGAAAATAGAACATGTCAAGAACACAATAGGAAAAGAAACATGTATGACAAAAATAATAGAAAACATACATGTAAAATATATTGTACATAGGACAAGGTATACTTGTCTGTATTATGCAGCTGGTTTTGCAAAAGAGATGCTATTGTCCCTTCCATCTCTTCGCCACGAACTCCTATGTCATATCAACAACCACATTCAACTCTTGGTATCAATAGACACCACTTCTATTCTAACTATCTCACACAACCCATCCTAAAAGTTACATAGCTATGCACAAATTAGGTACCAAATTATTCTAATAAAATATAATATATACACTACTAAAATCTGCTCTATTAACGACGTAATTTAGCGACGTTAGTTAAAACGTCGCTAAATTTTGCAAATTAGCGACGTTTACGTAAAACGTCGCTAATCGTCGCTATTAGCGACGAAAATAGTGACGTGCCAGCGACGTATATTAATTAAATGAGCTTTTCGTCGCTAAACGTCGCCATTACGTCGCTAATAGCGATGAATTTAGCGACGTTCCTCACAACCTTGCTAATTTTTAATTAAAATCTCTCCCGATTCATTTCCTCCTATT
The DNA here is from genome assembly GCA_029216955.1 of Iris pallida. Taxonomy (NCBI): domain Eukaryota; kingdom Viridiplantae; phylum Streptophyta; class Magnoliopsida; order Asparagales; family Iridaceae; genus Iris; species Iris pallida. The sequence goes on along the minus strand of JANAVB010037819.1, from coordinate 19,805,829 downwards.
TTTACTCTCTCACTCTCTCTCCTCACTTTCCCCTCCGGTGCGGCGGACTCTCCTCCCTCCCCGGTACGTAACTCCTCTCTCTCTCTATTTTGGTTGTGGGTAGTTGGGGGTGATACGGGTGGCTCGGGGGGAGGGACAGGGGGGTGCGGGTGGTTGGGGGTGAGGGGGGTGGCTGGGGGGAAAGGGGCAGGGGGATGCGGGTGGTTGGGTGGTGAGTGGGGGGTAGCTGGAGGGGAGGGGCAGGGGGGTGAGGGCGGTTGGGGGTTAGGAGGGGGGGTTGGGGGGAGGGTTAGGGTTCGGGTTAGGGTTAGGGGTGGTGGGGGGGAGGGGCAGGGGGGTGAGGGCGGCTGGGGGGTTCAGGTTAGGGTTAGGGGTGGGGGAAGGGGCAGGGTCTTGTGGCCATTTGTGAAGGGGTTTTCCCTTCAGTTGCAGTTAGAGGATCAAAGGGCTTTTAGCAACAACTTGTGGCACTCGGCAGCATGCAGCAGCAGCTACATTAGCTCTGGGCAGCAGGAGATCATAACCTTGTTTGGGAATATTGGCCAGTACCGTTATGGCGATAGGCTTGGTTTTGGCAAAAGCCAACATGGGCACTACTGCACAGTTGGGGAACTTGAGGTATCAATCACTACATGGATAGGTTTCAGTCCTAGGCTACAAAGGTAAGGGAATGTGGAGTTTTAAGTTTAGTTAAGGACTGAACAGTGGGTTGAGTTCCAGTTGGGGACTGATCTAGTCAGTAGGTTAGGTAAAAGAGATTTACCTAAGGGTTAGGGCAATATATATATATACTCAAATGTCTAGTAGATATATCACTACTAAAATATGGCAGATTTGCGACGAATTTAGCGACTCCATGAACGGATGTCGCTAATTTTTGGGAATTTAGCGATATGGTAATGTGCCGTCGCTTTTCATCGCTGTTGGCGACTAATAGCGACGAATAGCGAAATTAATTTATTAAATGGGAATCTGTGTCGCAATGTCGTCGCTACACGTCGTTAATTATTTAAATATAGTGACGCATAGCGACGACTGTTATAGAACGTCGTCGTATATTACTAATCAGCGACGTTTAGCGACGTCAACATGCTGACGTCGCTAAATGTTTTATATTGGGCAGAAGGGTTTTCTTTTCGATCATTCCCCGAAATTTTTCTTTCTCCCCAATTTTCCCGCTCTCCCTCCTCCGGCGCTCGTACCCTCCTCCGGCCTCCTCCTCCTCCTCCCTTCTCCTCAGGTAGCCCCCCTTCCTCCCTCTCCCTCTCTCTCTCACGTACGACACAGACATGAACTCGACACAAATACATACACGACACGAACTCGCCATTGTGGAAATAGGTCGAATTTGTTTGGAGGGATTTGAGGCACTTCGACACTAGCTTAGATCTAGGGCATGGTAGCGGTGATAAGGAAGAAGGAAGTGGTTCATGTTCCTCATGGCGGTGGATCCACGGGTTGGGGGATTTTGAAGGAGAACGGAAGAGAGATGAGGGGAAGGGTATAGATGAGGCATATTAATAAAAAATTATTGTGTCATTCTTAATAAAAATAAAGGAATTATATACACTAGCATATACATCACAATAGGTTTGGCCTTGTATCTTGAAACTACCAAAATATGTCGTGTTAGCGACGGCCACATCTGTCGCCATCCGTCGGCAATCAGTATTAGCGACCGATCACTGACGGATCTTGGCCAAAATAATCCGTCGACAATCAGCTCGTCACTAATAATGACCCGTCGCTAATTAGTCGAAGAGGGATGGAATAACGACGGCTTTTCGTCTTCACAATATGATGCATTAGCGACGACTTTTCGACGGGCTTTCGTCCATTTCAAGTATTAAGTACTTAACTGTATAGGCGCAAGCGACGGATAGTCCGTCGGTAAACAGTCGTAAAAGTGTATCAGAGGGTATCGTTCCGTCGCTAGTCCGTCGATCGCTGTCGCTAACAAAGGATGGATTAGCGATGGAATACTAACGGATTATCCGTCGACCATGTTCTGGAAATGATTGACATTTCCAGAACCTTGGCGACGGATTTTCGGTCGTGACACCGTCGAGACAGCGACTGATTTGTGGCTGATTATCCGTCGCCAATGTTCTAGAATTGTCAAGCTTTTTCAGAACCTTGTCGACGGATTTTCCGTCGCTATTCCGTCGAACTATATATCACCAGAACGTTGTCGACGAATATTCCGTCGATCACCCGTCGCTACCTGGAAACAGTTTCAAATCTCCAGTTAGCGACGAAAATTTTGTCGAAAAGTAGTCGAAAACTGGAAATATCCGTCGCTAATCGGTCACTAGTCCGTCGCTAAATGAGATTTTTTTGAAAAAAATTGCAGCATTTTCCCTGTTCACAAAAATATGCATAAACCAAACCAATATATAATGTACACCAATTATCCAACAATCACATAGACCAAATATATAATGCACACCAATTATCCAATAATTACATAGACCAAATATGCACATACGAATTTAATGCACACCAATTATCCAAGAATCATATAGACCAAACCAAATTAATATAAAATAGACATCAATTATCCTGAAGAGTAACCTAATATCCGTCGTTATAATCCGATCATAGCACAAATATTCCAAAATTCCCACAAATATTCCAAATTTTCTTAATTACAATACTTTAAGGAGGAGGAGGAGTTCGATTGTTTGGTGGTGGTAATCCCTGTTGCGACCGACGAATATACACCTCCACTAGGTACGACGGTGGAGGGAGGGAAGTGGCTGCATGCCTTTGGCTCACTCAAGCGGTATTTGTGCGTCAGATAAAATAGAAAAAATTTGATTTATCTCCAAGTGTGAGAACGGATGGCTCAGAACACAACCCAAAATTCATTCTAGCATACATTAGTGTGAATCATCTATGTTCTGTACATATGGTGTAGTATATGTTCTTATCGTATCTAGTATCTGAAGGATATAACAGAATCAAGATGAACTCACATAATGTAATACTAAAACATCATCTACTACTATATAAGATATAGTGATAGGTTGTCGTATCATCATTGCCGAGGGATGAGGGTCGGAGGACAGTCAACTTTATCTACGGCTACATAGTTTCTGTCTCGCCAGTCGAATGGCTGCAGGGACTATGTCCTGATCACCATGTCGTACCGTAGATTAATGCAAATGGAGCTGGAGCCAAAAATACAGAATCCAAAATACAAAATACAGAATTCAATCCCTGGGTTCGCCGACCCCCTCGGTGGAACACTCAACACCGGCACACACAATAGATTCCAGAATATACAAAAAATATAAAAAAAAATACTATCCGCAATGAACAATGTCAATATATAATATCCTCAACAAACCAAATTAATATCCGCAAATACGTACAAAATTAGTATCCTCAACGAAAAAACTAAATATCCCTAAATACATACAAAGTCAAAAATATAGTACAGTCCAAAAATGCAAAAATGAAACTACTGATCGCCTGAAGCTGGACCCAAAGATGGAGGAGCGCCACCAGATGACGTACAAATACCGCTCGAGTGAGCCAAAGACATGCAGCCACTTCCCTCCCTCCATTCACCCTCTCCCTCTCTCATGCTATCAACATCATAATTTTTCCAGTGCTGCTTCCTCTAATGATAATGAACGCAAAAATCAAAGACCCCTCCCTCTCCTTTCTCACTCTTCATAGTTCTCACAACAGGAAGGATCAGTGCTTTCTAGTTCTCTTCCATCAATCAATTCCTCCGTTCTGATCAAGCATCTTCCTTCTTCTCTCCTCCACCATGACTCTGGACCCATCTACTCCTTCCTACTTCCTTTCTTCTTATTTGACTCTCTCAGCCACATATGATATCCACCTCAAGTGTAGAGTCGGAGGAGAAGAAGTGGACAGGAAGAGGAGGAGGAAGCAGCACAGCCGGCGGCATGATCTGGAGGAAGTACAGAGGTTTTCTTCAACATCCGTAGGAGAACTATAAGGATATATCTTTTTACAATATGTCACCTTGTCAAAGACCCTTAATGTGACAACCATGTTACCGCTGTGTCGGAAGACTAACATGTCATAATTTTCTAAGCCGTGTGTTTTGACATAATCCTTCCAACTCTTTCCTCCGATGTAGTAATGCAAGATTACTACATAGGAGAAAAGAGTTGGAAGAATTATGTCAAAACACACGGCTTAAAAAATTATGACATGTTAGTCTTCCGATACCACGGTAACATGATATTCACATTAAGGGTCTTTGACAAGGTGACATATTGTGAAAAGATATATCCATATAGTTCTCCTACGGATGTTGAAGAAAACCTCTGTACTTCCTCCGGGTCATGCCGTCGGCTGTGCTGCTTCCCCCTCCTCTTCCTGTCCACTTCTTCTCCCCCGACTCTACACTTGAGGTGGATATCATATGTGGCTGAGAGAGTCAAATAAGAAGAAGGGAAGTAGGGCGAAACAGATGGGTCCAGAGCCATGGTGGAGGAGAAGAGAAGGAAGATGCTTGATCAGAACGGAGGAATTGATGGATGGAAGAGAACTAGAAAGCACTGGTCCTTCCTGTTGTGAGAACTGTGAAGAGTGAGGAAAGAGAGGGGGGTCTTTGATTTTTGCGTTCATCATCATTAGAGGGAGCAGTACTGGAAAAGTTGTGACGTTGATAGCATGAGAGAGGAAGAGGGGGAATGGAGGGAGGAAAGTGGCTGCATGCCTTTGGCTCACTCGAGCTGTATTTGTGCGTCAGATAAAATAGCAAAAATTCGATTTATCTCTAAGTGTGAGAACGGATGGATCAGAACACAACCCAAAATTCATTCTAGCATACATTAGTGTGAATCATCTATGTTCTGTACATATGGTGTAGTATATGTTCTTATCGTATCTAGTATCTGAAGGATATAGCAGAATCAAGATGAACTCACATAATGTAATACTAAAATATCATCTACAACTATATAAGATATAGTGATAGGTTGTCGTATCATCATTGCCGATGGATGAGGGTCGAAGGACAGTCAAATTTATCTACGGCTACATAGTTTCTGCCTCGCCAGTCGAATGGCTGCAGGGACTATGTCCTGATCACCATGTTGTACCGTAGATTAATGCAAATGGAGCTAAAGCCAAAATACAGAAACCAAAATACAAAATACAGAATCTAATCCTTGGGTTCGCCGAAAATACAAAACACAGTTCTAATTCATATGTGTTTTAAGTGTGAGAACGGATGGCTCAGAACACAACCCAATCGGAGAGGATACTCTGAGAGATCCATCTGAGTAGGACGTATACTCTGAGAGATCACCTTTATAAGAATGATATCAGTAGTAGGATTGAGTGTTAGAGGAGATATTATCAGAGTATACTTCCTACTCAGATGGGTCTCTCACCGTTACTATTTTTTCTGACAGCATGGTGGATGTGCTCCGTCAATAGATTCTTGCTCCGAGCCAAAACGTTGCCCCAGAGCTCAAGTGGACATCCTTCGTGTAGAGCTCGAGTGAGAGGTTCATGACAGCATGGTGGTCTCCTTTGTCAAAGTATCTGTGTTCGTCCCACATCCAATGTGGGACGAGCACGGATACTTTGGATGTGGGACGAGCACGGATACTTTGACAAAGGAGACCACCATGCTGTCATGAACCTCTCACTCGAGCTCTACACGAAGGATGTCCACTTGAGCTTCGGGGCAACGTTTTGGCTCGGAGCAAGAATCTGTTGACGGAGCACATCCACCATGCTGTCAGAAAAAATAGTAACGATGAGAGACCCATCTGAGTAGGAAGTTTACTCTGATAATATCTCCTCTAACACTCAATCCTACTACTGATATCATTCTTGTAAAGGTGATCTCTCAGAGTATACGTCCTACTCAGATGGATCTCTCAGAGTATCCTCTCTGGTTGGTTGTCATATCATCATTGCCGAGGGATAAGGGTCGAAGGACAGTCAACTTCATCTACGGCTACATAGTTTTTGTCTGCCAGTCGAATGGCTGCAGAGACTATGTCCTGATCACCATGTCGTAGTCTAATATAATCTAGAGATTGACACAGTACTAATTCATATTTGTAGTCCAATACAAATAGTCTAATACAAAAACAACCCAATACAAATAGTCTAATACAAATAAGTACTAATAGCTAATGAGAACCACGCAGCTCACGCAAACGCTCATTGATACGATCACGCAACCACCTCGAATAAGTGGGATCGACGGCGTGAGGAGAGATGTAGTCCCTTACAAGTGCTGTATGAATAGAACTCCCGGTCTGACTAGTTACTGGTGCTGGATGAATAGAACTCCCGGTCTCACTAGCTACCGGTGCCACTTCCTCCTTAACAGTAGGAGGAGCCACCTCAGCATTCACTGTTTCCCTCCAACAACGTGCCGATCCTCGGGTCATGGGTACCATCTGGTAAGATCGATATTCACAAATAATATAATTGTAACATAAGCAAGCTAACTAAAGAAACCATCATGTAATTTGAGTACATTTTCGAAAGCAGATAAAGTACAGAAAATTCAATTTTTTGCCAAGTGTGAGAACGGATGGCTCAGAACACAGTCCAAGATTCATTCTAGCATACATTAGTGTGAATCATTTATGTTCTGTACATATGGTGTAGTATATGTTCTTATCGTATCCAGTATCTGAAATATGTAACAGAATCAAGATGAACTCACATAATGTAATACTAAGACATCATCTACTACTATATAAGATATAGTGATAGGTTGTCGTATCATCATTGCCGAGGGATGAGGGTCGGAGGACAGTCAACTTTATCTACGGCTACATAGTTTTTGCCTCGCCCGTCAAATGGCTGCAAGGACTATGTCCTGATCACCATGTTGTACCGTAGATTAATACAAATGGAGCTGGAGTTGGAGCCAAAATACAGTACTACTTCACCATGTCGTACCATTTTACTCTCTCACTCTCTCTCCTCCCCCCTCCGGCGCTCTCACTCTCTTCGGTGCTCTCACACTACCAATTCCTATATGTTTTAAGTGTGAAAACGGATGGCTCAGAACACAACCCAAAATTCATTCTAGCATACATTAGTGTGAATCATCTATGTTCTATACATATGGTGTAGTATATGTTCTTATCGTATCTAGTATCTAAAGAATGTAACAGAATCAAGATGAACTCACATAATGTAAAACTAAGACATCATCTACTACTATATAAGATATAGTGATAGGTTGTCATATCATCATTGCCGAACGATGAGGGTCGAAGGACAGTCAACTTTATCTACGGCTACATAGTTTCTGCCTCGCCAGTCGAATGGCTGCAGGGACTATGTCCTGATCACCATGTCGTACCATAGTTTCTGTCTTGCCAGTCGAATGGCTGTAGGGACTATATGTCTCGATCACCATGTCGTACCATAGTATCTGAAGAATGGCTGCAGGGACTATATGTCCCTAACCCGAACCCTAACCCGAACCCCCCTCCAACCGCCCTCGTCCCTTCTGGCCCACCCTCCAGCCACCCCCCACTCACCCCCCAACCACTCGCATCCCCCCTGCAGGAACTATTGTAGGCTAAGGTATTGGGTTTACCTTATTAGGGTAAGGTATTGGGTTACCTTATTAGGGTAAGGTATTGGGTTACCGATATTGTGAACCTAGGTTGAAAGCATAATAAGGTTGTAAAAGCATAATAAGGTATTGGGTTACCGATCTGAAACTGTCGATACTACCGATATCGTCGATATCATATTTCTTAAACTAGGGTTTGTCATATCGTTGATACTACTCATTGTATTTGTACCCCGTGCTGCCCCGCGCGCGCCACCATCGCTGCCCCAAAGCGCGCTGCCCCCCGCCGCCCCCCGCTGCCCTGGAGCGCACTGCCTCCCGCTGCCCTGGAGCGCGCTGCCCCCCGCCGCCCCCCGCAGCCCCGCGTGTGCCAGCACCCCTCCAACCCCCCGCCGCCCCCAGCCCCGCGCTGCCCCGTGCGCGCCACCCCCGCCGCCCCCAGCTGCCTTCCGCCGCCCGCCGCAACCCCGCGCGTGCCCGCCGCAGCCCCGCGCTGCCACGCGCGTGCCACCCCCACAGTCTCCGTCGCCCCTATAGCCCGCGACGCCCCCGACAGCCCACGACACCCACGACCACCGAGAGAGAGAGAGAGAGAGAGATTACCTTTGGGAGAGAGAGAGGAGAGGTCGCTGATCACCGCCGCGGGAGAGAGAGAGGAGAGTGAGGTCACCGACTGCCGCGGGAGAGAGAGAGAGAGGGGAGAGAATAAAATTTGGGGGAATGAAAAGTTTCCCCCATCGTTTTAATTTAAGCCTGGGCCCTTTATTTAGCGATGGACCAGCGACGGTTTGTATCCGTCGCTAGGCCGTCGCTATTTTTGATACTTGCCGACGGAATATCCGTCGCTACGTAGTCGAAGAATTGTCCCGCCATTTTCCTCAACAATTCCTGCCAAATAATCGACTGCATGGCGACGGCTACTTATCCGTCGCTATATCTTCGACGCCCTAGCGACGGATGAGCGACCTTTTCTTCCCCGTAAAATAAAATAAAAATTGTATCGGCTTGTCGTCGGTACTCCGTCGGCTATTTGCCGCAAATTCGTCGCTAATGTCGACGAAAATTATCCGTCGCTAATGTGCCATCGCTAATTTACTATACTTTGGTAGTGTGATCCGAGAGTCTAAACATACACAAAACCCTTTCGGACGCGTGCAGTGGCCAGGAGTGGGCGAGCGAGGGCCGGGAATAGATGGGAGGGTGGCCGGAGGGGGTGTTAATGGATGGTACACAACTTGGATGGCTTATTTTATTCTCTTCCCAGTTTTTCATTGATAATTTAGGATTTATCTGTTCTCTCCTTATGATATCCCAAGTGTTGGTCTCTTTAATTTTATCTATAGCTATATTCTGTCAAATTTAACAATTTTCTTTCATAGATGTTCTATGGACATAAATGAATATGACTGCACAATCGAAAGAATTCGTTCGTGGCACTGGAATTGTCTGAAGAACAAAACTTGCCCCTCTCATTATCGCTTGTGTATTCATTCAAAATTTTGTCAGATTAAAACAAAAAATTGATTCATTCAAAAAAGTTCTTTCTTGTTTCTATTTGTGATTAATGTGGCAAATTGGCCACTATTGCCCCACTGTTTCTGTAATTCTAATGCTTCATGTGAGCCTGTATAATCTTTCGGCTTATTATTGCCCTATGCCCATGAGAATTATTGAACTTGGGCTTATTTTAGGTCCTCTTTCAGTAGTCTTTCTTAATGCTTTCATCTGTGCAACAAAATTTGTAACTAAACATATTTAATCTAATTTAATTTTTCTTTTGTGTTGAGGTAAGGGCTCAGATCCAGGACCTCTCTAATAACCCAAATCAGCTCAACCGTTGGAACAGTTCCTGGTGGCATCCCAATTTACATCCTCAATTGGCTAAATTACAATAGAAAAAACAAACTTGGGAAAATATGTATATAAAAGTGCACATTTACTAATAATGAGTTATGATAACTTGAGCTATGTTTTTTCTATTTAAATAATATAAACATATAACATTCAACTCTTCTAACAATTTATAATTTTAGTATAGTGGCAAGAACATTGTATCATATAACTTATAGGTAGAAATCTCATTTAGAAGACTTCATAAAAATATGTACTGCTGCAAATCTAGTTCTTAATTGATAATATAGATTTAGAACTACAGTGTATATTCACTACAAGAAAATGCATCTTCTACGACATACGCAATATGTAGCAGAAAGATGGATTTGTGTCGCTAAAGCCTTTCTGCGACATATCGTGCTATGTCGCACGTGTGTCGCCGTATCCCTGTCTGGGAAAGTATTTGGCGACACAAATCCATCATGTCACTGAAAATGCCCACTTTTGGTGACATGTTCTAAATTTTTTATAAAATAACATTTGGCGATATGTGTCTTGTGTGTCGCAGAAAGGTTATATTTTGGCAACATAACACATGTCGGAAAAAAGTTAATTTTGCTAAACAATTCCATGTCGCAAAAGCTAATATAAACAAATACAAAAATACTTTCTGCTACACAATTTGATGTCGCAAAATCTAATATAGACAAATATAAAAATACTTTTTGCTACACAATTTGATGTCGCAAAAGCTAATGTAGACACATTTTTATATTGATTTATCATAATAAATAATAAAAAAATTCGCATTTGAAACATAGATATAAAATCCTCTTTCAAAAGAAACTTAATAAACATTGAAATTTATATTCAAAGAACTTGAGAATAAATAGCAACAAGTTATCGTACACAATATAATATCCAATATAATGTCTTCATAAAATAGTCCAATAATGCAAAAGATTTAACTTCAAGTAACCCATTCAAGGAGAAACGTATTGTATTTCACAACCGTTGTATTCCAACTAGACAAATATAATATAAGCAAAAATACATTAATTCAGTGTATTCCCAAAAAATAGCCAACAACAATTATCTTTTCATTGCAAACATTACTTTTTCTAAAATAATGATAGATCTCATGATATGAACATATTCCCAAAAATTAGCTTTGTTGTCCATGTGATCCTGCAAAAAAAATTAAAAAAATGATTGTAAGTAAAAAAAAAAGTATATGCTAAAAGAATGACAAATATCTATGAAGGCTAAAAATATATGAACACTTGTACAGTATTTTGTTTCACACAAAATAAACTTAGTAAAGTAAATGTGTCGACACAAACATTTGCTAGTGTTAACTCTTGAGCACATTTGCTAGTGTGTTAACTTTAGAAATCTTGTTATGAATCTGATACTCATATTGCAACCTCTATAACCTCTATAATCTCTCCAATATTGGATATTCTAGTTGGAATATTATGTAATAAAGTATATATATGAATGAAAGTGCATCAAAAGTGAAATAAATTTTCTTTATTAAATAGCAAATATGTATTTACTACTTAATATACATACATGTTGCAATGACCATCAATCTCTCGATAAACACTGGATTGGTACCAGCCAGACACTGTCCCTGCAGCCATTCGACTGGCGAGGTAGAAATCTATGTACAACATTTGCTATAAGGAATTTACATTAATTTACGGTACGACATGGTGATCAGGACATAGTCCCTGCAGCCATTCGACTGGCGAGGCAGAAACTATGTAGCCATAGATAAAGTTGACTGTCCTCTGACCCCCATCCCTCGGCAATGATGATACAACAACCTATCACTATATCTTTTAGTAGAAGATGATGTCTTAGTATTACATTATGTGGGTTCATCTTGATTCTGTTACATCCTTCAGATACTAGATTTGATAAGAACATATACTACACCATATGTACAGAACATAGATGATTCAAACTAATGTATACTAGAATAAATTTTTGGTTGTGTTCTGAGCCATTCGTCCCCACACTTGGTAATTAAGCATGTGAAATATATTGTTGAAGAACATAAAACTTGTGATCGTTACTGCAGAAAGTGTATACCGACATGAACTGACGCACGAAAAGGAGGGGATCAAAGCTGTAACAAGTAAAGTTGTGTTTTGGATGTTCTACTCTTGTAAGCTCTTTGTTCACAAAGCAAGATATAATGAATACAGAACAAGTATCGAGTTTATAACTCTTGTAAGCTCTATACTTGAGTTACGAACTCGATACTTGTTCAGTATTCTTTAATTATGGCTTGCTTTGTGAACAAAGAGTTTACAAGAGTTCTTTTTCCAAAGCACAACTTTACTTGTTCCAGCTTTGAGCCCCTCATTTTCTTACGTCAGTTCATGTCGGTCTTCACTTTCTGCAGTAACTTCCTCCAATTAACCTCCATCCCGCGACAATGATGATACGACAACCTATCTTGATTCTGTTATTATAGTAGATGATGTCTTAGTATTACATTATGTGAGTTCATCTTGATTCTGTTATATTCTTCAGATACTATATACGATAAGAACATATACTACACCATATGTACAGAACATAGATGATTCACACTAATGTGTGCTAGAATGAATTTTGGGTTGTGTTCTGAGCCATCCGTTCTCACACTTGTCAAAAAATTGAATATAACCTTTTTATCTGCTTTCGAAAAAATCGAATATAACCTTTTTACCTGCTTTCAAAAATGTGTTCTGAGCCATCAGTTCTCATACTTGTTTCTTTTCAGGAATTACAAAACATATATAAAGTATATATTGAGTGTCAATCTTTGCAGAATTATCTTATAATTGATATGAATTACTATCTGAAGGACCGTTTGTGGATGTACAATCGTCATCCTGATGACATGTCGGTGTGCGGGATGAATTTATACAGGGTGTGCAACAGTTCCTGCAGTTTGCCAAGGCGTTCTCTCAGTACATGGATCGTACAAAAATTAAGTGTCCATGTGTACGATGTCGCAACTTGAAATATCATTCGGAAGTGGATGTGACATATCATTTGTATTCGAGGTGTTTTATGCCAAATTATTATCAATGGACCGCATACGGAGAACTTGTGCCTTTAGCATCGAGCCGGAGCCTTATATGGAGCCTTATGTAGATGTCCACGAGCATGCTGATTACGACCAAGGGTGGACGAACATGGTTTTCGATGCTGCGGGGCCTAGTTTCGATTCGAACAATCAATATGCAGCTGAGGAGGCACCGAATGCCGATGCTGCAAAGTTCATGGAGTTGCTGGAGAATGCAAGGACTCTTTTATATCCTGGTTGTGATGACCATTCACTGTTGGAGGTGATTACAAGAATGTTGAGCATAAAATCAGATTTTAACTTGTCTCAAGTGCTATAACCGAATCCTGGAGTTAATTAAAGATATATTGCCGGAGGGTGCCAAGTTACCTAAAGACTTCTACTGATCCAAGAGAATGGTGAGATCGCTCTGGATGGGGTATAAAAAAATTGATGCATGTCGCAACGGATGCATGTTGTACTATAAAGATGACAAGGATGAAGACGCTTGCAGATTTTGTGGTGCCGATCGCTTCAAGGCAACTAGTACAATAAAGATTTCTGGTGCACGCAAGCCAATAGATTCGATGCACTATTTGTCTTTGACGCCACGATTGCAGAGGTTGTTTATGGCAAAGGAGACAGCTGATAATATGAGTTGGCACAAGCGGAAACAAATAGATGGAGTACTGGATCATCCATCCGACGGAAAATCATGGAAGCACTTTGATCGAGTGTATCCCGATTTTGCTTCGAAGCTGCGTAATGACAGATTAGGGATTTCCTCCGACGGTTTTACCCAATTTGGACTTTCGGGCTCACAATATTCTTGTTGGCCTATGATTTTACTCCGTACAACTTGTCTTGGATGTGTATGAAGACTCCTTATATGTTCCTAACTGTTATTATTCCAGGTCTGAAGAACCCGAAGAGGAACATCGATGTGTACTTACAGCCCTTGGTAGATGAGCTGAATCAGTTGTGGGAAGTAGGTGCAACCACATATGATATTTCCAGAAAGCAGAACTTTTAGATGAGGGACGCACTAATATGGATCATCAATGATTTCTCAGCCTATGGAATGTTATTGGGTTGGAGCACCCATGGTCGTCTCACATGTCCGTATTGCATGGATCGTACTAAGGCTTTTCGTTTAAAATACGGAGGAAAACCGTGCTTTTTCAATTATCATCGACTGTTCCTGCCAAAGGATCATCCGTACCGGAGGAACATGAATGCTTTTCATGTTGCCGTGGTAGAGAAGTCCAATCCACCGCCACAGTGGTTCGGGGACACGATATGGTATGAAGTTAAAGAGTTGTCAAGTGCTATTGAAGAGCCTACCGCGGGGTACAAGTGTGATGGATTTGGCCGCGCTCATAACTAGACGAAGAGGAGTATATTCTGGGACCTGTTATATTGGAGTGACCATCTACTCAGACATAACCTGGATGTCATGTATATCGAGAAGAATGTCTTTGACAATATAATAAATACTGTGATGGACGAAAAGGAGAAGACGAAAGACAATCCCAAGGCCAAGTTGGACTTAGAAGAAATATGCAGACGTCCAGAGTTGCATTTGATAAAGGAAGGCAGTGGAAAGTATAAGCAGCCCAAGGCCATTTTCTCACTGGACAAGGAGGACAAAGGTAGACTTTGTAGGTGGATCCAGGACTTAAAATTTTCAGACGGGTACGTATCGAATTTGAGAATATGTGTTGACCCGAAGGAGAACAAACTACAGGGTATGAAGAGCCAGGACTGTCATGTTTTTATGGAGAGGTTAATCCCGATTGCATTTCAGGAATTCTTACCCCAGGTCGTTTGGGATCCACTGACAGAGCTTAGCATATTCTTCAAAGATCTTTGTTCTACTAAGTTGCTCGTCGATCGGCTTAAAAAGTAGGAGAAGGACATTGCAGTAACATTGTGCAAGCTTGAGAGGGTGTTCCCTCCTGGATTCTTCGACTCTATGGAGCATTTGTCAATTCATCTTTCCTATGAGGCACGTGTTGGTGGGCCCATCGATTATCGGTGGATGTATCCGTTCGAGCGCCATCTAAACCACTAGAAGAGGAAGGTGAAAAATAAGGCACAGGTCGAGGATTCTATTTGTGAAGCCTATGTCCTTGAGAAGATTAAAAACTTTTGTTCAATGTATTTCAAGCCTCATATTGCTACAAATAGAACAAGAGCTCCAAGGAACGGCGATGGAGATATAGAATATAATGATGCATTATTGAAAGTCTTCAATGCTCTTGGAAAGCCTTCTGGAAAACTGAAAAAAGAGATATTTGAATGATGAGGAACTAAGGGCTGCCCAGTTATATATGTTACTCAACTGCGAGGAGGATGAAGTGGAAAAGATAGAGTGGTAAGTGAAAATCTTCAACGTTTAAGTCATTTATTTGTTGATTACGTTATTATAATTTAACTAATTGACCGATATTTATTGGTTTTCAGCAAATTTAATGATGAGGTGAGGTCAAGTAGACCATACATTGCAGATGAAGAAGTAGAAGAAGAAATGAGACTTTATTTTCCGTCTTGGTTGAATGCATATATAAGAAGCTAGTTAGAATCTTCCTCCATTTCTATTTGCACAAGAAATAACTTAACATTGAACTTAATTTTGTATCTTCTCGTGTTTAGGTCGATCGTTCGAACGTCACCCTTGAGAATGAATCTATTAGAATTGTTGCCAAGGGACCAATTTATGCCATCAAAATATGGCCAAGCTATTACGTGAATGGGTTTAAGTTCAAGTCAACAAATGCTCCCATGAGAGATAGCTTCCTGGATCTTGATTCCACAAAAAATAGTTGCTTGTGTATCAAATCTACAAACTACAATGATGTCACTCCAGGCAATGATTTCTATGAAGTCTAACGGGAGATTGTGGAATTGACGTACAATTATGGCATAGAGCCTGCTAAGATCGTGTTGTTCAAAGTTGATTGGTTCGATCCGATACAAGATCAAGGATGAAAAATTGACAAGCATGGTTTTATGGATATTAACTACCGTCGTCGATACCAAGGATACGAACCATTTATCCTAGCAAGTCAAGCTCAACTCGTATATTTTACAACATATCCTAGACGGAGAACAACGAAGTACAACTGGTAGGTAGTATGCAAGACTAAAGCCAGAAATACCTACGACGTCGACGAAGTGGCTTATCAGGAGGACGAGCTGTCTCTTATACCAAATACAGTTGATGTCGACTCAGCAGAAGTTCTCCATTTCATGTCTACTTGTGTAGAAGATGTACAAGTATCCGAAGGGAAAGACGAAGGAGATGCTAGTGAAGATGAGGAGGAAGAGGAAGAGGATGAGAAGGAGGAGGCAAACAAAGAAGATAAATTTTCAGAGGATAATTGAGAAACTGTGATTTCAATGTATTCAAATTTTTGTAATCTTAAATTATGAACTGTGATTATTTCTATTAGTATTCAGATTTTTGTAAACTTAAATTATGAACTCCAATGTATGCAAATATTTTTAAACTTTTATTGTATTTATTTATATTTTTAATCATATGTTATTATCAGCATCGCAGGACGACGCGGAGGCATAGCAGGACGACGCGGAGATAGGTCAGGACGAGCCATGTCCTTAGGTGGACAGAGAGCTCCGTTACCAGAGGATGGCTCCGGACCATTGTCTGAACCGAGCACTCCATTGTACCATACGGTCGCAGGTCCGGGTGGTAGTACACCTGGGACGAGCAGTTCCAGGCTTGCTGATACTCCTTCCCCTAGCCTTCCTACCGCTGATGGCAGCATGGAGGGTGGAGAAAAGGTAGAGGAGGTAGACCCTACTCCCGTCCGTACGAATCCATACCAGAGCGACCCTCCATGCGCACCTCAGAACGAGATGAGAATGGAGATTTGGGCTGACGGTCCTACAAAGTAAGTTAAATGAATATATATATATATATATATATATATATATATATATTCATGAATATAATTATCGTTGTATACAGATATCGTCCCTCGTCGGTACAGAGAGCGTTTGGCTCCTTTCTGAGGTCCAACTATGGGGGTTCGTGGATCAACTACTCGGATGCCTCGGAAGAGAGGAAGGCACTCTGGTTTGCCCACTTCAAGGTAATTAAAGATAGTTAATTTAGTAGGATTTTAGAACTTTTATTTTAATTTGTAATTCTTGTAGAGGATCTATTTTTATCCACCACACCGGACTGAGCAGATTGAGAGGCAGTTTCCTGCCATCGCCGCCAAGCTGATTTGTGATGCAATTGACGATCAGAAAGCTCGTCAGCGCTCCAGAAAGCCAATTGTTGGTTGGATCACGCCTGACCAGTGGACCGCGATGAGGGCTCGATTTGAGAAGCCCCGGTACAAAGAGCGGTCGGAGAAGACGAAGGCGGCTAGGACGAGGGCTAAAAAGTGGTGTGGTGGATCGATTTCTATGACAGAGCATTTTTGTCGTCTGGTATGTAATTTATTGCAATCTATAAGATTTTATTGATGGTAGGAAACAAAATTTTCTATTTCAATAAAGAATAAAATATAACAAATACGCAGGTACAAAGGGGTGAGGACGCAAACATGGTATCCGTCTTCCTGGCTACCCATCGGAAGGACGGGAAGCTCATCGACGAGAGGGCTACTTAGAGCTATGTAAGTACTAATTTAGATTTCGTTAATTTTAACATAACTTGAAGAATATATAGATAACCATATAGTTAATAGTAATTAAATACTTTAGACGTTTATTTGGCTAATTTAGGTAAGTACTAATTTATAGAGATGCACAATTTTCTAGGACGAGTTTATTAGGCTACGTGAGCGTGCGAGTGCTGGTGCACCTGCAGAGGGAGGGGTTGGTACATCGCAGCCCTCTCCGCCTCAGTCGGAGGACGAGCTCTGGAAGAACGTCGTTGGTGGTCTTCATAGGGATACGTACTACGGTACGGGAACCTACAGTACATTTGTTGTGACGCAGGCATCCTGGGCTCCCTCTGTCAGTGCGCATTCACAACCCTCACAGGCCGAGTTGGCCCAAGTCGAGGATACCATTGTCCGCCAGATTGCTGAGCTACACGATGATATGCTGCGGAGGATTTGTGAGCAGCCAGGGTCTCAAGCGCAAGGGGATGCTGCGTCGGTCATCGCACGCTTTGACGAGCTCGAGAGCACCGTAAGGGACGTACAGGAAATGCAGGAGTCCATTCACGGCACCGTTACTAGGATAGCGGCTTGCATGGAGCAATGCAACGCCAGACTGTTAGCCCTAGAGGAGACGCGGACGCACCCATCTCCAGCGGTTACATTGCCTCCTTCTCCAGCGGTTACACTGCCTCCTTCTATATCGGTTACACTGCCTTCTCCTTCATCGTCGTCGGTGGTTCTTACACCGGAGCAGTATGCTTACCTTCTTTCCAGGAGCGGTGATGCTCCTCCTGATCAGCCGTAGTCGACATATTGTTGTGTGATGGCCCATTGTTGGGTCTTTTATGTGTTTCTACATACATTGTTATTGTATTATATTTTTGGATACTTTGTGGTCGGATTGTATTTCATATTTTTTGACACTGTTGTTGAAATCTTTTCATATATTTGTGTTTTGCTATTACTATCTTCTACCGGTGTTGAGTGTTCCATCGAAGGGGTCAGCGAACCCAAGGAATTCTATGGAGGGTTGCTCCAGGGATTGTATTGGCCAGTAAATGCTGCTGCAAATGCTGTTGTACGTGCTGCTGCAAATGTTGTATTTTTTTAAAAAATTGTTTCCCAGTTTAGCGACGTACAGCGACGAAAGGCAACATCGCTAAATAAGTATCGGAACGTCGCTAAATACGTGTCAACACATCGCTGATAGTCACTAAATGTCGCTACCGTACTGACTGGAAAAACTGCCATTTAGCTATAGACATCGCCAATGCGTCGCTATGTGTTGGTAATATAGCGACGTGTCGACGTCGCAGAACGTCGCTAATGTCCTGATATGCCAGGTCAGCATGGTTGTAATGGGTGTGGCAATAACGTCGCTAGGTGACGTCGGTAAAGGCAGTCACTGTACGTCGCCAGTAGTCGCTATATCAGCGACGCGTCTACGTCGCTAATTGTCATCACAATAGCGACGTATTGCGGTGTTTTGGTGTTTAGCGACTAGGTAAATTGCAACTACGTCGAAACGTTGCGAATTACGTCGCCAATACGATTTAGCAACGTATCTGCCTGTTTTAGCGACATTTTTTGACGACGCTGATTCGACAGATTTTGGTAGTGTATGGGGTGGTGTGAATAGATATATGGAGGTAAGAGTTGATAAATGTGTCCCAAGGTATCTTGGTATATCCTATTATAGGGGTTGGCACATTCACATCTGGTAATGGTAGGATATACATGTTTATGAAGACGCATATATTGTTATGGTATATGGATATATCTTAAGGTAATGTGGTTTACCTACTTTAGGTTAAGAATTAGGATATTACCTATTAGTCTAAGGAAATGTTATACCTATCTAGGGTAATGTGATATCTAAGTTAGGGTGTTTAGGAAGTATTGACTTGATGTAGGTTAACCTAACCTAGATCTGACTTGTATTTGACCATGGTTGACCAAGTTGACCAAAAATCAACCATAGGTCAAACTTGACCAAAATGGACCTAGATTACATATCACTCACCAGAAAACCATGTTTAACACTATCTAACACCCATTTAACACATGTAACTCATATATCGGCTTTGTGACTCCACTTTGAGGCTTGATTCACAATCATTGCTCTGGACGACATGCGAGTACATTCTCTGATAGTTCTCTTTACTTGATATATCCTGTAATGCATGTTATACTAGTGCTTTATCTTGATTCTGACACGATGGACTCACGGATTGGTATATTCATGGATTCCTTGACCAGAGATACGTAGTTTCATACTATCACGAATAATGTAAATCATGACTAATGCATCTATCACGAATAATGAAATACGTGTTGAAGAACCTGGATTCCAATGCATGGTCAGTCCCAATATTCCTGTATCAGTCCACATCACCCATGTTTCAGTCTTGACCCATCTTGTAGAAGTTTATGTTAAGGGATTCAAGATACATTAATATATTGGCTTCCCTATTTAATTGCATTTCCATACTTAGTATCAGTTTTCTGTTTGTTCACATTGCAATCCCCTGTCTAGTAGGATGTTCATCCAGTTCTAATATCAATGTGTATTAGTCCTTCTAGGACCTGTGTTCAGAGATGAAATATGATGGCTCGAGTATGTGATGGTTCGGGTTAGGGTTAGGGGGCGGGGGGGTATCAGTCCTCCTTGGTTAGGGGTGTTGCGGTGTCGACCGAACGAGCCTATCGTCCCATTCCGACGTTCCGAACCCTAACCCTAGCTAACCCTAACCCGAGCCATGTTGCGGATGATCCGATACGTCCCTGCTCCCTCGTGCGATAAGAGGAGGGCACCCGAATTCGTGCCACTCGATGCCCCCGAGTCACGGCCATATGTAGGCTCTTTGGGTTCGACGATGGGCTCGGGTTAGGACCTTCTTGCTGCTCGTGGGGTGGGGGGGTCTGCTGCTCGGGGTGGGGCCCCGAGGGGCTCACAGTATATATGTATGTATGTAGTATGTATTATATTCGTTTCATTCTTGAAGTTTATTCATATTTGCAGATATCTAGAAATGGCTATATCCATGTATCTGCGAGGCCGTTCGTGGATGTACAACCGCATTCGAGATGACAGGTACAATATACGAGATGAATACATCGTCGGAGTAGAACAATTCTTCCAATTCGCCAAGGCGTTTCCTCAATCCATGGACGACATGGATATTAAGTGTCCGTGTGCAAAATGTCAGAACATGAAGTTTTAACCAGAATTGGATGTGACATATCACTTATACACAAAGGGTTTTCTTTCAAATTAATACCAGTGGACCGCACACGGAGAGCTTGTACCTTTAGCATTCCAAGCGGAGCCTTATGTAGAGCCTTATATGAATGTCCACAACAGAACTGGTGTCAAAAATGAGTACGTGAACATGATCTTCGATGCTGTGGGACCTAGTTTTGATCCATACAATTGTGACGGAGCTGAGGAGGTACCGAATGTCGATGCCGCGAAGTTCATGGAGTTTCTGGAGAATGCAAGGACTCCTTTGTACCCTGGTTGTAAGGACCATTCACCGTTAGAGGTGATCACTCGGCTCTTGAGCATAAAGTCCGACTTTAACATGTCGCAAGAATGCTACAATAGAGTACTCGAGTTGATTACAGATATCTTGTCGGAGGGTGCCAAGTTACCGAAAGACTTCTACCGCTCTAAGAGGATGGTAAGATCCCTCTAGATGGGATACGAGAAGATTGATTGTTGTCAAAACGGATGCATGCTTTACTACAAAGATCACAAGGATGCAGAAGTGTGCAAATTCTGTGGTATTGATCGCTACAAGCCAACTGCTGCAGGCAAGTCTAGAAGACCGACTGCTTCAATGCACTACTTTTCGTTGACGCCGCGGTTGTTCATGGTGAAAGAGACTGCCGAAAATATGAGTTGGCATAAGCGACAACATATCGAAGGAGTATTGGATCACCCATCTGATGGAGAAGCGTGGAAGCACTTCGATCGAGCATATCCTAATTTCGCTTCTGATGCGCGTAATGTAAGGTTGGGGCTCTGCTATGATGGTTTCATCCCATTTGGACTTTTAGGCTCCCAATATTCATGTTGGCCGGTAAATCTCACTCCGTACAAGTTCGAGTCACTTTTAGGCTCCTAATGTTGACTAACAGTTGACTTTTAGTTAACTGGTAAACTCTGGTTGAGTCCGATCAAGTTCTAGTCACTTTTAGGCTAAGTTTGACTTTCGGTTGACTTTTGGTTAAAACGGTCATCCGAGGTCAAAACTAGTCTAAGAGCACTAATCCTAACCATTACCAACCAAGACAATCAATTTCTAACCATATCTTACCAATCAAACCCAAATCCTAAACTTACCCCAATACCTTACCTTTACAAAGTATTTCCAATACCTTGCCCCAATACAAAGGCAACCCTTCCTAACCTTGGTAGATTGACCTAGGCTTCATAGGGTAGCTAGACACTAACCAATCTAGATATTACCAACCAAGAAATCTAGGTATCTAGCCCATCCAGTCCATCTTATCCCCATGTTGGTCACTCTCAACATTACCTTAAGGTATCATGAGACACCCTATGGTATCTTGAGATACCACCCTCCTAACACTATCCAACCATACTAGCTCACCCCTCCACACTCCTAGCGTCTTAGAGTATCACACTCACTAGCTCTATTAGGATACTAACCAACCTCACTCTCTAGCACATCTAACAATCTAACAAATAGGATACTAACTAATCACTTACTAACCAAACTACAACCCACACTAACATCTAACAAAACACCCACTCTAATCCACACTAGACACTCTAACTAAGGGTCAAATGGAGTCATATATAAGGTCAATATAAGGGCATACAAGTGGGCATTAAGTGGCTAAAGGAAAAGGGGGTTAAATGGGTTAAAACTAAAGGCTAAAAGGCCCAAATAGCTGCCATATACTACTGCTGAAAGTTGTTGCTGCTGCTGCTTACTGCAACTGCTTATGCTGCTGCTTACTGCAGCTGCTGTTGCTTATGCTGCTGCTGCCGCAAGCTGCTTGCTGCAGCTGTTGCTGCTTACTGCTGCTGCTTATGTTGCTGCTTATTGCTGCTTATGCTTATCCATCTCACTTATATATATATATATATATATATATATATATATATATATATATATATATATATATATATATATATATAGAGAGAGAGAGAGAGACACTTAATATAATATATATACACATGAATATATATTAAAAAAATATATATATATATATATATAGAGAGAGAGAGAGAGAGAGACACTTAATATAATATATATACACATGAATATATATTATGATACATTATGATACATGAAAAAAATATAAAGACAAGCAATAACACATCTCTAACATATAAAAATCTAAGATTAAGACATGTATTAAGTCATTCAAACACAAGATAAACACAAGTGTGTCCAATATTGGGGGTTTTCCACATAGACACAACAACACATCAAGGACACTCCTGATATTTCCAAATGGACACAAATAGAGCCACAACTATGGGGGTGATTCCTATGGGTTCAAAACATTTCTAAATGTATGAGGGTTCGATTTAGAGGGTAGAGTTTACCTTTCGGGAGGTGAAATCTCAAGAAACTACTTCCGATACGGCACCGACACGAAGGGATCTCCAAATGGACACGAACTAATGCCAAAACCTCCCAAACTTGGCTAGCACCTCCTCTTGCTTGAGTAGAGAAGAAATGAAGAAGATTTGGTGGAAGAATGGATTGATTTGGAGATGAAATCAATGGAAGTTCTTCTCAAATTTGGGGAAGAACACAAGAGAGAGAAAATAGAGGCTAAGAATAAAAAAGTGATGACTCGCCCCTCTCCCATTGTGGCCGGACCTATGTAAGTGATTTTCTAATTTGGAAAATGCCAAGCTTGCCCCCCTTTTGGTTTATATTGGTTCAACTCAAGTTAGGTTAGGGTCTAGGGCTAAATTAGACTAGTTTGAGTCTCTAATCAACCCAACCTAGTCATGAAATTTAGTCTAACCATACTAACTTAAATATTGTCATATGTGGGCTATGTCTAACTAATGAATGGGTCCTACTAGAGTCAAAGCTACCCCGGGTCTCCGATACAAGTCGGATTGAGTTGAAATTCGAACCCGACTCAAATAACCCCAAAAAAAATATCATAAATAATAAAATAAATCCAAAATATTTTAAAACGAAAAATGACCAAAATACTCCTGTTCTTAAAAACTGGGGGTGACACCAACCAACCATACTTAGACATATATATAAGGGTGGCAGTCCCTGCGCCTGCACCGAACTCTAATCTCAGCCCACCGGCCCTATCTATATGAAGGTTACGGTGTTTCGTACCGTAATGGACTTGGCATCCTCTTGTGTAAGCCTATGATCGCTCCAATATGGGTTGCTAGCCCAGTATCTGAAGGATCAAAAACTTATTGATATCATAGCTTATCACAACATTGGCCGGTCGTAATCCGTCCTAATGATGTGCACCATAAATACCGTACATAATTCCCTCCAAGGCCGAACGGTCCCGATGCCCCGGTCGTAACCGTTCGAGGGAAGCCGCACCCATGCACGTGCCATCCGAGTCTATTGACCATACAATACGTGCCATAACATACAAGTCATATCATTCCAACGAATCTCACGTTCCATAAACATAATCCTTCATCTCTATCTCAAGTTCCTGCGGCGTTATGCCCCAACACATCCGTATTGATGCACGACGCCCAACGGCTTAGACATCTCATACTTATACTCAACGTGTTCCATTTATAAATAATTCATGATGGAACTGGGGATTCCCAGGACCCTTCCTTTGGTGTACGTATTGATCGATAGAAAGTTAAACAGATCTAATACGTGTTCTAACCCTTCATAAGCGGAAACTAGGGTTCACGAATTATACCTGCGGCGGAAAGGAGACAAGTAATTCCTGGCAATCTCGAACGGACGACCCCAAGATCTTCTGCACGTATTCCTTCCTCGAGTTGGACGTCATGTGGGCGACGATCTCCCAACCTTTTCTTCTCCTTGGCAGCACTCTCTTTCTCTCCTTACGTGAATCACGAATTTAGAGAAAATTTTAGATTTTTAATCAGTAATCTGGCGGCCAGAGAATAGAGGATATATATAGGCTACGGCAGGGACCATGAGAAGAAATTAGGGTTAGGCCTCCTAACGGATCTGGATATCCCGTGTTCAGCCCGAACACACAATCCAGGCCCATTAACAATAGCTCGGTCCACTAATGAGCTATTGTTGCACTACCTCCCTAATCCCAAATTATATTTGTGGGCTCCTTTTATTATATGCTCGTTTGGCTCCCCATGTTAAGATATCGTATGTCCGTCGATCAAATTAAGTTACTGACAACTATATTGATTCGACATCTTTTATCCTTAAGTAGTACCGCTCAACTTTATTTGTCTTGTCGGATATAATCCACCTGCAGGGTTTATATGACAATCCTTATGATCTCCTTAAGAGGACATCATCAACCCGATGTATCGGGACATAGATTCCATTTATAATCAACAGCCCATCATACATATAATGTTATTATCCAATTCATAGAGGTTGTTGATCCATAATGAATCTCACTCTTTTATGAGTCAAAGTAATGCACATTGCATATACATGTCCGTTATTATATTCAGATTAAGGGTACAAGCATCCATAATAACAGAGGTGTTTGTTCTCTTATGTAGTCAGTACAAAGAGAACAACCTCAAGTGGTCCTGTTCAATACACACAAAGTGTATTAGTGTAAACCTATAGTCAAGATAGACTAATACCAGATTACACTACAACCTTTCCAATAGATTATCCAAGTCCATCTTGGTTGTGAACTATTTATATACTCCATAAGAAACTGATAATATGATCTTCTGTGTGACACTACACACCATATTATC
Source organism: Iris pallida (assembly GCA_029216955.1). Lineage (NCBI taxonomy): Eukaryota > Viridiplantae > Streptophyta > Magnoliopsida > Asparagales > Iridaceae > Iris > Iris pallida. The sequence continues at coordinate 19,780,813 of JANAVB010037819.1, read as the reverse complement.
TACAATATAGAATATCACACATTTGTATTAACACTTGCAACAAATACAATATGCAAACATTTGCCCATATGATTCTCATTCAAAATTTAAGGAAATAAGGTTACTACAAAAGTGATGCTTTTAGTATATAACCCTAATAATCTCCCATTTATACTCAAAGCATTGCTTTTCAGTATACTGTTACAAATCTCCCACTTAACTTAAAGCCATGCTGCTACACATCTGAATCCCATTCCCTCAACATGACTGTCAAAAGCCTTAGCTGGTAAGCTCTTTGTAAAGGGATCATCTAGGTTGTCGGCTGATGCTATCTTGATCACAGCAACTTTTTCTTTCTTTACGAAATCTAGTATCAGGTGGTACTTGCCCTCAATGTGTTTGCCTATCTTATGGGCTCGTGGTTCCTTCGAGTTTGCAACTGTACCACTATTATCACAATAAAGTGTAATAGACTTAGGCAAACTAGGTACCACATCCAAGTCCAACAGAAAGTTTCTGAGCCAAACCGCTTCTTTGGCTGCCTCAGAGGCTGCCACATACTCGGCTTCCATGGTAGAATTAGCAATATATTTTTGCTTGATACTCCTCCACACAATGGCTCCACCTCCCAAAGTAAACACATAACCTGAGGTAGATTTCTTGGAATCCCTATCTGACTGAAAATCTGAGTCTGTATACCCCAAGGGAACTAAACTATCTGCCTGGTAAACTAGCATATACTCTTTAGTCCTTTTCAGGTACTTCAAAATATGCTTTACGGCAGTCCAGTGCTCTTGTCCTGGGTTAGACTGATATCTGCTGACCATGCCTACGGCAAAGCAGATGTCTGGTCTCGTACATAGCATTACATACATTAAGCTTCCTACTGCTGAAGCATAAGGAACTGCCTTCATGTTCTCTATCTCTTTAGGTGTCCTCGGACACTGCTCGTTTGATAGAGCAATTCCATGTCTAAAAGGTAAGAAACCTTTCTTAGAATTTTGCATACTAAAACGAGTTAGTACAGTATCGATATAGGAAGCTTGGGATAAGCCCAACATCCTTTTCTTACGATCTCGTAGAACTTTGATCCCAAGGATGTGACCTACTTCTCCCAAGTCCTTCATATCAAACTGTTTGGATAACCATACCCTTACATCAGATAATACCTTCACATTGTTTCCAATGAGCAAGATGTCATCCATATAAAGTACTAGGAACACCACCACATTTCCGTCACACTTTCTGTATACACATGATTCATCCTGAGATTGATCAAATCCATAGGATTTTATCACCTGATCAAAACAGATGTTCCAAGATCTGGAAGCTTGCTTAAGTCCATAAATGGACTTTTTGATCTTACAAACAAGATGCTCCTGGTCCTTTTCAATGAACCCGTCTGGTTGCTTCATATAGATGTCTTCCTCAAGACTTCCATTAAGGAAAGCTGTCTTAACATCCATTTGCCAAATCTCATAATCGAGATGAGCTGCAATAGATAAAAGAATCCGAATAGACTTAAGCATGGCTACAGGAGAAAAGATTTCCTCATAATCGATACCCTCTCTTTGAGTAAAATCTTTTGCTACAAGTCGAGCTTTAAAGGTTTCAACCTTACCGTTTGATCCACTTTTTCTCTTATAGACCCACTTGCATCCAATGGCTTTTATACCAATGTATGGTTCTACAAGCTCCCAGACCTGATTAAAATCCATAGATTCTATTTCAGATATCATTGCTTTTTGCCAAGACTCTGCATCTTTATCTTAGAGTGCTTTATTATAGGTACAGGGATCATAATCTTGTTCCTCCGGGACGAAGTCTGACGACTCTCCCAAGAACATATATCTATCAGGTTGTATCACAACCCTCCCACTACGACGAGGCACTATCGGTTGTGGTGTAACATTTGTGACACGTTGTGCAGTTATTTGTGGTTCATCCTCTTGTACTGTTGGTACTGAAGTACTTGGTGTCTCACGTCTCAGTTCTTCTAGAACAACTCTACTTGTGGGTTTATGGTTCATCACATAGTCTTCCTCTAAGAATCGGGCATTGGTGCTAACAATGACCTTCTGATCCTTAGGACTATAAAATAAACCTCCTTTCGTTCCTCTTGGATAGCCTATAAACAAGCGTACTTCTGTACGAGATTCCAACTTATCTGCTTTCCCATTCAGCACATGTGCTGGACTACCCCAAATGCGAACATGTTTCAGACTAGGCTTACGCCCAATCCACAGCTCTGTGGGAGTAAGAGGTACTAACTTAGAAGGAACCAAGTTCAAAATATAAGCTGCAGTCTCTAAGGCATATCCCTAAAACGAATCTGGCAAATCCGAATAACTCATCATTGATCTAACCATCTCCATAAGAGTTCTATTCCTTCTTTCGGCTACACCATTCTGTTGGGGCGTTCCAAGTGCAGTCAATTGGGATGCAATCCCAGCCTCTGATAAATAATCCCTAAACTCTCCAAAGAGGTACTCGCCACCACGATCTGATCGTAATGACTTGATACATTTTCTATGACGTTTCTCCGTTTCAGCCTTGTACTCTTTGAATTTCTTAAAGCACTCAGACTTACGGCGCATCAAATAAATGTATCCATACCTTGAATAATCGTCAATAAATGTGACAAAATATTCAAAGCCACCTCTAGATTGGATAGTCATGGGTCTACACAAATCAGAATGAACCAATTCCAACACATCTTTGGCCCTATACCCCTTTGCCGTAAAAGGCCTTTTGGTCATTTTACCTTCCAAGCAGGATTCACAGACTGGTAGTGCCTCCAATTCCAATGAACTCAAAGGTCCATCTTCAACCAGTCTTTGAATCCTTCTTAGGTTAATATGCCCCAATTGTAAGTGCCAAAGATATGTTTGGTTCATACAAGAAGGTTATTTTCTCTTATTTAAGTTAGATGACATATTATTCATTTCCATAAGTTGTATTGTGGGCGAAATAGGATTAATGACATACAAATTATCAACCAATGTACCAGAACAGATAAAATGTTTATTCTTTCTAATAACAATATTGTCATTAAAATAAACTGAATATCCATCCTTAACTAACATAGAAACAGAAACTAAATTCCTTCTAAGTGAAGGTGCATAAAGACAATCTCTCAATGTCAAAGACTTATTTCTTCCAAAAGATAAAGTAACATCTCCTAATACAACGACCGATACTTTTGTAGCATCACCCATAAACAAGCATATCTCTCCATCACTGAGCCGTCTGGTTTCCTAGAACCCCTGCAATGTATTGCAGACATGATTAGTGGCTCCTGTATCTACACACCAGGTGCCGATAGATAATACCGCTAAACATGTTTCAACTACTAGTAAATGAGATATACCTTCTTTGTTCCCTTGTTTGAGAAGTGGACAATCAGTCTTCCAATTTCCTGACCCTTTGCACTTGAAACATTTGCCTTTCGACTTTTTTACCGCACCTTGATGTCCCATGCCCTTCTTTGCTGAGTTTGTCTATTTCTGAATGTTATTCTTCTTTTTACCGCCTTTTGGCTTAGAAGTAGAAGCCTTTTCAGAAACAAAAACATGACCACTCTGCCTAAAGAGAGATTCAGCATCCTGTAGCTCTTTTGCAAGTTCTGTCAAACTATACAACCTTTTGTTCATGTTGTAATTAAGGCAGAAATTGTCAAAACTTTTAGACAGAGTCCCGAGAATGATATCGACCTGGGATTCCCCATCGATTTCAGCTCCAAGGATGTCCATCTCATTCAGATGACCCATCATCTTGAGAAGATGATCCCTTACTGGTGTACCCTCAGCCATTTTTATATTCATCAAATATTTCATAGCAAACTGCCTAGCTGCTCTACTCTGATGTCCGAAGAGTTCCTTGAGGTTATACATCATGTCATAAGCAGTGGCCATGGCCTGATGCTGATGTTGCAGTACATTTGACATAGATGCCAGAATGTAACACCGCGTCATCTCATCTGCCTTTTTCCACTTCTTATAAGCCTCTTTGACCTCTTCATCAGAGTTAGCATCAGGCTTAGGTGGGCATTCCTCAACAAGTACATATTTGTACTCCTCAGCAGTCAGAACAATATCCAAATTACGTTTCCAGTCAATATAATTAGGTCCAGTAAATTTGTTTTCTTTAAGAATCACCATAAGTGGACTGAAAGAACCCATTTTTGAAATCCTGAGAATCACATAAATAAAACTATGTAGGGCAAAAAAACTTTTTGGATTAACTAAATATTGATTCCCTCAAAACAATAATAAGAAATTCACCAACACCTTGAACACCATGAATTTAGCATGCCACGATAGTGTGGACGTATACAAATTCAACTTTGTTCAAGTAGGTTTCTCTTATTAATTTTACTATCATGTCAATATAACTTTATGACAAATAAAATTAATATGCTGGTCTTGCTCTTGTCATACAAATAATAGCAGTGACTCCGATGGGGAGGATACCATTATTTGTATCTAAGTGTATACCATTACTTAATACTAAGTACATTACCTTGTAATGAGTTCCTTTAGATGGAGAAGTGAACACATACTAGGTAACTTTCTACAATTATCCCTAAGGAAGTTTGTACTGGTGATCCATAATTATACTCATCCGATATGGAGGAAAGCACTAAAGCCAACACGCAAGTATAATTACATCACCTACAAACCAGTAATGGAGACCATAGGATTTATACTAAATAAAAATCCTCTTCCACTTAGTTATTTAACAATGAGGGTTTTTCTACTAGTTGATATTATGTCCATGTTGTCCATTATTAATGTAGGCTTAGTTTTCCCAAAAAAACAACCACACAATAATAAACATGCATAATCAGAAAAAGCAAAATGACAAAAATAAGAGAAAATATCCAACTATTATGGTTATCTTTGCTGCTCCGTCCTCAACTATCCGAATCCAAAATCTGGCGCTGCGCAGATCTATACGGGGTTCGACCTGCCCGGTCGGGTCGCGGGGTTCGGGACAGCGCTCCAATTTTTTTTTAAGGTTTTGGCTGTCGATTCCTTCATCGAAAATCATCTGTCTGCCTCTGGATTGCTCAAAACCAGAATCTCGTCCGACGTCAGAAACAGCCACCACCGCCATCACGCTTGATCAAAAATAATTAAAATTACATCAATCCTATGCCTCCCGAAGGAGTTCACACATCATCTAGATTGAAAAATTAAATTAATAAGCACGATCAACCCTCGTGATTTTAATTACATCCACAGCAACAACAACATCCACGACATGTCCATGGTTTAAACAACACAATCAAAAAACATGCATTGGACCATAATAGTTGGATCTAAGATGCCTGCAAAACCGAGTTAGAACAGATCTACATCTACCGACTATTACATAGCGCAAGTTTTATTAGACAACATGGACGTATCAATCAATACGTAGATCCAAAGTGGCTCTGATACCAATTGATGGAACTGGGGATTCCCAGGACCCTTCCTTTGGTGTGCGTATTGATCGATAGAAAGTTAAACAGATCTAATACATGTTCTAACCCTTCATAGGCGGAAACTAGGGTTCACGAATTATACCTGCGACGGAAAGGAGACAAGTAATTCCTGGCAATCTCGAGCGGACGACCCCAAGATCTTCTGCACGTATTCCTTCCTCGAGTTGGACGTTGTGTGTGCGACGATCTCCCAACCTTTTTTTCTCCTTGGCAGCACTCTCTTTCTCTCCTTACGTGAATCACGAATTTAGAGAAAATTTTAGATTTTTAATCAGTAATCTGGCAGCCAGAGAATAGAGGATATATATAGGCTACGGCAGGGACCATGAGGATAAATTAGGGTTAGGCCTCCTAACGGATCTGGATATCCCGTGTTCAGCCCGAACACACAATCCAGGCCCATTAACAATAGCTCGGTCCACTAATGAGCTATTGTTGTACTACTTCCCTAATCCTAAATTATGCTTGTGGGCTCCTTTTATTATATGCTCGTTTGGCTTCCCATGTTAAGATATCGTATGTCCGTCGATCAAATTAAGTTACTGACAACTATATTGATTCGACATCTTTTATCCTTAAGTAGTACCGCTCAACTTTATTTGTCATGTCGGATATAATCCACCTGCAGGGTTTACATGACAATCCTTATGAGCTCCTTAAGAGGACATCATCAACCCGATGTATCGGGACATGGATTCTATTTATAATCAACAGCCCATCATACATACAATGTTATTACCCAATTTATAGAGGTTGTTGATCCATAATGAATCTCACTCTTTTATGAGTCAAAGTAATGCACATTGCATATACATGTCCGTTTTTATATCCGGATTAAGAGTACAAGCATCCATAATAACAGAGGTGTTTGTTCTTTTATGTAGTCAGTACAAAGAGAACAACCTCAAGTGGTCCTGTTCAATACACACAAAGTGTACTAGTGTAAACCTATAGTCAAGATAGACTAATACCGTATTACACTACAACCTTTCTAATAGATTGTCCAAGTCCATCTAGGTTGTGAACTATTTATATACTCCATAAAAAACTGATAATATGATCTTCTGTGTGACACCACACACCATATTATCTACAATATAGAATATCAGACATTTGCATTAACACTTGCAACAAATACAATATACAAACATTTGCCCATATGATTCTCATTCAAAATTTAAGGAAATAAGGTTACTACAAAAGTGATGCTTTTAGTATATAACCCTAACATGATTCACATAACCGAGTTCCGTAGTTACTTAGTCATTTCATAGCTTCCGTGCACGAGGGCACGCTTAACGCCATAATCAATGTTCTAGGCCTTGTGTTCAATATTCTCGGAGTCGTGCACGTGATACACATCTCCATATTGTCTTTCAATGTTCTACCGTCACCACCCTACTGCGACCCGTACACTTGATGCACGTCGCTTCAATTGTTCAATATTCTATCTTAATGTTCGACACATACTAAGACCTTTAACCGTTCAAGCCACGCTCGCTAACTTAATAGCAACTTATGCATACAGGGATATATTTTATTAGACATGAAGGAATAGGGAGAGAGAGTCAAGAACCCGCCCACCTTAAGCCAATACGCCCTATCGTTTTGCCGATCTGAAGTGGCTCGATTCCACAACTTGCTTGCACGACTAACTCTCCTGGCTTAGCCATTCCGTTGAACTATTCGACTGATTTGGCCTATCGTGCCCAAGCTACCATCCGTTACAAGGCGACGATTTGGTTTTGCGAACACCTTAGTGAACAAGGCAAGTTGTCGACCACTTATGATTCAGCGTAAAAGCATAGCCTGCACACCAGATCAATTAAAATCAACATTGCTCAAATAGGACTTATCCTTTGCATCGATTCGATTCATAGATTCCAATCGACTCAAAGCTTTTCTTCGGCCAACGTAACTCTTGCATCGATTCGCATCGATACTTCATCGGGTCAATGCAACTCTTCGAGTCAACGACTCATTGTAATGCACCATGCGAAGCGGGGCATTACATAAAATATCACTCAAAATAAGGTTCGTCCTCGAACCGAAACCAATACTTAATCCAAGTATATATATCGCTAGATCATTTCGCAATCTCATGCTACCATCATTGGAATTATACAACTTAGTTTGGATCATACACATATTTTAGGCGTCCCACCAATATATACATTTCAGCCAAGCTCAGTTGTAGGATATCAAGACAAACTAACAGGCTCAACTTAAATTCCTCAAGCGCTGATCATTCCGTACTCGACTCAGTCAAATCTTAACGCCTATTCTCAAAATACTTCTCGTATGCATTATTCCATAACACGTGATCCTCTTCCAAACATTTGTGCGTATAACTTAACTCAAAACTGTTACCTCGATCCCATAAGTTTCTCGCCGGCCATCTAACGCATGCATTGCATTAAGTCATTGTGCATCCGATCGCAATAATTCTCCGCAACGCCTACTCGTCCAACCGTATTCTATTTCTCACATAACTCAAGTCTTTCACATAATCGTTCATAAAATTGGCCTCAATGATATGGACTAAGTCCAACATGTCTAAACTTGCTTTGCCCACCATTTGCACTAAGTCTCGCACATAACTATCCAAACATGGTTCACATTATCTCGCTCCATCTATGCATTGCGTCTGAGGCTACCCCCGCTAGGTAACTTATCCAAACATCGTGCTTAATCTCTCCCGACACAAGAGGTCAACTTGAGTCTACGATGCTCAAAGGCAATAATCTTTTCGACCCAAGGTCTTTTACGATACGCCCTCTCTGATTCTTGATCGAATAGGAATTCATTACTCACTTTTCGAATCAATCCCTACTAGTTCGTTTCGTAACATAGAATGTGCGCTCAACACATATAACCTAATCATTACTCAAACCGATCTACGACACAACTCTTAGGGTCATTCTACTATTCATTACTCTCGCGCATTGCAGAATTCTTGCAATTGCCTTACCGCATCACTATGCTAAGTACGTTCCTCAATATCTACTCAATCATCGACCAATCAAGTCTATTCACATACTTGTTCAATCGATCATAGATTTTCTTTTTCTGACCATATCGATCTAATCGAAGGCTACTCGCTAACTTCCGAAACATGATACTCACTCGCTTAGACTTATCCTCAATATACCTTACATCATCTTTCTTTCTCGACAAAATTTCTTATGCGACTTCATTGGGTCATCCTATGGAACTTCAAAATTCACTTGATTTGGCGGTCAAGTCTTCTAGGGTCATCTGTCCCGAAACTACGGTCGATAATTGAAGATCATCAACGAGGGACAGTTACAACGAACCATGCTATATCCTATCGCGGAGCCAAATCAATTTTCGACCATTCCTGTGAGACTTTATCCAATCCGTCATAATTTTACCAATCTATAATTTATCTACCCCCGCACAACTGTTGTGCCATTACTACTCGAATTACTCATGCACCGTTAACACTATCGTAATCGGGCAACATTTGTTCGTCTTGTGTACGAGTCTATATACTTACGACCAATATTCGACACACTCTAGGCTTATCACAATAATCCTCAAATTCACCCTCGTATCAAACCACAAGTCTAAATCCAATTTGCCACGTCTTGTAAGTTCGACCATCCCTGCTGGATGAATCACCATATCAGTGCTCACGCAGAATGATCGTCCTAATCCGACGTGACGCATATGCGAGGCTGGTGTCGCACTCGCGCAAGACAAGAACATCAACATAGTGGTTATCTACGAAGCAATCCAGACACTTTCGTTTTCATCCAAGTAATATCCATCCACTCTCAAATTCTCCGAAGCATTCCTATCATTGTCCTCCGAACTGACGCCAACTTAACTTGCATCTTATTCATCTAACAATAATGCTCAACATAATTTTCGTTCATTCGATCAGAGTATCCCCGAGTTATTACATATCATCTTTGATACGCCTCAATACCATCGTCGATATGCATAACTTGAACATCTTTCTCTCTCATAAGCTCCAATTCGTTGCAATCACTGTTATCATCCGAACTCAAATACGAATCAAGTCTTGTACGTATCAAGATCCATTCTGTTGTAACTAGCTTTCATCATCGAGACACGAATTCTAATTCATATATCCATTCTCATATTCCTATCTCGCACTTCCAAATCGTGCTATCGACTCATCGCGCTAACTCAAATTCGTTCACACGATTTCTTCCTACCTACTCAACTCGTTCCGAACAAGTCTTCGTACTAACTGAACGCAAATTCGACTGAGTCAACTATTTCCTCAACGTAACATTCCTTCGCTATCCTCAGCCTATCATTCGACTTATACTTAACGAATTCTCGTCCGACGTATCATCCATGGATACGACTTCGCGCATAATCGTTCAACTCAATCCATCGAAGCATACTTGTATCGACTTCTACCGAGTCATTCCCATTTGAGTCTCGGTACTATTTCATCCGTTGAGGACAAACCTATCATAATGACATATTCGTCTCGATGCCTTCTATTGCAAGTCACTAAACGGCTTAACATAGCTATCGCTAAGTGGTATTGCATATATCTCTCATAAATCGAGCCTATTTTTATCGATACAATGCTTCGCTATACTGATTGCACAAGTGGTATTGCATATACCACTCGAAATTGAGTCATTACTCGACTTTACACTCCGCATAGGTTCGACATCTATTTTAAGTTAACTATCCCATGACGATCTTTCCGATCCCAGCTCTAGCGTTCTCTTACTCGAGTTGGCACAACAACTGGACCAACATAATAGTTGTTCGTCCAAGTTTAACATACATCCTAATCAAACCGTACCTTGGTGATCATATCGATCGCATACGCAATATTCACTTATTCAAAGCTCAATGCGACATTCGACCAACATACACATTCGCCTACTCAAACTCGACTTAGCGACCAACTTGACTCGTTACTATCGCATCTGTGATTTTCCAATCTTACTCGTTGTAACTCATGCAACAACTTACTCTCGATACTTAAGGTCATTATCCAATCTCGTGCAACGTATCGCTATCCATCCGTATAGCCGTACAACATGTATCATACCATGTCGACTCGTTGTACCGATGCAACGAACGATCCACGACTTGCTGTACCCCGTGCAACCAACAATACATAAGATTCACATAGCCATATAACACGCATCGTCTCATATATCGATTCGTTGCACTTCGTTCAACCAACAACATGTATCTCTTTGTACTTCGTACGACCAATAATACGTATCTCATTGCACTTCATGCAACCAACATCACCATATTCGTTGTACTTCATGCAACCAACGACTCACAACTTTTTTTGTACTTCGAAAACTAATATTTCATAACTCGTTGCACTTTGTGCAACCAACATTCTCCGATGGCACTCGGAGATGGCATGATAGTCACGATATACTTGTGGCAGACGTACTCACTTAGTATAGACTTATTGTATGGAACATCCAATGTAGCGTTGAGCAGATCCATGAGTCATGCGGTTGCAAAAAAAACTTAGAGTCAACTAATTTTTGATAGCGAAGCAACTGAGGGTCAAAGAGATTCGTTCATGGTCCAGAGGATGGAACCGCTCCGATACCAACTTGTCACGCCCCGATCCAGGAAATCGCTCGTCCTCGCTAGATTTCACCCGAATCATCGTCCTCGCTGGGGCGTGATGCCGCACGAGCCTGGAGCCGCGCTCGTCCAAGGCAAGATAACATGTTCACATAAGATTATCACAAATTGATAACATAAGCAGCGAAAGGAAAACAGAGTATACATCAAGAATCTCTTCTGTTGATAGTGAACTGAAGGTTACAAAGGCTTGAATAGCCCAACTGAATATGCCAACTGGCTACAATGCTCATGATCTCTCTAGCTCCCAAAGGATTATATTGTTCCATACATTATGCCTCTTTATAGGCAATAAGTAGTCTTCGGCCGAACATCTCCATGTCGCAGGTCCGAACGCCTATGTGGTAGCTCCTCTTGAAACGCCAAGGACTCCATGCCCCGACACGTCCAATCCAAGCCCCGCCCGAAGCCGATCATAACTTGAACCAGCAAGCAAACTAGTGGGGGATTAGTGCTTTCGTCCTCGCTGCACTAATCAAGACCCACTCGCACCCAAACCAAGCACTAAGTATATTTAGTGAAGCACGCAACATTATTTGGTGATCTTTCTAATTAGCCTTAGGATCAGTTTCATGACAATATTTACGCATAGCAACTTATCACAAATATGTCCAATACTGTGTTCCTACAGCAGATATAGTTAGACATAATCTGAACATAAACATAGTAATTCGTGCTTGGCTCCGTCCTTTTTTGCCTAGCCTGCAATGGTTAGAAATTTACATAGGCAATCATACGATTCACGCAACCAACCAACCATACTTAGATATATGCATAAGGGTGGCGGGCCCTGCGTCTGCACACAACTCTAATTTCAGTCCACCGGCCCTATCTATATGAAGGTCACGGTGTTTCGCACCGTAATGGATTTGGCATCCTTATGTGTAAGCCTATGATCGCTCCAATACGGGTTGCTAGTCCAGTATCTGAAGGATCGCAAACTTACTGATATCATAGCTTATCACAACACTGGCTGGTCACAATCTGTCCTAATGATGTGCACCATAAATACCATACATAATTTCCTCCTAGGCCGAACGGTCCCGGTGCCCCGATCTTAACCGTTCGAGGGAAGCCGCACCCATGCACGGGCCATCCGAGTCCATTGACTATACAATACGCGCCATAACATACAAGTCATATCATTCCAACAAATCTCACGTTTCATAAACATAATCCTCACTCTCTATCTCAAGTTCCTGCGGCGTTATGCCCCAACACATCCGTATTGATGCACGACGCCCAACGGCTTAGACATCTCGTACTTATACTTAACGCGTTCCATTCATAAATGATTCATATAACCGAGTTCCGTAGTTACTTAGTCATTTCATAGCTTCCGTGCACGAGGGTACGTTGAACGCTATAATCAATATTCTAGGCCTAGTGTTCAATGTTCTTGGAGTCTTGCACGTGATGCACATCTCCATATTGTCTTTCAATGTTCTACCGTCACCGCGTTACTGCGACCCGTACACTTGATACACATCGCTTCAATTGTTTAATATTCTATCTTAATATTCGACATATACTAAGACCTTTAACCGTTTGTGCCACGCTCACTAACTTAATAACAACTTATGCATACAGGTATATATTTTATTAGACGTGAAGGAATAGGGAGAGAGAGTCAAGAACCCGCCCACCTTAAGCCAATATGCATTGTCGTTTTGCCGAGCTGAAGCGGTTCGATTCCACAACTTGCTTGTACGACTAACTCTCCTGACTTAGCCATTCCGTTAAACTATTCGACTGATTTTGCCATCCGTGCCCAAGCTACCATCCGTTACAAGGCGACGATTTGGTTTTGTGAACACCTTAGTGAACAAGGCAAGTTGTCGACCACTTATGATTCAGCATAAAAGCATAGCCTGCACACCAGATCAATTAAAATTAACACTTGCTCAAACGGGACTTATCCTTTGCATCGATTCGATTCATAGATTCTAATCGACTCAAAGCTTTCCTTCGGCCAACATAACTCCTGCATCAATTTGCATCGATACTTCATCGGATCAATGCAACTCTTCGAGTCAACGACTCATCGTAATGCACCGTACGGAGTGGGTCATTATAACCGTTGCGAGAGATTTGGCGAAGATCTTAACTGGACCAAAAGGAGTATTTTTTGGGATCTGCCATATTGGAGCATAAATCTGATTAGACATAATCTTGACGTTATGCATATCGAGAAGAACGTGTTTAATAACATAATTGTAAAACCCCTATTTTTTTAATTTATTTTTATTTATTTATTTTATTAGACTTAAAAATGAATTTGTATAATTTATGGTTTTTTTTTGATGACCCGGTTTGGCCAATTCAGCCCAAACTGGGCCTGGACCAAATCTAAGCCCAAGTAGACATGTGGGGTGATCAATGACGACCATGGATGCATATTTTATGGGTGTAAAATATTTCTTAATTTATTTTAAGGTTTGGGAGTATATTTTCTAAATATTAATTAGTGGTACAAAAATTTACGTTTTTATTATTATAATAATATTTTACAAAAATAGTACATTTTTCTGGACCCGGATAAGGGTGTGTGGTAAAGTCTACCCATTGGAGAAAATTTTATTATTTTATTAATATTAAAGTTATTTTGTGAACATTTAATAAATACGTTTATTGAGATGTTATTATTATCTTGAGTTGATTGAATTTATATATATATATATATATATATATATATATATATAGATATGTTTAAATATATTAAATATTTGGGTTAGATAACATTTAAAGTGTTATTTGAATTTAAATAGATTTTGGATATATATACATATACATATATATATATATATATATTTTATATATACATATACATATATATATATATTTTTTTTTATATATACATATACATATATTTTTTTTTAAATAGATTTTGGATTTAAATAGATTTTGGATATATATACATATACATATACATATATGTATATTTGAATTTAAATATACATATACATATATTTTTTTTTTATATACATATACATATACATATACATATACATATATTTTTTTTTTTATATACATATACATATATATTTGAATTTAAATAGATTTTGGATATATATACATATACATATATATATATATTTTTTTTATATACATATACATATACATATATATTTTTTTTTTATATACATATAACATTTTATATACATATACATATACATATATATATATATATATATATATATATATATATATATATATATATATATATATATATATATATATATATATATATATATATATATATGGATATATATTTATATATGGATATATATTTATATATTTATATAAAATATATATGGATATATATTTATATATAGAGTTTAAAAAGTATTAGGAAAGAAAAGATTTGAAAAAGATTTGTTAAAAATATATATATATATATAATGCAAGTGGTCGGCCCCCACCACCAAGTGGGAGCCGACCACATAGCAGCAGCATGCTATATTGTGCGCCCCCTTTATTAGGAATAAGCAGCAGTAGCTGCAACAAACTAATGGAGGCCGACCCCCCTCCCTAATATACACATATATATATAAGTGTTATATATATCTATATGTTTTGGAAAAACCCTAATCTCCTTCTTCCTCCACCCTCGTCCACCTATCTCCGGCGAGCGCACTCAGTCTCGTACGCCGCAACGCAGCCACGCGACATCAGTCCTGCGACGACGGCATCGACAACAACAACAATAAAATAACAGAATCCCACTTTAAGGTATCCCACTTCTCCGATCGAATTCTCTGTCAATTCTGCTCCGTTTTTAGATCCGTAAATTGGTGTAGAAAGCCCACATGACCCTCTTCAAGATCCCCCAGGTGGATTTTGACATGGCCATCCAACTTGCTCGAAAAATCGAGACGAAGTTGGAGAAGAACCACTTTTCTGAATATTAAAAACTGTCGTAAAACACCAACTTGTCGGCCACTTTTCTTGCTGTCCATTAAGCTTTCGTAAAAACTAATTGAAGGCAGTCAAAGACAACCTAACCGAGATTGTAACGCACCTTTTGGATTCACTTTTCATCTAGTATGTAGAAAGTTACACGTTGTTAAAGTTTTTCGAAAAACTGTAAATTCTGTTTTCAAAAAGTAGAGAAACACTCCGATACGGCGTCTGTCCCGACAAACCGGGCGACGTGGTCGCGCACTATATGCATCGAAAGACGCGTATGGATGTTGTCGACGTGTGGAAACTGACGGAACTCGATTTCATTGCATGTGCGCGACGAAATCAATGCGTATCCGTCGAGATACCCCGTATCGACCTTTTGCAAATTAAGTCACAACTTTGTGCACACTCATCATATCGCGATAAAACTTGCGCCATTGGACTCAAAATATTTTTCTGGTCCTGTGAGCCAAGTTTGGTCCGATTCTGAGACTGTTATAGGGACGCTATTTTGGCGGGCCCACAATCCCACTCAACGGGCGATTTTGTGCACAGCCCACCGGAATCCAAAATTGGACATACCGTTGGCTTCATCTCATTAAAACAAATCTGTAGACATGTAGTTTGACGACTTTAGAGACCGTAGATATTGGCACATGTTTCGATGCAAAGCGGGTCCAACAGCGGACATCGTTTTGATCCGAAATTACGAAATTGCCCTTATTCCAGAATTTGACTTTTGGACAGGCGTTTCCTAGGCATATCTTTTATTCCAAACTCGTTCGTGATGTTTGTTTCAGCATCCGAAGCTTCTTGTGTATTTTGACTTTCGTGTTGACGATTCTGATTGTTGGATTTTGCTGCTTCTCGCACCACCCGCAGGCAAGATACCTTGCCCTATTTACTGTTTATAATTAGATGCATCTTTATTTAATTATTTACTGTATATTTATTATCTGTTTTCAGTTGGATCCATTACTTGCTATTTTTAGTTCATTTTATTTTGCTTCAGTTATTTTTACTTCGTGTCTTTTTGTATGCATATGGACCTAGTCTTAGCGAACTACCTTTTGTTAGTGTCCTTGGGAGGGAGAAGACAGTTAAATGTATGGGCTACCCCAAATTCAAAAAGCTGTAGTAACTACGTAGTCGAGTCGCGAGGGTCACTAGCCTCGAGCTATGTGGACTGATGGGTCACGTAGGCCGCTAGCCTCGAGTTATGCCGGCTGATAGTATTGGTACTTGACGTGTGCATGTTGTGAGTTGTTAATTGTCCTGGGGGAGTCAGCCTTCACCTGCCCATACATCGATATGTCTTCTAATTTGCCTACTAGAAAGGTTAGGAGACCTTAGCAAATTTTATGTTCCAATCATGGCATGGAAAAATATCACATCGTAGAATAGTAAGTTACCCATTGTCCTTTTTGGTTGTAGGGGTAGCCGACTGTTTCAATGATGGGATATTGAGCCGTGTTATGGTTTGGACACTTTTACTTTATCTTTATTTTATGGTGCATTTATATTCAGTTCATATGGCATGTTCATCTTGTATCTTGTTACGTCCCTCTGAGGACCTGGTTATCTCTCCAGGTGTGTGCTTCTGTGATTTTGCAGGTGTTCTATCCAAGGCTGTGATCTTCTCCATTCTTTCGAAGACGATTGCGCTTGGTTCGTCTCGTTATTTTATCGATCACTTCTTGTACATTTTATTTGAGATAGTTGGTAGTGGACTTTGTCTCCGCCCAACGATTGTATACATGATAAATTCAAAGTTGCCTTTATATCATTTATTTATTTAGTGGATGAGATTTAGTTATTATGGTTCTACTGCATTTTACAGCTGATGTATTCATACGAGATTTCCATATATTGGAGTATACTTCGTATGTATATAGCTGGCATGTCGATGTACCTAGTCCTACATATTTTGGGACTGGGGCGTTACATGTTTTTGTGGTGGCCCATGCAGGTCGATTTTGTCACTTCGGTTACATAATTGTACCGATGTGAGCCTGCAACATAGGATTAGAATATAGGAATCTCATCCATACAGCTTGACCTCTTCCCTTGGCTTCAAATTTTGAACTCTCGTTCGACTTCCTGGAACTGCATCTTGCTTGATTCCTTTCTACCGTCGATTCATATTTTCGTGCTTAGTATCAACTAGGAAGATGACTGCACTAGTATATGCTCATAGGTCAAACACATGGCTAGAATGGTTATATTGGCAATTGGAATACATTCAAGACTAATTGAGTTAAAAAGGGGCTTTTTGTGTGAATTAATGATTAGTAATTTGTAAAGTAGGATACTACCAAGGAAGATTTTTATCTTGAGATTTCTAAATAGTAAACACCAGAGGATTTATAGAATTTCATACTTGGTTTAAGAAATTGATTGTCTTTTTGAGATTTAATATTTATGATTTATTGGGTTACAGTTATAATTCTTTGAACAAGTATGAAATTGATTTGCTTTTCGAGTTGTGATATTTATGAGTTTTGGGTAATAGATATACATCTTTGAAAAAATATAAAATTTATTTGATTTTCGATTTTTGTTGTTGATGATTAATGTATTATAGTTATACGCATTTGAACAGTTATAAATTTGGTTTGAATATGATCTTAGCTTTTAAAAATGGCCATAGGAATTATTTAAATTTGAGTTGTACAACTTGCGATTTTTGTGTTTAGTAAAATTTAAATTTTAAGTGGAAGTAATGACGGTAAAATTTGGTATAAAATATTTGACAATTATGAAAACAATTTTTGAGATTTTTTTTTATTTTAAATTGCGTCCTATGATTGAGGATTTACAAATCTATTTAGATTTTTGAAAAAAGAAGAAGAGATTTTGACTGATAAGATTATTTGAAAATTTAGTTTAATGCGGGATTGCTAATATAAAAATTTTGGGAGAATTTCGAAGGATGTGATGGAAAGTTATTTTGGTTGGTTAAAGGAAGTTACCATTTAAAAGTTATGATTTTGTTGGAATAACTTAGCATGAATAGAAGTTAAAATTGATGAGAGCATTGAGCTTAATTTTTGAAATTGCTTTTAATATGCTAAGAGTTTTATTATGAGTTGTTTGAAAAATTTTAGAGTGTTAAATTTTTGATTGATTGTGAAATCTTTATGGATTCGTAAATTAGGAACTTTTGAGTTAAATAGTTGAATTTAAACCTTAATTTTGGAAAGGGTTAGTAGTAACGTGAGAAAATTTTGCTTTGATATTTATGAGAGTGATTTAAATTTTTTATGATGAATTTGAACGGCTTGGAGTGGATACAAATTTTGGTGGCATATTTTTGAAAGTTTAATTTTGAAATTTTTGGAGGATACTTGAGTTAAATTTTAATGGTACGCCCCAAGATAACCCTACTAAGTATTCCACACTAATTGCCATGTCACCCATGACCATGATAGTAGTATATACACAAGTGTTGTTAGTCATCTATCCAGCTATGTGATTGTATTTCCACCTCGGCTTACTCGACCTTCCTTCAATTCTAGATCTTTAATTGCGACCTTCTAACCCATTTACAATTTGAATAATGAGTTAATGGTTCCTTAACTGTATTCATCTAGAAAACTATCTTCTCACTAGAACTGTGGCCCTAACTTATTATTTTTTACTGGATTCTTTAATTAATTTTATTTCATGCTTTAACTTGATCTTCTTTATTTTGTGCATTAATTATCATCTCGTGAACTCCCACTTTCTATTTTTGATCTTCTGGCGTCCTCCACCGTGACTTGTATATTTGGAGTACAACACTAGACTATTTCCTCCAACAAATTTCATATGTAAGGCCTAGACGAGCCCACCTTCCTGTAGACATATCATGTCCCATCAAAACCCATCTCCTTGTACTCTATTTCTTGATATGACCTTATGGTCAAAATGGCCAAACTATAATCTTTACCATGATACCGATATATTTTTGACCACGAATAGGGATTCAACCTCGACTCAATTTTTTTGACCCAATATGTGATTTGTTCTACTTAAATTCCTTAATGCTTAGCGTTGTACTTTATCTTGGTTGCTTGACCCATGGTCCCATCACACTACTAGTTTAACTCTTGTAAGTTGGGTAGAATACCACACCACCTAACAAAGCCTTTGTCCTTGTGACCCATATTGATAAGTTTGCTTAGACTATAAGTTCAGAGGACCCTAGGTTAGTCAACCAAGATAACTGTATAGGCCCGAACTTCGGACGAGCCTTGATTTTAAAAGATCTGGGACTATTTAAATTTTTTTCTTCATCAGTACCTCCCTTGCTCATATTTTGACTATCTCACGCTGCTAACGTAGCTTCAGTTTTGCAAGCTTATTTCGTTATCAAGCTTGATCATGACATATTTTATTGGGTGCACCCACTAACATATTGTCTAATCAGAACCGGTGCATGATGGTCTGATCAACCTATTGTACTTTGGTTCGCTTATCATAACTTATTCTATGCGGATGGAGACATAGTTAAACTTGCCTTAGAGTTTCATCCGCGACCGCCTTGACAATTCTCTTTTGAATTATTTTTGCCGCCTATGAACCCCGCAATTTGTACTCAATATATAAAACCGTCTTTGAAACCTTTGTTGTTATTGTCTTCTACATATTTTGGAAAGACAAGGCACTGTACTTGCTAAGATAGACTCAAGGTATCATCTTTGGTTGTCCAATCGGTTAATTATACACAAATGTAGATAGCCACCGACCGACTCTTGTGGCTATATCCTCGCCATTAACTACTCCTCATTTTTCAACCCTAGAATTATTATCGTGTCCTTCCAATTGTTCTTGAGCACTCGAGAATGATTCTAATCATTCACTTAAATCAAACTCTCAATCGAGGCGATTAGTCTCCAGTTTTTCTCTAGGAACCACGTCTCCCAAATGTCTAAATTATTCACTCAATTCCTTATTACTTTCCAAATTTGATTATCGATATTTTGCTACCATCACTGGCAAGCCTTATTCAATTCCATAACCATGATATATTTTTGTATATATCAACTCCACAATTTTCTATTACATGGTAGTGTTGAACGCCGTTTCATCGCCCCCTCCAAAATTTAATTATATTTTGGTATTGACGAACTCTTCTTATCCCCTAACCCTATCTATCCTATTAATCCTAAATTTCGAGGACGAAATTCTTGTAAGTTGGGTAGGATGTAAAACCCATATTTTTTAATTTATTTTATTTATTTATTTTATTAGACTTAAAAATAAATTTATACAATTTATGGTTTTATTTATTTTTTTGATGATCCGGTTTGGCCAATTCAGCCCGAACTGGGCCTGGACCAAATCTAAGCCCAAGTAGACATGTGGGGTGATCAATGACGACCATGGATGCATATTTTATGGGTGTAAAATATTTCTTAATTTATTTTAAGGTTTGGGAGTATATTTTCTAAATATTAATTAGTGGTACAAAAATTTACGTTTTTATTATTATAATAATATTTTAAAAAAATAGTATATTTTTCTGGACCAGGATAAGGGTGTGTGGTACAGTCTACCCATTAAAGAAAATTTTATTATTTTATTAATATTAAATTTATTTTGTGAACATTTAATAAATATGTTTATTGAGATGTTATTATTATCTTGAGTTGATTGAATTTATATATATATATATATATATATATATATATATATATATATATATATATATATTTTTTTTTATATATATATATATATATAAAAAATATATATATATATATATATATATATATATATATATATATATATATATGTTTAAATATATTAAATATTTGGGTTAGATAACATTTAAAGTGTTATTTGAATTTAAATAGATTTTGGATATATATACATATACATATATATATGGATATATATTTATATATAGAGTTTAAAAAGTATTAGGACAGAAAAGATTTGAAAAAGATTTGTTAAAAATATATATATATATATATAATGCAAGTGGTCGGCCCCACCAAGTGGGAGCCGACCACATAGCAACAGCATGCTATATTGTGCGCCCCCTTTATAAGGAATAAGCAGCAGTAGCTGCAACAAACTAATGGAGGCCGACCCCCCTCCCTAATATACACATATATATATAAGTGTTATATATATCTATATGTTTTGGAAAAACCCTAATCTCCTACTTCCTCCACCCTCGTCCACCTATCTCGGGCGAGCGCACTCAGTCTCGTACGCCGCAACGCAGCCACGCGACATCAGTCCCGCGACGACGGCATCGACAACAACAACAATAAAATAACAGAATCCCACTTTAAGGTATCCCACTTCCCCGATCGAATTCTCTGTCAATTCTACTCCGTTTTTAGATCCGTAAATTGGTGTAGAAAGCCCACATGACCCTCTTCAAGATCCCCCAGGTGGATTTTGACATGGCCATCCAACTTGCTCGAAAAATTGAGACGAAGTTGGAGAAGAACCACTTTTCTGAATATTAAAAACTGTCGTAAAACACCAACTTGTCGGCCACTTTTCTTGCTGTCCATTAAGCTTTCATAAAAACTAATTGAAGGCAGTCCAAGACAACCTAACCGAGATTGTAACGCACCTTTTGGATTCACTTTTCATTTAGTATGTAGAAAGTTACACGTTGTTAAAGTTTTCCGAAAAACTGTAAATTCTGTTTTCAAAAAGTAGAGAAACACTCCGATACGGCGTCTGTCCCGACAAACCGGGCGACGTGGTCGCGCACTATATGTATCGAAAGGCGCATATGAATGTTTTTGACGTATGGGAACTGACGGAACTCGATTTTATTGCATGTGCGCGACAAAATCAATGCGTATCCGTCGAGATATCCCGTATCGACATTTTGCAAATTAAGTCACAACTTTGTGCACACTCATCATATCGCGATGAAACTTGCGCCATTGGACTCTAAATATTTTTCTGGTCCCGTGAGCCAAGTTTGGTCCGATTCTGAGACCGTTGATCGGGACGCTATTTTGGCGGGCCCACAATCCCACTCAACGGGCGATTTTGTGCACAGCCCACCGGAATCCAAAATTGGACATACCTTGGGTTCGTCTCATCAAAAAAAATCTGTAGACATGTAGTTTGACGACTTTAGAGACCGTAGATATTGGCACGCATTTCGGTGCAAAACGGGTCCAATAGCGGACATCGTTTTGACCCGAAATTACGAAATTGCCCCTGTTCCAGAATTTAACTTTTGGACAGGCATTTTCTAGGCATATCTTTTATTCCAAACTCGTTCGTGATGTTTGTTTCAGCATCCGGAGCTTCTTGTGGATTTTGACTTTCGTGTTGACGATTCTGATTGTTGGATTTTGCTGCTTCTCGCACCACCTGCAGGCAAGATACCTTGCCCTATTTACTGTTTATAATTAGATGCATCTTTATTTAATTATTTACTGTATATTTATTATCTATTTTCAGTTGGATCTATTACTTGCTATTTTTAGTTCATTTTATTTTGCTTAAGTTATTTTTCCTTCTTGTCTTTTTGTATGCATATGGACCTAGTCTTAGCGAACTACCTTTTGTTAGTGTCCTTGGGAGGGAGAAGACAGTTAAATGTATGGGCTACCCCAAATCCAAAAAGTTGTAGTAACTACGTACTACGGTAGTCGAGTCGCGAGGGTCACTCACTACTAAAATATCATCAAATAGCGACGTAACGTAGCGACGGCAAGAAATTACGTCGCCAGTAGCGACTTCTTTATAAACACGTCGCAAAACGTCGCTGACTAGCGACGTTCTGCGACAGGAGTATACTACGTCGCTTAATAGCGACGTTCAGTGACATATTATAAGTATATGTTGCCATTGTTGCGACGTTTAGCGACGTCAACACGTGACGTCGCTAAGTTATTTTACTTAGGGCACGCCGCTGCCTTCTTTCCCCCTCACTCTCACTCGAAAACCCCCAAAAATTTTAATTTCTCCCCCACCCCCCCGGCGACTCCCTCCCCCTCTGTCAGTGCCCTCCCCCCCCGGCGACCCCCTCCCCCCCGGCGACTCCCTCCCCCTCCGGCGAGCTCCTCCTCCTCGAGCTCCTCCTCCCCCCGGCGACTCCCTCCCCCTCCGGGGAGCTCCTCCTTCTCGAGATCCTCCTCCTCGAGCTCCTCCTCCCCCAATCTGACCTTCTCCCCCTCTTCCTCAGGTAAACCCTAACCTAACTCCTCTCCTTCCTCCTCCTCCTCTCCCACGGACACACACACGGACACACACGGACACACACGGACACGGACACACATGCACACACACACACACACACACACACACACACACGGACACACACGGACACACACACACACACACACACACACACACACACACACACACACACAGACACAGACATTGATATGCACGCCAAGTGTTTGTCAAAATGACTCAAAGAGCATCAATGCTCTAAATTTAAATTTTAACCTTTAGTTTAGGAGTGCTTTGCTATAGCTTTAGCATTGGTATGATAATCTAGCATACAAGAGTATAATAGAAGTAGTTATATTGATTGGGGGATTTATGGTTTAAGTGGACTGTGGGTGTGTATTTGTGTGGGCTATTTATTCCATATGTGATCAATCATGTATGACTGTCCAGTCGTTGTATATATATATATAGACTCAAGTTTGTAAGTATGAATGTATACATTGTTAGTCTCTTAGTAGGTCAGTCCATTGCCTTTATATCGATTCAATCCCTTAGCTTTGTTCAGTCAGTGAGCTTTCCACATTTGATCCACATGTTAGCATTTACCACTGTACAGTCCAGTTTGGGGGATTACCACAGTGTAATGTTCAGTCCCATATCCATTTGGTATCAACTATGTGTATCAGTCTTGCTTGGCATATTGCAGTCCATATTATCTCTTCATATCAGTCCAGGCATTTATTTTGTTCCAGTCCTATTATTTGTCTTGTATTCAGTTGTTCAGTCCCATGACTGACATATAGATTAGGTATTGTTTGGTTGAAGGATTACCTTTTTAGTTCATTCCACCCTTGCACATCGATATTAGTTATCAACTTAGATGTCAAGCATGTCCTTAAATCAGTTTTGAATCAATTATTCAGCCCCCAGATTGCTTATTGGTTAGTTCAGTCCCCTATTGAATATGAGTTCAGTTCCTGAGGTCACTTGACTAAATACTTGAGTATCAGTCCCTAACATCAAGTGTCTAGTCACCTACCTACCATGCATCAGTCCATGCCAATAACGATAAGGTAAAGGGTACCAATAACGATAAGGTAAAGGGTACCAATAGCGATAAGGTAAAGGGTACCAACTTAAGGTATTGGTATTGGGATACCAATAGCGATAAGGTAAACGGTACCTTGGTAGATAATGACTAAAAATAGGATATTTGACTTAGATTGGACTAAGAGTTGACAAAGTCAACTATAGGTCAACCCTTGACCTACTTTGACCTTGTTTGAATTTGTTTGACTTAGTTGACCTTGTTTGACTTTGTTTGACTTAGTACAACCTAGTTTGACCTAGATTGCATATCATTGATATTAGTAACTGTCCGCTACTAATGTGTGTCCCTAATAAGACATAATATACGAATTTGTGCCTGTTGCATAATGTGTGTCCATCTTTGCAGAATTATTTCCAAATGGATATGAATTACTACTTGCGGAATCGTTCATGGATGTACAATCGTCGTCCTGATGATATGTGTGGTGTGCGGGATGAATATATAGCGGGAGTAGAGCAGTTCCTGCAGTTTGCTAAGGCGTTCCCTCAGTACATGGACGGCACCAAAATTAAGTGTCCGTGTGTGAAATGTCATAACGTGAAATATTATCCAGAAGTGGAAGTGACATATCATTTGTACTCGAGGGGTTTCATGCCTAATTACTATCAGTGGACCGCACACGGAGAACTTGTGTCTTTAGCATCAGAGCCGGAGCCTTATGTTGAGCCATATATGCATGCGGGACCAAATTTTGTTTCATATAAACATGCATACGACGACGGGTGCGTGAACATGGTTTTCGATGCTGCGGGGCCTAGTTTCGTTCATGATGCACCTGAGGAGGCACCGAACGCCGATGCTGCACAGTTTATGGAGTTGCTGGAGAATGCAAGGACTCCATTGTATCCTGGTTGTGAGGATCATTCACCGTTGGAGGTGGTTACAAGACTGTTGAGCATTAAGTCAGATTTTAACATATCGCAAGAATGCTACAACCGAGTGTTGGAGTTGATTATAGAGATCTTGCCGGCGGGTGCTACGTTGCCTAAAGACTTCTACCGGTCTAAGAGGATGGTGAGATCGCTCTGGATGGGATACGAGAAAATCGATTCCTGTCGCAATAGGTGTATGCTGTACTACAAAGACGACAAGGACGTAGATGTGTGCAGATTTTGTGGTGCTGATCGCTATAAGACAACTAGTACAGGAAGGTCTACCGGTGCAAGAAGACCGACCGATTCAATGCACTACTTGCCTTTAACGCCGCGGTTGCAAAGATTATTTATGGTGAAAGAGATGGCCGAAAATATGAGTTGGCACATGCGAGAACAGAT
The DNA here is from genome assembly GCA_029216955.1 of Iris pallida. Classification (NCBI taxonomy): domain Eukaryota; kingdom Viridiplantae; phylum Streptophyta; class Magnoliopsida; order Asparagales; family Iridaceae; genus Iris; species Iris pallida. The sequence continues at coordinate 19,755,276 of JANAVB010037819.1, read as the reverse complement.
TGAAGGAGTATTGGATCACCCATCCGATGGAGAAGCGTGGAAGCACTTTGATCGAGTGTATCCCGATTTTGCTTCAGATCCGCGTAATGTCAGGTTGGGACTATCTTCTGACGGTTTTACTCCTTTTGGTCTTTCGGGATCCCAGTATTCGTGCTGGCCTGTGATTGTCACTCCGTATAACCTACCGCCTTGGATGTGCATGAAGACTCAGTACATATTTCTAACCGTTATAATTCCTGGTCTGAATAATCCCAAGAGGAACATTGACGTGTACTTATAGCCTTTGATAGATGAGTTGAATCAGTTATGGGAAGTAGGGGCTAACACGTACGATGTTTCCAGGAAGCAGAATTTTCAGATGAAGGCAACCCTTATGTGGACCATCAACGACTTTCCGGCCTATAGAATGTTATCTGGATGGAGCACTCATGGCCGTCTCTCATGTCCGTATTGCATGGACCGTAGTAAGGCTTTCCGCTTGAAACACGGAGGAAAACCGTGCTTCTTTGATTGTCATCGGCAATTTCTGCCAAAAGATCATCCGTTCAGAAGGAACAGGAATGCATTTCGTGCCGGCGTTATAGAGAAGGGTGATCCACCGCCAAGGTGGTGTGGAGCCACGATATTGGAGGAGGTTAAAGATTTTCCAAGTGCTATCGAAGATCCTACAACTGGGTACAAGTGCGATGGATTTGGTAGAGATCATAACTGGACAAAGAGGAGCATATTCTGGGATCTGCCATACTGGAGTACCAATCTGATCAGACATAATCTTGATGTCATGCATATTGAGAAGAATATGTTTGATAACATAATTAATACTGTGATGGACGTAAAGGGAAAAACGAAAGACAATCCCAAGGCCAGGTTGGACTTAAAAGAAATATGCAAACGTCCTGCGTTGTATTTGATACAGCAGAATGGAAAACAGTTCCTGCCGAAGTCAATTTTCTCACTGGACAAGGAGGATAAAGTGAGACTTTGTCGGTGGATCCAGGGCCTAAAATTTCCAGACGAATATGTGTCAAATCTGAGAAGATGTGTCGATCCGAAGAAAAACAAATTGACGGGTATGAAGAGCCACGATTGTCATGTATTCATGGAGAGGTTAATTTCGATTGTATTTCGGGAATTCTTACCGCAGGCAGTTTGGGATCCATTGACGGAGCTTAGCATATTCTTCAGGGATCTTTGTTCTAAGAAATTGCTCGTTGATCGTCTAGAAAAGCAAGAGAAGGATATTACGGTAACACTATGCAAGCTAGAGAGGGTGTTTCCTCCTGGATTCTTCGACTCTATGGAGAATTTGCCGATTCATCTATCCTATGAGGTACGTGTTGGTGGACCCGTCGAATATCGATGGATGTACCCGTTCGAGCGATATTTGAATCACCTAAAAAGAAAGGTAAAAAATAAGGCACGGGTCGAGGGTTCTATTTGTGAAGCCTATGTTCTCGAGGAGATTACAAACTTTTGTTCGATGTATTTCAAGCCTCATGTTGTAACTAATAGAACGAGAGCTTCCAGAAACGACGAGGGAGATCATGAAAGTAATGATACAATACTGAAGGTATTCAATGCTCCAGAAAATCCATCGGGTAAGATGAAGAAGAGATATCTGAACGATGATGAGCTAAGGGCTGCTCAGGTGTATGTATTACTCAACTGCGACGAGGAGGAAGTAGAGAAACTGGAGGAGTAAGTAAATAATACGTCTACATTATTTTAATAGTGTTGAGAATGATACTATTACATTAATTGCACGATGTTATTTTTAGCATATTTAATGATGATGTGAGGTCAGGTAGGCCACACATAATAGAAGAAAAACTAGAACAAGAAATGAGGCGTTATTTTCCATCATGGTTGAGTGCATATGTAAGACTTGAGAACTCTGTAATTACCTTTCTGTATATGCACTTGATTGAGAATGAGCTTAATTGCTTCTTTCGTGGTATTTAGGTCGATCGTCCATACGCAAGACTTGAGAATGAGTCTATTAGAACGCTAGCCAAGGGACCAATTTATGCTGCAAAAATATGGCCAAGCTACTGTGTTAATGGGTTTAGGTTCAAGTCAACAACTTGCCCGATCAGAGACAACTTTGTGGATCTCGACTCCACCAAAAACAGCTGTTTGTGTATCAGATCTTCGAACTACAAAGATATTGATGCGGGCAACGATTTCTATGGCGTGCTACGGGAGATCGTAGAGCTGACATATAGTTATGGAATAGAGCCTGCTAAGATTGTGTTATTCAGGTGTGATTGGTTTGATCCGATTGAAGGTCAAGGTTGGAAAGTAGACAAACACGGTCTTGTTGATATAAACTATCGGCGTCGATATCAAGCCTATGAACCATTTGTCCTATCAAGTCAGGCTCAGCTCGTGTACTTCACAAGTTATCCTAAACGGGGAACAACAAGGTCGGACTGGTGGGCAGTATGCAAGACCAAAGCTAGAAATACCTTTGAGGTTGACGATATAGCTTATCAACAGGATGAACTACCACTTGTAACAAATATTATAGAAGTGGACACGACGGAAGTTCCTCATTACGCATCTAATTGTGTAGAAGAAGTAGAATTATCTGAAGAGGAAGATGCAGATGAAAGTGAAGATGTAGAGGAGGAAGAAGAAGAAGAAGAAGAAGAAGAAGAAGAAGAAGAAGAAGAAGAAGATGAGCTAAACGAACTAGATGAATTTTCAGAAGAGGACTAAAATCTGTGATGTCTATCATATAAATATATATTTTTGTAATAATAAATCTGTGACACTATAGTGACACTTTTATCTGTGACCATGATATTTTTCAAAAATCTGTGATGTCTATCATATAAATATGTATTTTTGTTTTATTGTCATATGTTATTATCAGGTATGACTAGACCATCTGGACGACGCGGAGGATTTTACATTAGCCAGTCCCGTCAGCCTCGGCGTGGGGATAGAGAGGGCAGTTCCGTACCCTCATCCTCATCTCCGAGTACGCCATTGTACCGTTCTGTTCCCGGTCCATTACCGGGACAGGGCAGTTCTAGCAGGTTGCCGACTCCTCCCTCGTCGTCCAGCCTTCCTGATCCTGCGTCCAGCATCCCTGATCCCCCGTCCAGCATTCCTCCTGTCGACGGCTCTATGGGGAGAGCCGACGCCGAGCATATGGAGGACGGCGATCAGACTGATCCTGCCCAGGCAGGAGGTGAGAGCGACCCTCCATGCGCTCCTCCGAACGAGACGCGTATGGAGATTTGGACGAACGGGCCTATGAAGTAAGTTAATTAATTAATATATATTTCTCAAATGATTATATGTACATATATATTCATGAAAAATTATTATTGTATAGATATCGGCCTTCTGCAGTACAGAGACAGCTGGGGACATTTCTGAGGCCGAACTATGGTGGGGCTTGGATTAACTACTCAGATGCTCCCGCAGATAGGAAGGCCTTTTGGTTCGCCCACTTCAAGGTAAAAATTTGTTTAATTTTAAATTTTAATAATCATTTGTGTATATTATACAACTTTTGTATTTTACTTTTTGTAGAGGACCTATTTCTATCCACCACACCGGGCGGCGAGGATCGAGGGCCAATTTTCTGCCGTCGCAGCCAAGATCATCCGTGATACGATCGACGACCAGAAGCGTCGTGATCGCTTCGGAGGGCCGATCCAGGGTTAGATTACGCCAGAGCAGTGGACTACGATGAAGGCTAGATTCAGCAAGCGCAGTTACCAGGAGCGGTCTGAGAAGGCCAAGGTGGCGCGATCGAGTGCCGGTAAGTGGTGTGGTGGCTCCATTCCGATGACGGAGCATTTTTGTCGTCTGGTACGTTTCCTATGACGGACATTAATTTATATATAGTTCGATAGAATGTTTAATACTAATAATAGATAATATATTTTAACAGGTAAAAAAGGGTGAGGACCCGAACATGGTGACCGTCTTCCTGGTCACCCATCGGAGGGCTGGGGAGTTCATTGACGAGAGGGCGACGCAGGCATATGTACGTTCTATTCTTTATATTAATTTACTATAATTTAGAAAACAGGAAAATAGATATCAATATAGACTTTAACAAACACTTACACGTTAGCAAACATGTTCTAGGCCGAGTTTGTTCGGCTACAGAAGGAGGCGGCTGCTGCTGCTGCTGCTAGTGCGCAAGTAGAGGGAGGGGCTGGTACTTTCTCCCAGCCGCCTACAGATCCATCGCCGGACGAGCTCTGGATGACCGCTGTTGGCGGTCTTCAGAAGGGTACGTACTACGGTACGGGATCCTACGGCATGTATTTGGCTTCGGAGTCATCCCGGGCCCCCTCTGTCAGTGCGCAGTCTCCGGCTATGCAGGCGTCGTCACGAGCTGAGGATGTTCATCGTCAGATCGAGGAGCTGCGTCGCGAGTTACAGCAGCAGATTTCTGATACGGTCGAGCGACGATCCGACCCTCCGATCGTCACCGGACGATTTGATGCGGTCGAGAGCAGTATACAGGAGCTGATAAGTCTGCATCAGGCTACAGCTGCCAGCTTGCAGATGCTCACCGAGTCTACACAGCACACAGAGCGTAGACAGGTCGAGCTGGACGGATCGCAGAGGAGCATGTCTGTCTCACTCGCTCAGTATACTGAGAGGGTGGTGAGTACCCTTGCTGCGCATGGTGAGCGACTGCGAGAGCTGGAGCAGATACGTCCTCCCGATCCATCGACGGCGTCGACTCCAGACACTGTACTGCCTCCGGCGTCGACTCCAGACATTGTACTGCCTCCTACTGCCCCTACGATACAGCTCACCCAGGAGCAGTATGACTACATTCTATCCCAGTTGCGCGACAGGGGTCCACAGTGATTTTATTAATTTTTTTATGACTTGTATGTATTGGCCCTATGGACAAATTGTTTATTCATACACTGTTGTTTATACACTTGGTGGAAGACTTTTTATCATCTTCCATTTTTATTTGACTCTATTGGATGTTTGTGAGGATGTGTGTCTGTGATATTTACTTTGCACTGCCTCCTATTTTTATTGTGATATCTGCGACGGGGATGACAAATATACCTACACTGGGTTATAAGCGATGATCTGATATACAAAGGAGGTGCTGCTGAAATTTTAAAAAAATATATTATGTATTTTTGTTATGATGTGTGTCTGTGTTTACAGTGAATGTGAAATGCAGTGTTCGGAACCATCGACAGTTTCGATTACTGTTGTATGTGTTATCTTGGATAGAAATAGCAACAGTTCAGGGTGCACTTCTGAGAGGTTCATTTTCACGTCCTTCACTTTCTCGGGACGTCGTAAAGGTTCCCGAGAAGGTGAAGGACGTGAAGAGGAAGCTCTGAGAAGTGCACCCTGAACTGTTGCTCTTTCTATCCAAGATAAAACATAGAACAGTAAGCGAAACAGTCAATGGTTCGAATACTGCACTTCACACACACTGTAAACACAGACACACAGCATAACAAAAATATCAATTATATTTTTTAATTTTTTTATAATATCTGTGACGTATAGCGACGTTCTGCGACGTACTGCGACTATACGTCGCTATTTAGCGACGTAACGTCGCTAGACGTCACTAATATACGTCGTTAAGTTGCCCACGTGGCTGCCACGCCATGTCATCATATATAAAGTTACAGCGTCGCAAGTGGTCGCTTTACGTCGCAATTTTGGCGACGTAGAAATACGTCGCTATCTGTCGCTAATTTTGCGACGTCTAGCGACAATGAACTCCGCGTCGCAAATAGCGACGTTCAGCGACTAAAGTGTCATCTGCGACTTGCCTATAAGCGACGTCCGGTTTTCGTCGCTAAATACGTCGCAAATTGGTTTTAGCGACGTATTTTCTTTATTTAGCGACGTCTTCTGACGTCGCTAAAATGGGTTATTTTAGTAGTGACTAGCCTCGAGCTATGTGGACTGATGGGTCACGTGGGCCGCTAGCCTCGAGTTATGCCGGCTGATAGTATTGGTACTTGACTTGTGCGTGTTATGAGTTGTTAATTGTCCTGGGGGAGTCAGCCTTCACCTGTCCATACATCGATATGTCTTCTAAATTGCCTACTAGAAAGGTTAGGAGACCTTAGCAAATTTTATGTTCCAATCATGGCATAGAAAAATGTCACTTCGTGGAATAGTAAGTTACCCTTTGTCCTTGTTTGGTTGTAGGGGTAGCCTACTGTTTCGATGATGGGATATTGAGCCGTGTTATGGTTTGGACACTTTTACTTTATCTTTATTTTATGGTGCATTTATATTCAGTTCATATGGCATGTTCATCATGTATCTTGTTACGTCCCTCTGAGGACCTGGTTATCTCTCCAGGTGTGTGCTTCTGTGATTTTGCAGGTGTTCTAGCCAAGGCTGTGATCTTCTCCATTCTTTCTAAGACGATTGCACTTGGTTCGTCTCGTTATTTTATCGATCACTTCTTGTACATTTTATTTGAGATAGTTGGTAGTAGACTTTGTCTCCGCCCAACGATTGTATACATGACAAATTCAAAGTTGCCTTTATATCATTTATTTATTTAGTGGATGAGATTTAGTTATTATGGTTCTACTACATTTTACAGCTGATGTATTCATACGAGGTTTCCATATATTGGAGTATACTTCGTTTGTATACAGCTGGCATGTCGATGTACCTAGTCCTACGTATTTTGGGAGTGGGGCGTTACAATAATTAATACTGTAATGGACGTCAAGGGAAAGACGAAAGACAATCAGAAGGCCAGGTTGGACTTAGCCGAAATATGCAGACGCCCTACATTGCACATGATAGACAACGGGAAGGGGAAGCTTTTGCGGCCTAAGGCAATCAACTCGCTGGACAAGGAGGACAAAGTGAGATTTGTAGATGGATCTAGGACTTGAAATTTTCGGACGGATACGTCTCCAATCTAAGAAGATGTGTCGACATAAAGGTGTGTAAACTGACCAGAATGAAGAGACACGATTGCCACGTAATCATGGAGAGGTTAATTCCTGTTGCATTTCGAGAATTATTACCGCCGGTAGTCTGGGATCCATTAACAGAGCTTAGCATATTCTTCAGAGAAATTTGTTCTAGCAAGTTGCTCGTCGATCGCTTAGAGAAGCAAGTGAAGGACATTGTGGTAACACTTTGCAAACTTGAGAGACTTTTTTCTCCTGCATTCTTTGACTCAATGGAGCATTTGCCGATTCATCTTGTCCATGAGGCTCTTGTTGCTGGACCTATCGGTTATCATTAGATGTACCCGTTCGAGCGACAGTTGAACTACCTCTAGAGCAAGGTGAAAAATAAGGCACGGGTGGAGGGTTCTATTTGTGAAGTATATGTCCTTGAGGAGATTTTAAACTTCTGTTTCATGTATTTCCAGCCTCACATTTCTACAAACAGAACAAGAGCTCCCAGAAATGACGACGGCCATAAAGATGGTAATGAGACAAAGCTGAAAGTATTTACTGCCTACGAAAAACCATCCGGTAAAATAAAAAAAAGATATCTGAATGACGACGAGGTTAGGGATGCAATGTTATATGTATTGCTCAATTACGATGAGAAAAAAGTGGACCAGCTAGAGGGATAGTAAAATTATTTTTGATGCTTCGTTGCTTCTCAATATAACTAATATACATATGCTTCGTTGCTTTTCAACATGTTTAAGGATGAGGTAACGTCCAACAATCCGTACGCAACCGAGGAGGAAGTAGAACAGCAAATGAGACTTCATTTTTCTTTTTGGTTGAGAGCATATGTAAGGATATCTTCACAATTTACTTTTTCTGTACGTATATACTTGTACAGAATAATTACTTTAGCATCGTTTATTTGGTATTTAGGTTGATCGTCCGGAGGCAATCCTTGATAATGAGTATATTAAAACTCTAGCCAAGGAACCAATTTATCAAGTGAAGACCTGGCCAAGTTACTGCGTAAATGGCTTCAGGTTCAAGTCAACAAATGTTCGAATAAGAGACGACTTTTTGGATCTGGATTCTGCGAAGAATAGCTGTTTGTGCATAAAATCTTCAAACTACAAAGATGTCGACCCAGGCAATAACTTCTTTAGCATCTTACGGAAGATTGTGGAACTGACATACAATTATGCCATAGAACCTTGTAAGATCGTCTTTTTCAGATGTGACTGGTTCGATCCGATCCAAGATCGAGGTTGGAGAGTTAAAAAACATGGTCTTGTCGACATAAATTATCGCTGTCGATATCAAGCTTATGAGCCGTTTGTTCTAGCAAGCCAGACTCAACTAGTTTACTTTACCAGCTATCCAAAATGAGTAGCCAGGAGATCAGATTGGTGGGCAGTCTGTAAGACTAAAGCTCGGAATACCTTCGATGTCGACGAGATAGCTTATCAGGAAGACGAACTACCTCTTATTAAAAATATTATCGATATGGACTCAACGGAAGTTCCTCGTGACATGTTTCATCAATTGGAAGAGGCAGAAGTATCGAAAGAGGAAGATGAAGTTGATAGAAGTGAAGAGGAAGAGGAACAAGATGAATTTTCAGAAGAGGATTGAATATGTTTAATTTTCAGATGTAGTATGGTCTACTTTTTTTGGCTGGTTGACCTAAATTTGTAATACTTTTATGGCATAGTGGTCTGGTTTGTTGATTATGACACTTAATTTTTATATATACTTTTGTGGTCTAGCTAGTAGTCTGGTTTGGTGATTATTTTTGTATATACTTTTGTGGCTTGGTAGCTTAGTTTCTATTTCATATTTGTATTTGTTATAATTTTCTCTAATATTTATTTTTTTCAGATATGGCTCGATGTGGATCCTTTGGTACTGGTGCTGGTGGGAGTCGACGAGTAGGACGGTCTCCATCTACCACTCCTCCTACCGGGTCCTCCTCATCCCTCCGTACTCCAATATATACTAGCGGTCTAGTCGCCGGCATTGGCTCCACACCCGGCTCTAGCAGTTCTAGGCTAGGGCCGTCTACTTCTACGCCACCAGTATCGTCGAGTATTCCAGAGGCCGACCCCACTATTGAGGAGGAGGCCGAAGGCGAGGGCGAGTACGATGGCGAGGCCGAGGGGCAGGCTGCGGGCAGGGGCAGGGGCAGGGGAGGGTCAGGGGCAGGCTGCAGCTCCCATTTGAGGCAGATCCTCCGTGTCGCCCGGAGGGGGATCTGAGGCTGGATATTTGGGCCTGTACTCGGGCCAGGCGGTAAGTAAAATTGTTGCATTTAATTTGTTTAAATTTATTATAAACTTGTTTAATAAATTTTTATTTTCATTTTACATCAATTATCCCTCCTCCGTACATCGGTTGCTAGGTACATTCCTGCGACAGAACTACGGGGGGCCCTGGATCAACTGGAGGGATGTCCCGGCCGACAAGATGGCCTTCTGGTTTGAGCACTTCTCGGTACGTAAAATTTTATTTCCTTTTAACATTTAATATGTTATGTTATAACTTACGTACTACTATAATTTTTTCAGCGGACTTACTTCTTCCCTCTCCACCGTGCCGTTGCTGTCGAGTTTATTTTTTCCAGCGTCGCCAGCAAGCTCATTAGGGGCGCGATCCTCGACCAAAAGGATCGCGAGCGCCGGGGAGAGCCTATTCAGGGTTGGATCTCTGCCACCGATTGGGCGGCAATGAAGAGAAGATTCGAGGAGGGAACCTACAAGGAGAAGTCCGCGAAGAATAAAAGAGCACAACAAGCGGGGTCACAGTGGTGTGGTGGGTCACGGTTGTCACGACCCGCACCCATTGTAGGGGCACGAGAAGTAGTTACGTCCAGCCTACGCCGCAGTATCAGCGGTAGAACACTGTCCTAGATCACATACATCTAACAGTTATAATGTACATGTACAGTATATACACTCCGAATGGAGGTGACATAATAAAGTACAACTCAATCACAACTAAAGGAAAAAGTACGGTAAGATAGAATAGATGAAAATACAGAATCCAAAGATGATAAATACAAGTTCAGAGAGATAGCTAAAAGTTAAAGATAGACAACTCCACTGTAAAACTCCTATTTTTTAAATTATTTTATTTATTTATTTATTATTTTATTAGACTTCAAATTTAATTTATACAATTTATGGTTTCTATTAATTATTAAAAATGATCTTAGCCATTGTTGAATTTTGGAACACAAGACTACCATTAATTTTGACACGGAAGATGTAGCAGTGTGCCTTGACTAGTGTACTAGCCATGCAGGGAGAAGCCTAGCCATGGTGATGTCCAAACTAGGAAAACCATACCAAATTGTGAATTGACTTATTTAAAGTATTTTAATTAAATATTATTCTATATATTGATTTTTAGATAACCCGGTTGGACTAAACCAGCCCGAACTGGGCCTGGACCAAACCCAAGTCCATGTAGACATATGGGGTAACCAAATATGGTCATGTAGGCATATTTTATATATGTACGAATATTTTCTAAATTATTTTAGAATTTTATGTACAATTTCTAATTTATTTAATTATGTGTACAATTATTGGTATTTTTATTATTAAATAATATTTTACAAAATAGTATATTTTGTGGACCCGGGAAAGGGTGTGCAGTGTAAGTGCACTCCTTGGGACGATCTTATTAATTTATTATTATTAAAGTTATTTTGTGGAGATTTAATAAACATGTTTTTCTATTTAAATATTATTATTATTTTGAGTTGATTTATTAAGGATTGAATTTATATATATATGTAGATATGCTCAAATATATTAAATAATTGGATAGTTGACTTTTAAATGGTATTTAGATTTTAAATAGATATATATATATATATATATATATATATATATATATATATATATATATATATATATATATATATATATATATATATACATGGTTATAATTATATAGAAAAGGTTTAAAAAGATTTGAAAGAAAAGATAAAAAAAACTCATTGTGGTCGGCCCCACCATGTGGGAACCGACCACAAGAGCAAATACAGCAGCAACATGCTATGCTTGGCCGTCCATATATTAGCAAGCAGCAGCCTTGGCAATATGTTGGCCGAAACATATATATATATATATGTATACATACATATATATATGTTATAAAACCCTAAAATCCGAATCTCTTCGTCCACCTTCTTCCTCCTCTCTCCTCCATCCTCCTCCCTCTCCTCGACATGTGTGTCAGCCTCGCCGGAGCGACAACAACTCCGCCTCCTGATCGTCACGGTAACAACAACAACAACACTAAAACAACAGATTCCCACTTTAAGGTATCCCACTTCCCCGATCAATTTCTCCGTCAATTCTTGTTCGTTTTTTATTCCGTAAATTCGTGTAGAAAGCCCACATGACCCTCTTCGAGATTCCCCAGGTGAATTTTGACATGGTCATCCAACTTGCTCGAAAAATTGAGACGAAGTTGGAGACAAATCCACTTTTCTGGAATATTAAAAACTGTTTCAAAATACCAACTTGTCGGCCACTTTTCTTTCTGTACAAAAGGATTTTGTAGAAAATAATTGAAGGAAATCAAAGACAACATAACCGAGATTACAACAAAATTTGTAGAATCAGATTTAACGCATCGTACAGAAAGTTATGGATCGACGAACTTGTACGAAAAACTATTTTTGAAACATTAAAAATATGGAAAAAAAATTCGATACGACGTGCGCCCCGACAAACCGGGCGACATGGTCGTGCACTATATGCATCAAAAGGCGCGTATGGATGTTTTCGACATGTGGGAACTGACGGAACCCGATTTCGTTGCATGTGCGCGACGAAATCAGTGCGTATCCGTCGAGATACTCCCATATCGACCCTTTGCAAATTTAGTCACAACTTTGTGCACACTCATCAAATCGTGACGAAACTTGCGCCATTGGACTCAAAATATTTTTCTGGTCCTGTATGCCAAGTTTGGTTCAATTCTGAGAAGGTTGATCGGGATGCCATTTTGGCGGGCCCACAATCCCACTCAACGGGCGATTTTGTGCACAGCCCACTGGAATCCAAAATTGGACATACCATTGGTTCGTCTCATCAAAACAAATTTGTAGACATATACTTTAACAAATTTAAAGACCGTAGATATTGGCACGCATTTCGGTGCAAAATGGGTCCAACGGCAGACATCATTTTGACCCGAAATTACGATTTTGCCCCTGTTCCAGAATTTAACTTTTGGACAGGCATGTCCTAGGCATATCTTATATTTTAAACTCGTTCGTGATGTTTGTTGCAGCATCCGGAGTCATCTGCGGGATTTGGCTTTTCTTGCTTTATTTATTTGTCTGTTCGAGCTACTGGATTATTCTTTTTGTACATAACCTCAGGCAAGATACCTTGCCATTATACTGTTTATATTCTGTTGTATTTTATTACATATCACTGTTCATTTATTTCCATTTTTTACAGTTCTTGATTTACTGTCTGCTCAGTGATATTAGTTGTACTTTGTTATTATCCTTTGGTTGCATATGGACTTAGAGTTAATAGACTACCGTTTGTAGTGTATTGCATATACCTTGACACAGTTGTACCACAAGGATATGTGAGATGAATAACATGTAGAGGTCCTTGCGTGTGGTTGATCCCAGTGCGCATGCGTTAGGTCTAACTGTCAATAGTTGTATATTAGAAGACTTGACGGTTAGTAGTGTTACATGTGTAGAACCCTAAGGGGGTGAATAGGGAAATAAAAAATAACTTGATCACAAGTAGCAATATATGATAAATAAAAAGAGAGAGTAGGAAGATCAAACACAAGATGTATCCTGGTATCCTCGCTTGAGGCAATCCAGTCCCGGAACTTTCTCCGGCTTAAATCCACTATTAATAAAAATAGTACACACGAGTTTGGATCCGAAGAACTCGCCAACTTCAACACGAGTTTGGATCCGAAGAACTCACCAACTTCAACACACAAGTTTTCTTACGAAGGCTCGCCAACTTCAAAGAAATGAGAAGAGAACTTGTTGATCTTCTAACACTTGAAGATCGAAAATTACAACTCTTAATAACTCTAGCACTTTGGGAGAGGATGACAATTAAAAGCTTGGTAGAGTATTAATGGTGGAGTTCTTGGTTGTTTGGAAAATTTATGGCAAGAGTTGGTGAAAGCTTCAAGAGAGAGAAGGCTTTCATTTATAGAGAAACCAAGAGTAGGTAGCATTTAATGCTCCTGGATACAGCCTGACCGGCATACCGTCGGTATGCACCGGCATACCGTCGGTATACCGGTCGAACAGTAACGGTCATATTAATATCCGTTGGAAGCATTTAATGCTGCCATTAATGCAGTCTATACCGTTCAAAAATCAAATATTCGTAACCCGGTATACCGTCGGTATGTCGCGGTATACCGACGTTTATCACAGAATATTTTTGAGGCAAACAAAATGGTATACCGTCGCTATGCCGGAGCATACCGTCGGTATACCGGAGCATACCGTCGGTATGCCAAGGTTTGTCACAGAACGTTTTGTGGTCCACAAACATGGCATACCGCCGGTATGCCGGAGCATACCGTCAGTATGCCGACAATTCTCACAGAAGGTTTTGTGGACAATAAAATGGTATACCGCCGGTATGCCGGAGCATACCGCCGGTATGTCGATCTATAGGATATTGATTTTTGACTTAAAGAAGTAGAAAGCTTTTAGTTTGTCATCCAACCTTAAGTGTTTACAGAAAGACCTAGACCTCGTACAGACTCAAAATCATGCAGTGTAGGAAGCCGTCTATGCAAGGAGCGCCGGTCTTTACTTCAGTCTTCAAGGCTATGGATGGTAAACTTGAATGGATAGACTTTATGTAGTAGAGCTTCTGAAATGATATCAATCTGAAAACAGAGAAAACTAAACTACGAAGATGCTGTTAATATTATCAAAATAATAATGTGCCAACAATCTCCTCCATTTTGATAATTGACAAAATAGAGAGATAGCATCTTCATGGAGTGACTCCCCCGTAGGTAGACAACTCCCCCTCAATACGTTTTCTCCCCCTTTGTCACTTAGTCAAAGATGGGGAAAATAATAATAATAAAAAATATCATAAATATGGAGCACAGTATCATAGTCAAAAGCATGTATTGATAGTTAAAGTTGGAAATAGAATACATGCAGGACACCCATAACATACTTCATAAGACCAAAGTAAAAACTCTCCTCTACGAGAGTTAGCAAGACAATAAAAAGCAGATAACAAGTCCCCGTAGGACTGCAAACAACAAGTAACAACCAACCACTGGTCCCGGAAGGACCTCAAAAGACAAAAAGACACAAACACAAACAAACTAAGACAACCGTTTATTCGACACCACCATCAAAAGGAAGCAACCCCTACTCGTCAGTCGGATCATCCCCACCATCCTGAGCCTGGTGGAAAGCGCCAAACGGATCAATGTAGTCCGGGTACATAAAACCGTAGGCATTGGGATCGGAAAAACGAGAGGCCTGGTACATTGGATCCTGAAGATTCAGATCCAGAAAAGCGTCCCGGTCCTGAAGAGTGCGCGGAATGAAATAGGCCTGGTCATGGAAGCGGGACTGAATCAGAGTGCCAAGGCCACGAGTGTTGGCTCGCATCTGCTCCTCCGCCTGAGCCATACGCATATCGAAATGCTGCTGAGTTAGCGGCATGTAGCAGCCGGAGGCAGGAGGAGTAGAGGTGGGTGCGGCATGAGCGGAAGCTGGCGGCTCTTGGGAGGAGGAGGCACGTGATGTGGAGGCACCATCGATAGAGTTAGAAACAGCAAGGAAGGATGGGACGCCGTCCGAGTAGCATTGGAAGAGGTTGACTTGCTTGGCTTCCAATATGAGAGTGATAAAGGAGCCATAATAGAGATTCTGCTTCCCCGCGGGCAGGACGCTGAAGAAAGCATGGAGAAGAGTCTTGGGGAAGGAGAAAGGCTTCCTTGAATACAAGTAGTACATGCATACCAGGGCGTCACCAGTGATAGCGTCATAGTTGTCGCCCTTGGGATAGAGAGTGTGGCACACGATCCTATGAAGCTCGTAATAGAACGGCTCCAGTTGGGCGGAAAGAGCCGGGATATTAGGAGGTTTGGGGCCCTTACAAATTATGGCGCAGAATTTATCAAAGGAGATCGATGTCGAAGAATGAAGAGCAGCCAAGCCCGGTAGAGCCTCTCCTCTGTCCGGGATGCCAAGAATACTAGATAGGTCACGAGCCGTCAGACAAAAATGACGGTCGTTGACCATCGTCTTAATGGCTCCGTTCTCCATGTTCGGGACCATGTTGCAGTAGAAGAGACGAATGACGGCGGGGTAGACAGGCACCTGACGCCGAAGAAGGAAAGATAGTCCAGCCTCTTGGAAGAGAGAAACATGGCCGGAGAAGAGATTTCAGTTGATGGCGCGGCCTTTGTAGATGTTATGGTGCACGAAGTGTTGAAACCAAGATTCGACAGCCAAGGAAGAGGTGAAGACCCGCTGATCATATCCATAGGGGAGAGCTACCGGGGTGATGGGATTCAAAGCGATGGAGAAGGAACGAGCACGCTTGGGGGCAGCCATTAGGAGAAGAAGATAGATGGAGAAGGAAGTAGGGTTTTGTGAGAAGTGGAGGAAAAAGAAGAAGAAAAATAGGGTTTTTAAGGAGAAGGTGGGAAGGGGAACGGTTATGGAGTTGGGAAGGGGAAGGGTAGGTTGGAAATGTTGGAGATAAAAGATGAGTTATGGGGAAGAGGAAGGGATGGGTAGTTAATGTGATGGGTAGTTAATGTGATGGGAAGTAAGATATAGGAAAGAGGAGAGGAGGAGGTGGTTAATAAAGAGGGAAGTGATTGATGTGAAGGGTATTAATGAGGAGAATAAGGAATAAAGAGAGAAGGAAAGAAAGGTAGGCCCGTGCTGGATTTGACACAGCAGTCCGCCGCGCACCAGTATACCGTCGGTATGCCGACGTATGCCGACGGTTGTTTGCCATTGATTGTAAAAGAACAGAACAATTATCGGAGGACTGAACTTAGACTCACAATACAAACTCGCTCGTACAAAGAAAGCCTAGGGACGAAAACCTAGGTACAGCAGACTAAGTACGATTGTTTATTTTTTATTCTGGGGGGGTGACGATAGAGGCTCGGAAAAGCGACGGCCGCTCTGCCTTACTCCTTGGATGATCAGTATGCAGTCTTGGCTCGGGGAAGATCTGCTCGACGTTGATGAAGAAACGCTCTTCTTACTCTCCTCAGATTGCTCTCCTGGCTTCTCTCTCTCTCTGTGATTATCAAGAAGAAAGGGGGAGCTCTCTCTGTGTAGATCTCTCTCTTCTTATTTCTTTTGGTGCCGACCTCTCTCTCTCTTCTTTTTCTTTTTTTTCTTTTACAAGGGAAGGATGCTGGCTATTTATAAGAGTAGGGGGTGATCATTAGGGTTTGCTAATGATTATCTGTTTGGAATGTCGACGCTCCTTCATTCTATCTGAACCCTTGATCCTGATTATAGCGAATCTCGGCCATTAATGCGGATAGCATCGTATCTTATGAGCAATTAATGCTAGCTGCTTTAAATCCTCGTGATTGATTATGCTAATGTCTGATTGCTCGCCACGTGTCCCATTAGCTTGATGATAAATGATATGCCCTGATCTCAGTAATTATGAAGATGATGTCAAATATATTTGTTAAGATTCGGTTAAATCTCTTATTGATCCCATGCCACATGTCTTAATTGTGAGTCCTGTCAGAGCCGCATAGGATTGACTATCCTCGAACCGCAGAGAGATACTCTTCCTGAGCCGCATAAGACAATACCTCATCGAGCCGCAGGGGACGAACCTTCCGTGAGCCGCATATGCATAGTCTTTGCGAGCCGCATGAGCTAGCATTGTATTGAGTCGCAGGGATTGAGCTCTCAGTGGGCCGCATATGGCTGATTTCTGCTAACCATATAGAGTGACTTCTTCGTGAGCCGCATGGAGCTGTTTTCCATTTAAGCCGCATGAGAGTTGCCACGTGGCAACCTAGGATTTCTGACGGTTCGGGTCAGAGATCTTCTTCCTTTTCCGAAAAGTCTGTCATTATGGGAGAGCCATTATGACACTTTATGTCAGAGCAGTCACAGTCGCCAAGTCGTGTCAGAGCATTAAATGAGGCCACCCTCAAACGACCAGCTGTAGGGAAGGATCACACATGGCATCCATCGAGCCGCATATGCCTTGCTGAACCGCATACGCTCCCGAGCCGCATGCGATTGAGAGTCTTCTTTGAACCGCATAGGACCGCTCCTGTGTGAGCCGCATAAGCTTCTTACTCCGAGCCGCATGGATCATTATTCTAATATTTTCCATGCTTCTACAGGACCCCCTTCAAAGTTTTCAATTTGTAAAAATTGGAATACTTTGAACAAGAAGCATGGCCCCGTTCATGCCGCATAGGATTTTTCTGTCTGCCTGAGCTTCCTAGCCGCATAAGTGCCTTAGCCGCATAAATTTATCTGGCCGCATAAACTGGTTGCCACGTGTCCTGAACACATGTGCAAATCTTCATTAAGTGCCTTTGATTTGATTTAACGCCGCCTTTTGGGGGAGGATCCCAAGAGTCGGTTTTGCCTTGACCGAAGCGTTTTGCCTTTATTCTTTGGGGGCGGCACGTAATCCGAGGCATACTCCGAGACGTCTGTTCGTTTCATGGGTCTCTTTTGCCTATAAATAGGAGTCTTTAAGCCTCTTGGGGTTTTTCTTTACCTTCTCTCTTTGCTCTGAATCTCTATTTGCTGTCTTTGCTCTTCGTCTTTTAGCAACCGACAATAGCTCCCAAGAAGGCTGCAGCATCGAAGGCCGCCTCATCTTCTGCGGCAGCAAAGGGCAAGAAAGCCGCGTCTTCATCGGCTGCGACGGCGAACATGGTGACTCCTTCGTTGACTGACGTACCCGCTTTTCACCCCGACGTCCACCCGCCTATCACTGGTAAGGGTCCCTTAATATGAACTGCCATGGCTACGCCGCATATTTTATGCGCGAGCCTATATTCCAAAGCACACTGTGTGTCCGACTCATGTCTGGGCCGCATGGGGTATGACCCAGGTTTGAGCCGCATGGAAGTGGTTGCGTAACTACTTCTTTAACAGGGCCGCATAAGCTCATCCTCGCTGTACTGCATAAGCTCATCCTTGCAGGGCCGCATAAACGTTTTCGAGCCGAACATACTCCTTTCGGACCGCATAAGTTCCTCCGTACTGAGTCGCATGAGTTCCCTTCGAACGGAACCGTATGATTTTATTCGTACTGGACCGCATGGGCTCTTTCAAACTAAGCCGCATAGGCTCATTTGAATTGACCTGTATAAACCGAGCCGCACCTATGCTGAGCCGCATAAGCATCATGTGTTTTTGTCGTTTCAGCTATCATTTTGACCTTGTTTCTTTTGCCTTTCTTCAGTGACTCTGTCCGTGAATCCTGCTGGAGAACTTATGGTAGGCTCGCGTCAGTTTGCCTCGAGCGTTCATCGGGATGACTTAGTTCGTCAAGTGTCCGAACAGCTACTTGTTGATGAACCTCTGGAGCGACTAAATGCCATCAGGGTTCAATCCTTTCAGTTCCTTGTTGATATGATAAGCTCTGGACAGTCTGACGGGAAGTATCTGAAACCGGTCTTCCTCTTTGGGGATGCGTTGGTTGTAGAAAACTCCCGAGTGTTGGATATTTCGGAGAGTTGGGATTTTGACCTGGACGGGATGCCGATTCACATCCCTATTATGAAGCGCCATTTCCCTTTTGAGTGGTTCAATATGATCGTTCTGGATAGGCAGATGCCGGACACCCTCACTCCAACCAGACCGGGGATGTTTGTTGGTAATATCCGTTATAACAGAGCCACTGGGTCAGTGTACGCAGTCAAAGATCCGGCCAGTCGGTCCGTGATGGAGTTAGTTCCAGGTACCTTCATCAACACCCCTGGTCCTAACTTTTTATTCTTCCAGGCTGATACCTTCCTGAGTCAGCTTGCTCGCAAAGGGTCCTATCCTATTGGTAGGTTGGTCCTGCCGAGCTGGGTACACCCCATTCCTCCGTAGGCTAATCTGTCCTCATGGATCCTACGAAAGTATGAAGAGTTTTTGCGGGGAGTCAACCTTTATGAAGCTATACGGGGTACCAGCCACGGGTTGCCCGTTAATAAGCCACTGTTTATGGCCCTTTTGGAGATGTACAATCATCGAACGGGGACCTTTTTACCCCTGTTGGAGAATTAGGGCTCGCTCTTCACGAGATGTATGCTGTCTCCAAGCTCCCCTGGGGGGATGAACCCTTCGAAGTGTATACGCCGACGAATGAGGAGCTCCAAGATTTGGATCAGCGATTCCCCGGTTTCGTCACCGTGTATCAAGAATTATTATGCCATCATAGCACCTGTCACCGGACTACTATCCAGAAAAATGATAGCTCGGAGGGGGACTCTCCCTATACTAAATCTTGGGTTGCATACCTTTTCAAATTTAGCGCGGCTGGCCGGGTTACTTCCCGAGATCGTTTAACTCCTAAAGAAGTGGAGATCTTGATGTCGACTGCCCGGAGGTCGAAGTCTCAAAGTGACAGGTTCGGGAGCCAGATTGACTCCTTTAGCTACTTTCATTATGGCACTCGACGGTTGTCCGAGAAGGCACTCTTGGCCGGATTTTTAATGGTGTGGCTGCACAATTGCGTGGTCTCAGGAGGGGCAGGCTCTATTGAGAGGATCAGTCGCCACTTCATTCTTCCTGCCGTGAAGTTGGCCTTTGGGGTCAGGCTGGCCCTCCTTCCTGCCATGGTGTGCAGTATTCAACATGGTCTTCGTGCCTTCTCGTCCAAGGTCATTGCTCGTGACGTGGCAATAGATTTTGAACGTGTAGAATTGCCTTACCATTACTTGCTGGGATGGCTATTGCTGCATTATCAATCCTTGATGAGACCCGGGACGGAAGATGGCGTTACAGGTGATGATGTGTTTCTTTTCAAGTATCACCACCAGCCTTGGGCATGTAGTACCATGCCAGCGTGTCGAAGGATGCTGGCGAGGGTGGATGGGTACAATTTCTTCGTATCCGTTCCTCGTTTCACTGATCAAGAGGTGAGGAGTGTTCATGTTGATGGGGTCGGACCTCCTCATTTCTTGCCTGAAAAGATGCGTTTCTGGCTGCACAACATTCGCCCGGCGTATCTAGTTTACCGGAATCGTACCACTGTGTATTTGGAGCCCTACTTACCTAGTAGGTTTGCCCGTCAATTTGGGTATAGTCAGCTATTCCTCGGGCGCCCCAGTTCTCACCTGGGATTTGAAGGCAGCATTCTTGATGGTATCAGAGCATGGAGCTACTATCACACCTGTCATACTCGGACTAGCTTCTTGGTCCCTGCCGCAAATGTGACGGATGAAATCCTGCATATGGCAGCCCTGTATCATGTCATGGTGAATCCTCCTCTCCTCGATTTTGACTTGAGGACTAGCTTCATTGTGGGCACTCGTCTAGTGGAGAAGGCTATGATGTCGAGAGCAAAGAAGAAAAGGACGAATAGGGTTCCCTCGCCCGATTCTGAATCCTTCGACACAATTGAAGAAAATAATGAACGGGACGGCGAAGACTCCTTTTCTTCGGATGATGGGATAATGGCGGGTCAGCCTCACGTTATGGCGGCTGAGATGGCGACGGGACAACCGTCGGCCATATTTGACGAAGCAGTGGGCCCGTTACCGTCTGCGTCGGAGGAGGCACGGGTAGATCTATCGCCCGCCATGCCTGGTCCTTCGCGTAAGCGAGGCAGGCATGAGCCTACCGGCGGAGAGGTAACTTTTTCTGTAAAGAGAGCGGCTGTCGGTCCCCATAGGCTGCTTATTACGGAGAAGGGTGAAGGTGCAGACGATGTTCCGGAGGTAAGTCCAAGTCGGAGTTCTATCTTTGTTGTAGCTTTCTTTCCTCTCGGGGATATGACTTGATCATTTTTCTTTGTAGGCGTCTGACGAACCAGGCTCTCCTGAACCATCTGCTGCTTCAGTAGTTGATCCGGCCCTTGCCGCTTTGCTTAGCGACACGTGTGCCACGGTCCTCTTGCGGGGGCTCTCTCAGCGGCGACTAAGGACTCCCAAGCTGCTGAGGCCCCAGCCCAGGGTGACGAGATTTCTGAATTTCAACGAGATGACGCCATCCTCGGTGCATCCCCTCCCGAGGATGCAAGGGCAGATGAGTCTTTTATTCCTGACTCGGAGGCTGTTGGTGAAGAGGTTGTGATGGCTGTAGGCGAACCTCAGCCTCCACATTCCTTCACTGGTAAGCTGAGCCACATATTGACCACCGAGGGGGCTTATTTGCTCTATCAGCATGTCCTTCGAGTCAAGTCGATTCATGGTTGCCTTGGCCGTACAGGTCCTGACCCTTTATCTCCTGCCGCTGATGTTCTTGGGGAAGGCCCGGTCTACCGTGATCAGGGGAAAAGGAGCGTTTCCTCCCCTTCGTCATCGTATGTTGAGGGACATCCTGCCAGCTCCGGGCAGATGGGGATGGAGTTGGTGCTGGCCCCGGCCTCGTCTTCGGCTGCTTATACGGCTCCGGAGATTGACTTCTCGACCCTGTCGAGCATCCAAATTTTGCGGGCCGCTGAAGAGGAATTAGCCGATGTTCAAGCGTCCTTCCGCGCGGAGTTGGTTTCTCTTGTGGCAGGAGCGGCAGATTCCGTCGCGTCTTCTTCCGTGCTACCAGCCACACTCCCGTTGACACCGGTTTCCTCGGAGGCTCTGAACGAGGTGACGCAGGATGTGGTTGACAGTTTCTATCGCCACTTAGGGAGGGGTGTAAACGCTGCCGTGGAACGGGGGATCCCTTTTTCTCTGTCTCTGCGGGGCGCTCGGGGTCAAATCGACACTCTGAAGGGTCTTCCTGGCGGGGTGGGGTTAGCCGCGTTCCTGGAGCCTAAGCTGATAGAGGCTGACCAGCTTGTGACCCAACTGCTGGCAGTACGGCAGGCTGGTTTGCCTGCTGCGATCGAACGAGAGCGGGGCTTCCTGGTTGCTGCTCGGGACAGGATCAAGCTCGCTCGAGAAACTGTCGGGCCGGCTGTGCAGGGGGATCTTGACAAGTTCTCCGTCTCCTATGACCGACTGGGTCGTCGGAGTCAGGCTTGTAACCCCGGGAAGAATCTGCCTCTCGTGGAATAGCTGACACGAAGGAGCGGATTCTCGCACTCCAGAAGGAGTTGGCCTTCTTAGAGTCAGAGCGGGAGGCTGCTCATGCAGAACAGAAGTTGATTGCTCGGGAGGCCGAGAGGGTTTCCCGATCTTCTGTCAACCTGGAGCGGGCCTTCAAGAAGTTTGAGGACAACTGGCAAGCCCATGCTCATCTGGAGGATGCGGCGGTGCTGAACCAGGAGGCGGAGCGTCGAGCCAAACAGAGGCTTGAGCGGTCGGTTGCCTTGTTAAAGGACCGTCTCATGGCGTTATGTGCTCCAGAGCAGTGATCCGTCCTCTGTCTTCTCTTCTCTTTTTTTTTCTCTTTTCTCTTTTAATTTTTGTAAGGGATGTGATCCCCGCTGATGTAGCCCTTTGATTTTTGAATAAATGAGCATGTTTCAACTCATCTTTTCTTTCTTGTACTTGCGGTGTTTATGGAACCGGATTTACTCGGGGATTATTTGTGGACCTGTTACCCTAGGCGTACATTGGTTTTAGGTACGGATAACAAGTTTGATTATGATGTCCGGGACAGCCACGGCAAAATGGTCATGGATGTTCTCGGTACTGGGGAAAAGAATGCCGTAGAGCAGCTGGGCTCCCGGGGCATGGTAAGATGGTGGATTTATGCTAAGAAGCTTAGCAAGGGATATTTGTGGGCCTATTATCCTTGGCGTACCCTGGTTCAGGATACGGATAATGGGATGAAAGAAAACCAATCACATTTGCTCAGAGGTTATGATGACATGGCAAACATGAAGGTTTTATCGTAGAATCTTCCTGCTCAGCGGTAATGAGAACATGGCAGGAGAGACTTTACGGAAGCTATTTGTGGTCAACAGAGGACATTTGTGGTCAACAGAGGACATTTGTGGTCAACAGAGGACATTTGTGGTCAACAGGGGACATTTGTGGACCTATTATCCTTGTCGTACTCCGGTTGTGGGTACAGATAATAGGTTAAAAGGGGATCGATATACTTGCTCAGAGGTAATGTGGACATGGCAAATATGATGATTTCTTCGACGGAGCCTTCCCACTCAGAGGTAGTGAGGACATGGCAGGAGTGGGCTCAATGAAGATTGGATACATAGAACGACTCAGAGGTAGGAGAACGTGGAAGTTCTATGCGAGGGGACGGTTTGTTTTTGGTGGAAGTGAAGACGACTCAGAGGTAATAAGGACATGGTCGTTTCGGAAATTGGTGGATCGACTACCCTTTTTGTGCACTGGGAGTGCAGGTAGTGAATCCTTAGGGAGGATCTCTGCCAGGAAGAAAGTTCAGAGGTATAATCATACTTGACTTACTATCTGAAAGAGTGACTGAAATGTAAGTTCAGAGGCACCAGCTGGTACATAACTTGGTAATTTGGACTATTGAGGGAGTGAGAGTACAGCGGCACCAGCGGGTGCATGACTCGATAATCTGAAATAGGGTGGATGAGAGTTCAGTGGTACTAAAGGGGTACATGACTCGATAATCTGGAGAATGATGGATGGGAGTTCAGTGGTACTAAAGGAGTACATGACTCGATAATCTGGAGAATGATGTTCAAACATAGTATTTCTTCAGGAACTTGCCGTTGACGGGCAACATGAGCAAATCTCCGTTCGGCTTAGCGAGGCGGTAGGCGCCGTTGGAGAACACGGTCTCGATGACAAATGGACCTTCCCATTTTGGCTGGAACTTACCGGTGGTCTTGTGAGTCATGACCATCGGTCTCCGGACTGTCAGAACAAGATCACCCACTTGGAATGTTCTGATTTTAACTTTTTTGTTGAAGGCTCCTGAGATGCGTGCTTGGTATAGCTCGATCCTTTGCTGAGCTAGAAGGCGCTTTTCATCTAAAGTCTCCAACTCTTGTAGTCGTCATCGGTAGTTATCATCCGTCGTCAATTGATAAGTGAGGGCGACGCGGAGTGAGGGGATCTGAGTCTCCAAAGGGAGGACTGCCTCGCTCCTGTACACCAGAGAGAATGGTGTATTCCCGGTGGCTGTTCGAACCGTGGTGCGATAAGCCCATAAGCACTCGCCGAGCTTCTCGTTCCAGTCGCATTTGCTGGAGGAGACGAACTTCTTGAGGTGCTTGATGATTGTTTTGTTGAATGCCTCTGCCAACCTGTTTGCTGCCGGGTTGTATGGTGTCGAAGCGACATTCTGAATGCGGTGCTTATCGCAGAATCGGTAGAATGCGTGGCTTATAAACTGTGGACCATTATCATGGATGATTCTTCGTGGTAGCCCGAAGCGGTAGATAACGTGATGCTTAAGGAAGCTGATCACATTTGAAGTTTTAACTTCTGCGAGTGGGACAGCTTCCGCCCATTTGGAGAAATAATCAGTGATCGCAAGTATGAAGCGGTGTCCTCGGGAGGAAGATGGGGTGATTGGACCAATGATATCCATTCCCCATGCTTCGAATGGCCAGGATGCCACCGTTGGATGCAGAAACTCGGATGGTTGATGAATGAAATCCACATGGACTTGGCAGGCCTTGTATTTTCTGGCATAATCTATCGCATCTGCCACCATTGTGGGCCAGTAGTAGCCCATCCGGCGAAGGCGGTCCTGTAGCTTAGGGCCGGGTTGATGGGCCCCACAGACACCGTCGTGAGCTTCTCGTACAGCTTCTGTAGCTTCCGCATTCGACAAACACCGGAGCAATAATCCGTCGTAGGAGCGGCGATACAACATCTTCGTCTCTGTATCGTAGAAGAATCTGATAGAGCGCCGTCTGATAGAGGTAGCTTCCTTTGGATTCTCTGGGAGGATGTCGTATACGACGAAGTCGATAAACGACTGTCTCCAGTCCGGTGTGTCGTCGACCGTCTGGGCGGAATAACTTGCCATGGCTTGAACGTTGTTCTTGGGACAGACCAGTTCGTGGCCTATTACGTCAACCGAATGATGAGCTTGGTTCGGCACTGCTAAGGAAGCGGCAAGGCCTGCTAGGGCATCGGCTTCGATATTTTGGAGTCTGGGGACGTGTTCGATGAAGAATCCCTCGAATGATAATATAATGTTGATCGCAATTTGATGGTAGGGGATCATGTCTTCATGGCGAACCTCGTACGAGCCCCTGATCTGATTGACGATTAGTTGGGAGTCGCCGTATACTTCAAGGTATTCTACCCCCAGCTCTTTTGCAAGTTGGAGGCCAATGACCAGAGTGTTATATTCGACCACATTGTTGGAGCAGGGTTCCATGAGAGAGTAGGCGCGATTGATCACCAGCCCAGTAGGAGAAATTAATACCACTCCGACCCCGACGACGATGTTTCCCTTGGGTCCGGTCCTTGAGGCGCCATCGAAGAACATTCGCCATATGTTATCGTGGATAGCTGTATTCGAATCGACGACCTCGTCTGGGATCTCTTCATAGATTCTGGATGACTCCGATCCTGGGTGGGCTACCAAAAAGTCTGCTAGGGCTTGACCCTTAACAGCCTTTTGCGGGACGAAAATCATATGATAGGGGGACAGCAATATTGCCTATGTGGCGAGGCAAGAGCTGAGGGCCCCTGGTTTAGTCATCAGGACTCTGAGGGGGTTGACTCGCGAGATCACATGTATGGTTTGTCCTGTGACATAGTGCCGCGTCTTTTGAATAGCGAATACCAGGACGAGACACTCCTTCTCTACGGCGGTGTATCGATGTTCTGGCCCGATCATCATTCGACTGAGATAATATATGGCCTGCTCGTGGCCTGCATCGTTATTTTGTGCTAGCAGGGCACCAAGTGAGTGTTCCATCGCTCGTACGTAGAGCAGGAATGGTTTTCCGGGGACCGGGGCCACCAGGGCTGGGGGATTCGACAAATATTTTTTGATGTCGTCGAAAGCACGCTGGCATTCCTCGTCCCATACGAATGAGACTCCCTTTTTCATGAGGTGTGTGAATGGTCGGCATCGCCCGGAGAGGTTGGAAATGAACCTCCTGATGTAAGCTAGCCTCCCTTGGAGGCCTCTGAGTTTGCGGAGATTTTTTGGGGGACCCATCTCCATGATTGCCTTCGTCTTCTCAGGGTCTACATGGATTCCCCGTGCCGTGATGATGAAGCCTAAGAATTTCCCGCCGGATACACCCAAGAATGATTTCGTAGGGTTCATCTTCAGGTTGTGGGCTCTCATCAGGTCGAATACTGTTCTCAGGTCTTGCAGATGATCTTCCTTATGGCGACTCTTGACGGCGGTATCGTCGACATAGCATTCTACTATTTTGCATAAATGTTCTCGGAAAATGATACTCATGGCCCGCTGATATGTAGCACCAGTATTCTTTAGACCGAATGGCATTACTGTGTAGCAGTATGTACCAATCGGCGTTCGGAATGATGTGTGCTTTTCGTCGTCGGGAGACATCTTAATTTGATTGTACCCCGAGAATCCATCCATGAATGACATACGTTCAAAGCCGCATGTGTTGTCGATCATGATGTCTGTGATGGGGAGGGGAAACTCGTCCTTCGGACATGCCTCATTCAGATTACGGAAGTCGATGCAGATTCGGATCTTCCTATTTTTCTTAAGGACCGGCACTATGTTGGCAACCCAGTCAGGATGTTGCTCTTCACGAATGAAGCTGCTGGCTATTAGCTTGTTGACTTCGGCTTCAATTGCGTCCATGATGCCTGGGCGGAAGCATCGTTGTTGCTGTTTGACTGGCTTTGCATCTGGCCGTATGTTGAGTTTGTGAAGAGCGATATCGGGGTCTAGCCCCGGCATGTCCTTGTAACTGCACGCGAACACGTCGATATATTCTCTGACGAGTTTCAGCAGCGATTCTCGTTCTTCGTTTGTCAGGCTTTTACTGATAGAGATCGGTTTTGGAGAAGATTCGCTGCCGAGATCCACTTGTATGACCTCATCTTCAGTAGGAGGTTCTCTCAGTTCGAACCATTTTTCCCATTGCGTGTCTAATTGCTGGGCCCATGGTTCTAGCTCAAGGATTTCGGGGATGTCTTCGTCTTCCTCGTAAGCGTCAGCGAACGCCATGTTGACTGACATGATTTGTCTGAACACATCTCCGATGCTGGTATCTGAGTCGGAAGTCGGTGATCCGGTTGAATGTGACTGCCAGTCGCATTCTTCATCTGAGCTTTCAGGGGTCGTAGTAGGCGTTACATACCCTAAACCGCATCGGGTTTTGTTATAGTAGTTCCGTGGTTTGCCCACCGGGGCTGGCGTCTTCAAAGGTAATCGTCGTCCAGTGCCGTAGTTCAGTCCTGGCGTTGTCTCTAGATCATACCCCTGTTTCTGCATGAGATATTTGGATTGAGGGCTATAGAGATACAGAGGCAGTCTTCCGGCATCTGACCCGAAGTCGACTTCTTCCATAGCGGGGGGATGTGGGTTGTTCGTCCGGCCGAAGATGATCGGGTGGTCCCCTCCCTCGACTATTCGGTAAGTGTCTTCTACTGGAGTAAGTCGGATGGCGGTGTACACGTTTGTCACCTGTGTATGTAGGTGAGTGCCTATACCGTATTCCATAGCGTACATTGTACATAGCTTATTGAGCTCGGTGTAGTTCAAAGATAACCCTTTATTGATAAAGTAAGGTATCTTTTCTAGAGGGATTACATCATCTACGGAGGGGGTATCGGAGTGGGCAGCCACATACTTGGCCAATTCTGGTTCTTCTTCGGCCACCCCTGTATAAATGAAGACTGGGAGGACGACCTAGTCAGCTTGATCTTCAGAGGCTCAACTGGCGGAGCAGATCGTGGAGTTGTTGGTAAACTAGCAACCCCCAATTTGGTACTTGATGTGAGGCGAGGGGTGGCTGGTTCGCTAGAAGTATCAGACCTCGCATCGGGGTGAAGAACCTTCTTGGGAAGGCGTATTGTGAGCGGTCTGTCGGAGGGATTGGGCTTCTCCGTTTGGAGCTGACCGACTCTCGGTAGTCTGATGGTAAGTGGCCCTGTTATGGGTCTCGGCGCTTGGCCGGACTTTGGCAGCCGGATTCTCATCTGTTCTTCTTGTGCGGAGAGACTGATTGCGTCCTTACGCAGAGTGGCCGTAAGGGGTGCGGAATTGTCTGGTTTGCGAGCCTGAAGGTGGATCGTTAGAGGTTCTTCTGATCCTGTAGCCGTCTTGTTGTGAGTTTGCACATCTTCTTCGACCAGATGCTTCTTTGATTTTTCGTATAGACAGGAGTCTGAGTAATAAGATTCGACCCCCTTGAAGGGATCGATATCGGCAAACTCTGTCCTCACGAAGCCGTGCTTATCGACATATTTGAAGCACTGGTGTAGCGTGGAAGGCACGATCATGTAATCGTGTATCCAAGGCCACCCCAGAAGGATATTGTAAGAAGTGTCGGCATCTATGACATAACAGGTGACTTCTGATTGGAGATCGCTGATCTGACACTTCAAACGGATCTTCCCTATTGGGTAGCTCCTGTCCGAATTGAAACCGCTAATGGCAGTGCTTGTAGGTGTCAGGCGATGCATCGGAATGCGAAGATGATGTAGCAGACCCTTCGGAATGATGCTTATAGAGGACCCAGGATCAATGTGCAGTCCACCTTTACGTCTCCGATGTATCCAGTGTAGTATAGCGGGCGATCATGCAGGTTAGTTTTGATGAGCATATCTTGCGGAGAGAAGACGATATTGGGCATTGCTCCCGTACACGCGCTATCTTGGAGCTCTGCAGGTTGGTTATCTCCCGTGAGGTTGACCTGAGGTAAGTATGCGTCGGCATTTTGGAGCGCCTCACTTAAAGCCGTGCGGACATCCTTTGAGAGCCTGAGGAGTTCATATAAAGACAATTTGGCCGGGGTATTAGCTAATTGCGCTAAGATGTCGAAGTTGTAGGGCCTCTCCAGCCCCTGAGGTGTCTCCTTCCGGAGGGACTTATCGAAGCGAGTCTCCTTCGGCCTAGGCTTGTCGGTCGTCGAAGGCTGAGCCGGTCCCGGAGCATCATTGGTAGTGGGCGGATGATCATCAGTCGCGCTTTCGGTCACCGGTTGGGCTTGTGTTCCGGATCGAGTAGTGACGGCCGAAACTTCCTCTTCTTCCGCCGAGGCAGTACGGCAGGATCTGACTTTTTCACTTTTCCTTTTAGAAGGTGGAGAGGGATGAGTTACCTCATGGACTAGGTCCGGATGGACCCACATGATTTCCCCTCGTGATGTGGTGAGGGGTACTAGACCAGCGGCTTGATCGCGAGCAGGCGGCAGATTAGCAATCTCCATTGTTGCCAGAGGGATGGGTATAACCCCGTCCTGAGTCTCTGTTGGAGGGAAGCTGCCGAATTGTACGGACACCATGTTGGCTGCCACGGTTACCTCTTCGAAATCGATGTCCAGGGCGTTCGAATCGATGAGGTTTTGGATATACCGTTTCAGTTGATAGCAGTCGTGTGTAGCATGGTGGACGTAGCGATGGTAATGGCAGAACTTTGGGTTCTCCAAATCAGCCGGCCGAGGCTCCCGTCTTGGTGGAGGAAGCTGAATCCTATCTCGTTGTATAAGCATGTCCAAGATAGGCTTGACGTGACCGTCTTCAAAGGAATAAGTGATTTGAGGCCATTGTTTGTCTGCTGGCTGTGGCTCGGGCTTCTGGGCTGTATCGGTCACCATAGCCTGCTTGCCTTTGTTGTCCCGGCTGTTGGAGGGGCTACTCCCATTGTCGTTGTTGGTGTTGGGACGCTTGCTCTTGTTCTCTCCCTCCGAGATATGCAACCCCAGTTGGCGAGCCTTCTTCAATCGTTCTTCAGCACTTGTAGCACTGATGATAAAAGCCTTCCAGTCCTTGAACTAACTTTCGCCCATCCAGAGACTAATTGTTGGAAGTAGTCTCTTTTGGCAAATTTCAATCAAAGAAGAGTCCGGGTTGCCAGATGGTAACTTCATTGCGGTTTGACGAAACCGCTCAATGTAATTTCTCGTCAGTTCTTTCTCTCCTTGAATGACGTCCATGAGGGTAGACATCGTAACATCCTGTCCTACCTCATAGAACCTCTCCAAGAACAAGCGTTTGAAGCCAGCGAAGGAGTGGATGCAATTATCTGGCAGGTTGCGGTACCAATCGAAGGCGACTCCTTCCAATGCCCCAATGAATAATCGCGTGAGGATAGCGTCATCATGGGGTAGATGGTCGGTAGTGACCTCAAAGTAAGTGATGTATCGACTTGCTGAAGTCTTGCCATCATATGGGTTGATATTGAACGGCTTATATCTTGGCAGAAAGGGAACATCCCTCCATTCAGCAGGATATGGTTGCCGTATTCTGAGGTCTTGAGAGTTTTCTCGGGCGTGGAACATTGCTCGGAGCTCCTGAACCTCTCTTCTTACTTCTCGGGCCTCATCTGTCGCGGTAGGGGCCGTTATCTCGGGAGGATTATTGCCCTGGTTTGGCACCGCTGAATTTGAATCTACGTTGATTGCGGGACCCGCGCTTGTCTGGCCAGGTGTCACTCCCTGCAGAGTAGGAAGTGCCGCATTGATCTAGTCTACAGACTTGACCAAGGCATGCAATATAGCCTCCAACGTGTCGATGCGCTGGCGATCGCTGAAACCACCTTGATTGCTTTCTGTCATGAATACTGTCCTTATATGAGGAGTGACGGAGGGAGTGGTGGAGGATGTACCCTCCGAGTCGTACCCATGCGTCGAGAATTCATCTGGATATGTAGGGATGTTCTCTTCAGGTTCGGACTCAGAAGGAACACTACCCCCTGCTTCGGACCTTGCTTCGCCTAGAGAATCATGGATGTCCTCGGAGACGTCAGCATCTGTTGTACCCGATGGGAGGGTTGTTTCTCGGGGTTCGTCTTCTTGAAACATTGGATTATTGTGGACGTTCGGAGGAGTACTACCCCCAGCTCCTACGACCCCCAGGGTCGGGGATGATGAGCCTCCTGTTGCAGCAGATTTTGTCTTCGAACGGGTGTGTTGGTATACTCCGGTGGAGGGTAACCGTTTAGCCGACAACTTCTTAGCTGTAGTGGCTGATATCTTTGGATTGGAGATGCTTGTCTTCTTCCCTCTCCCCTCGGCGGGGACCTTCTGAGCAGAATTGCAGGAGACAACAGGAGGTGCCTCATCTTCTGAGTTCGGGTGCTGTAGTCTGTGGAAGACGGACAGACGATCTTCCGTCACTGCCGCGTTGTTGCAGCAGCAGCAGTTGACGATGATCTGGGTGCAGTGACGTCCATATGGGGATTATTTGCACGCCGAGGCCCCTTCTCTTTCCTTGCGTTTGTGGAGGATCGCCTCACGCAGGTCAGAGGAACCACTCTGTCCGTTCGCCGTCGGGGATTGGACTTGAGCGGTTCTGTACAACTTCCCATCAGAGGCCCGCGTGATAATCAGCGGGACGCCCTGATAGTCAGAGGTTGGGGCAGCTGTCTGGGCTTGATGAGCCCGCGCTGCCCTAGACTTCTTCTTTCTAGCACTTGTGGGTGCATAATAGGAAGAGTCCAAGTTGAGCATCACAGAGTCTGGCTTATCATCCAGAGAGTCATCAGGGTTCGGACCGTACGAGAGACGGTCGAAAACTGATCGAGAGGAGCATGGAGCAGATGCTATGCGGCTGGAAGCGGAAACCGTGTGGGCTGTCTGCATGCGGTTGTCTCCTGTCGTCGGACGAATTCTTATGCGACTAGGGGTCACGACCGTGCAGGCTGGCCGCATGCGGTTGGCATCTGTGGCCGCATGGGTTTTCTGTAAACTATTGACTTTACTGGCCGCATGAGTCTCATCCATGCTGTCGGGAACTGTAGTCGCATAAGTTATGCGGTTGACAGAAGTAGCCGCATGAGTTTTCTTCATGCGGTTGGCGGATGTAGCCGCATGGGCTTTCTCCTTGCAGTTGGCGGATGTAGCCGCATGGGCTTTCTCCTTGCGGCTAATACTCTTCTGCGGTTCGGTCCGCGTAGAGTCCCTCTTTGTCCCTGCAAGTCCAGCATCATAATGTTTTCTTCTGCCGGACTTGGGGACAGTAGAGTTGTCTACGATCTGAAGTGGGACCGCAGGAGAATCCTTCTCGCCGTCTTGAGCAGCAGAGGGTATCCCATCGAGGGCTTGAGGAGGAGCAAATGACTTCGGTCTCCATTCTTTGCGAGCCTTCGTGGTGCGGGTGCGCTTCTGGACCGGGCCAGCGCTGCCTTCAGAGAGCATCTCTTCGAACGCCTGTTGGTCGAAGCGGACGACCATCTTCTTTTGTGTGGAGCCAAGTTTGGCTGCATCTGATTGCGTCACCAACTCCTCAGCCGTGGAGAAGTTAGTCCCCAGCAGAGTCGCCATCGTGTTTGCCATTGATTGTAAAAGAACAAAACAATTATCGGAGGACTGAACTTAGACTCACAATACAAACTCGCTCGTACAAAGAAAGCCTAGGGACGAAAACCTAGGTACAGCAGACTAAGTACGATTGTTTATTTTTGATTCTGGGGGGTGACGATAGAGGCTCGGGAAAGCGACGGCCGCTCTGCCTTACTCCTTGGACGATCAGTATGCAGTCTTGGCTCGGGGAAGATCTGCTCGACGTTGATGAAGAAACGCTCTTCTTACTCTCCTCGGATTGCTCTCCTGGCTTCTCTCTCTCTCTGTGATTATCAAGAAGAAAGGGGGAGCTCTCTGTGTGTAGATCTCTCTCTTCTTATTTCTTTTGGTGCCGACCTCTCTCTCTCTTCTTCTTTTTTTTTCTTTTACAAGGGAATGATGCTGGCTATTTATAAGAGTGGGGGGTGATCATTAGGGTTTGCTAATGATTATCTGTTTGGAATGTCGGCGCTCCTTCATTCTATCTGAACCCTTGATCCTGATTATAGCGAATCTCGGCCATTAATGCGGATAGCATCGTATCTCATGAGCAATTAATGCTAGCTGCTTTAAATCCTCGTGATTGATTATGCTAATGTCTGATTGCTCGCCACGTGTCCCATTAGCTTGATGATAAATGATATGCCCTGATCTCAGTAACTATGACGATGATGTCAAATATATTTGTTGAGATTCGGTTAAATCTCTTATTGATCCCATGCCACGTATCTTAATTGTGAGTCCTGTCAGAGCCGTATAGGATTGACTATCCTCGAACCGCAGAGAGATACTCTTCCTGAGCCGCATGAGACAATGCCTCATCGAGCCGCAGGGGACGAACCTTCCGTGAGCCGCATATGCATAGTTTTTACGAGCCGCATGAGCTAGCGTTGTATTGAGTCGCAGGGATTGAGCTCTCGGTGGGCCGCATATGGCTGATTTCTGCTAACCATATAGAGTGACTTCTTCGTGAGCCGCATGGAGCTGTTTTCCATTTAAGCCGCATGAGAGTTGCCACGTGGCAACCTAGGATTTCTGACGGTTCGGGTCAGAGATCTTCTTCCTTTCTCGAAAAGTCTGTCATTATGGGAGAGCCATTATGACACTTTATGTCAGAGCAGTCACAGTTGCCAAGTCATGTCAGAGCATTAAATGAGACCACCCCCAAACGACCAGCTGTAGGAAAGGATCACACATGGCATCCATCGAGCCGCATATGCCTTGCTGAACCGCATACGCTCCCGAGCTGCATGCGATTGAGAGTCTTCTTTGAACCGCATAGGGCCGCTCCTGTGTGAGCCGCATAAGCTTCTTACTCCGAGCCGCATGGATCATTATTCTAATATTTTCCATGCTTCTACAACGGTATATCGATTTTTGGCACAGAACATAATTCTGAACCAAAATCGGCAGGCCGTCGGTATACCGTAGTATACCGTCCGTGTGCCGGCCGAGAAGAACTATGAGTCGAAATCTAAAATGCCTAATTCTTGGCAAAGAAAAACGAAGCGATCTTCCGGGAGCGGTTTGGTAAAAATATCGGCTAACTGATAAGTAGTGTCAATAAATTCAAGACGAATATCCCCCTTTTGTTGATGGTCACGAAGAAAGTAGTGTCTAATTTCAATGTGCTTCGTGCGTGAATGACAAATCGAATTTTTCGTGAGATTGATCGAGCTAGTGTTGTCACATTTAATAGGGGTGCAAGTATGAGAAATGCCATAATCTATGAGTGTTTGTGACATCCAAAGAATTTGTGCACAACAGCAATCGGCCGCAATATACTCGGTCTCAGTGGTTGAAAGAGCAACAGAATTTTGTTTCTTACTAAACCACGATACCAAGGATTTTCTAAGGAATTGACATGTGTCGCTAGTGCTTTTTCGGTCAATCTTGCATCCGGCAAAATCTGCATCCGAGAAGCCGTGAAGCTCAAAGGATGAAGATTTCGGATACCAAAGGCCCATGTTCACGGTGCCTTTGAGATATCAAAAAATATGCTTCACGGCACATAAGTACGATTCCTTTGGATTTGCTTGATAACGTGCACAAAGACATACACTAAATATGATATCAAGACGGCTAGCAGTTAGATAAAGTAAACTACCAATCACACCTCGATACTTACGAATGTCAACCGATGTGCCATCTTCATCATTGTCAAGCTTTGTCGTTGTTGCCATAGGAGTCCTCATTGATTTGGATGAGTCAAGTTTGAAACACTTGAGGAGATCCTTTGTATATTTTGCTTGATTGATGAAGGTTCCTTTGGGTCTTTGTTTGATTTGTAATCCCAAAAAGAATGATAGTTCACCCATCATACTCATTTCAAATTCTTCCTGCATAACTTTAGCAAATTCTACACAAAAAGTATTGTTAGTAGAACCAAAAATAATGTCATCGACATAAATTTGAACCAATAAAAGAGTGCCACTATGGAATTTGATAAAAAATGTTGTGTCAACCTTGTCCTTAGAAAAATTGTGTGAGACAAAAAAGGAGCTAAGGCGCTCATACCAAGCACGGAGAGCTTGTTTGAGGCCATAAAGGGCTTTGTGGAGTTTGAACACGTGATTAGGAAATTGAAAATCTTCAAAGCCAGGAGGTTGTTTAACATAAACTTCCTCTTTAATAATACCATTTAGAAAAGCACTCTTAACATCCATTTGAAAGAATTTAAAATCATTAAAGCAAGCAAAAGCACATAGCATACGAATGGATTCAAGACGAGCAACCGGAGCATAGGTTTCGTCGTAGTCAATGCCTTCCTCTTGGTTATAGCCTTGAGCAACCAATCGGGCTTTGTTACGAGTCACTAACCCATCTTCATTAAGTTTATTTCGAAACACCCATTTAGTTCCAATAATGGGGTGATTGCTAGGTTTTAGGGCAAGTTCCCAAACCTTGTTTCGTTCAAATTGATTTAGTTCTTCTTGCATCGCTATCTTCCAAAATTCATCAAGAAAAGCATCATTAACATTTTTAGGCTCTATTTGAGAGATAAAAGCCACGTTTGCACAAAGATCACGAGTGAGGATCTAGTGCTAACACTGGAGGAAGGATCCCCAATGATAAGTTTCTTAGGATGATTGGTGACAAATCTCCATTCTTTTGGAAGATCCTTTTGAGGAGGCTCGAGAGGTGGAGACTCTTTTGTTGGAGGAGTCACAACTTCATTGTTAGATGAAGAAGGACGATCTCCAATAGAGGAGTTCTCCAACCTAAACGAGATGTCATCAATATCATCAGAAGAGGAGAATGTAGAAGAGTTAAGTTCATTAAAAGAGACATTGATTGACTCTTCGACAACAAGACTTCTTTTATTAAAAACACGAAAACCTTTACTATGTGTAGAGTATCCAAGAAATATTCCTTCATAGGCTTTTTCTTCAAACTTGCCTAGGTTATCCTTGGTATTCAAAATAAAAAAATTACAACCAAAAACTTTAAAATATTCAATAGAGGGAATTTTGTCAAACCAAAGCTCATAAGGAGTCTTCTTAGAAATAGGTCTAATCAAGACCCTATTTATAACATGACATGCCGTGTTAACGGCTTCCGCCCAAAAATATTGGGAGAGCTTATATTGGTTTAACATAACCCGGGCCATATCGCCAAGGGTTCTATTCTTTCTCTCTACAACACCATTTTGTTGAGGAGTTCGTGGACAAGCAAAATCATGTCCAAAATCATTCTTTTCACAAAATCTTTTGAAATCGGCATTGTCAAATTCTTCTCCATGATCACTTCTAATCTTATTAATAGAAAAACCTTTCTCATTTTGAATACGTTTACAAAAAGCAACAAATTCACGAAAAGTATCACTTTTGCAAGCAAGAAAAATAACCCAAGTAAATCTCGAAAAATCATCAACCAAAACAAAAGCATAAAGCTTGCCTCCAAGACAAACAACTCTACTAGGACCAAAAAGATCCATATGAATAAGTTGAAGAGGTCTAGAGGTACTCACAGAGTTGATGGATTTGAAGGATGACTTGGTCAACTTACTCTTCTCGTATTCTTCACACACCATATCATTTTTGAACGGGATACTTGGGAGTCCTCTTATGAGCTTCTTGGTAGCAAGACGAGAAATTGTGTCCATGTTGGCGTGTCCGAGCCTCATGTGCCAAAGACAACTTTCATCGTTCTTAGCAACTAAGCACCTGTCATTGTTAGTGTCTTCGACAAGATATAAAACATAGATATTATTTTCTATAATGCCTTCATAAACAATAGATCCACTTGAACTATCGGTAATGAAACATTTGAGCTTAACAAACTTGATATCATAACCATTATCGGTAAGATGACTAATACTAAGAAGATTGTGTTTAAGATTAGTAACAAGACACACATTCTTAATACAAGGATAAGGAGGAGAACCGATATTACCATTTCCTATAATGTGACCTTTAAGATTATTACCAAAGGAGACGTATCCTTCCTTCTTCATCGATAGCGTTGTAAATAATGAAGCATCCCCGATCATGTGCCGTAAAAAACCGCTATCGAGAATCCACTTGCTTCTAGCATGAAAAGGACTCTTCACCTATAACATAAGTTGAAGATGAACATTTTGGTACCCATGATTGTATGGGTCCTTGAGTGTTAGTCTTAGGAACCCACTTAAAAACTTTCTTATCAACAAGTTTCCTTGTATGACAATAATTGGTCATATGTCCAAGCAAGCCACAGTAGTTGCAAATCATAGAGGATTTAGAAGAAGATGTGTGAGTATCATGCATATATGAATCTTTAGTGCGTGGAGTTCTATCATTAGTATTATGATGATGATAATAAAAAGCATGATGCGAAGTGTTTTTCTTAACA
The DNA here is from genome assembly GCA_029216955.1 of Iris pallida. Classification (NCBI taxonomy): domain Eukaryota; kingdom Viridiplantae; phylum Streptophyta; class Magnoliopsida; order Asparagales; family Iridaceae; genus Iris; species Iris pallida. Next base: position 19,718,042 of record JANAVB010037819.1, on the reverse strand, counting down.
AATGGACCTTTTTTTGTGTTAGAAAAGGATTTGTGTGTAGTGTTCATGTAAGAAGTATGCCTAGCATTGTGATGAGTGTGGAGGTGTCTTAGAGTATGCATGTGAGTAGTGTTCTTATTACCTAGTTTCTTACTCTGTACAAGAAGATCATTATACTTAATAGAAGTATCATATTCTCTCCTATTAGCATCTTGAACCTTATGCATAGCAAATTCATAAGCTCTTCTCATGGATTGAATCTCATCATCCTTTTTCTTGATGGTGACAAGGGATTCTTGAAACTTGAGTCGCAAAGACTCTATCTTATCCGTGTCAGAAGCAGGAGATTTTTCCTTTACATCAATAATGATGCTTGAGAGTCTTTCTACTTCAAGTTGAAGAGCATCAACCTCTTTTAGAGATTTCTTGTATTTATTTCTAACACCTTTGTGCTCTTCATGCAATTCAAGGATAGCTTTCTCCAAGTCATCATAAGTAAGAGTATTTAAGGAGATATCATCAAGTACCTCATCGGTTGCCATGAGACAAACGTTGGTATTGTGTTTGCACTCTTTGTCGTTGTCAAAGTCGCTTGCATCACTCTCACACCAAATGCTTGTGTTGGCAAATTTTCTGGAGGACGAGCTTCCCTTGCTAGGTTTTTCGTACTTGCTTGAGTCTTTTCTTATCATCGGACAGTCCCTCTTGATGTGTCCGATTCTTCTACATTGATAGTACGCCGGATCTTCCTCATTGTTCCGTCTGAAGTGGTTGGCTTTGTTGAATTTGAGGAACTTCCGAAAGTGCTTAGCTGTGAGAGCTATTTCTTCATCATCGTTCGACTCATTGTCGTCGGAGCTATTTTTGGAGTAGGACTTTGTAACTTTGAGAGCAAGAGACTTCTCCTTCTCTTTGGGCTTCTTCTTCTCCTTCTCTTGTATAGAAGATTTCTCTTGATCTTTCATATCGAGTTCATAAGTCATAAGCTTTCCCATGAGGGTTTTAAGGTTCATGACTGTCAGTTTGTTCTCCTCAATGATTGCGGTAGCTTTAGGACTCCATCCTTTTGTCAATCCTCTAAGAATTTTTCTGATCTTTTCATGAGCAGGATATTCCTTACCAAGAGAAGAGAGAGGATTAATAATATCACCAAAACGAGTAAACATGCAAGTAATAGATTCATCATGCTTCATCTTAAAGGACTCATATTCTTGCGTGAGTCTACTAATCTTGGATTTCTTCACTTATGAAGTACCCTCGTGTATGACTTCAAGCAACTTCCAAATCTCATTGGAAGTCTTGTAAGTAGAGATTCCATTGAATTCACTACTATCGAGAGCACAATAAAGAGCGTTCATAGCCTTGGCATCTCGACTAGCAAGCTTCTTGGTGTTTTCAGTAAGTGTGTCCCTAAGGGTGTCAGAGGCAATATCCTCAATAATTCTGGAAGGAGTAGGGAGACCATTTATCACATAATCCCATAAATTGAAATCTATGGACTTCAGATAAATGCTCATCCTAATCTTCCAGTAGTTATAGTTGGTTCCATCAAATAGGGGAGGCCTATTTGTGGAGTGTCCCTCATTGTGGAAGGTATTGATACTAGGGTTAGTGGCCATGGATCACTCAAAGGATGTAAATCCAAATCAAGAGAACAAAGCTCTGATACCAATTGTAGAACCCTAGAGAGGGGGGGTGAATAGGGAAATAAAAAAAACTTGATCACAAGTAGCAATATATGATAAATAAAAGGAGAGAGTAGGAAGATCAAACACAAGATGTATCCTGGTATCCTCGCTTGAGGCAATCCAGTCCTGGAACTCTCTCTGGCTTAAATCCACTATTAATAAAAATAGTACACACGAGTTTGGATCCGAAGAACTCGCCAACTTCAACACGAGTTTGGATCCGAAGAACTCGCCAACTTTAACACACGAGTTTTCTTACGAAAGCTCGCCAACTTCAAAGAAATGAGAAGAGAACTTGTTGATCTTCTGACACTTGAAGATCGAAAATTACAACTCTTAATAACTCTAGCACTTTGGGAGAGGATGACAATTAAAAGCTTGGTAGAGTATTAATGGTGGAGCTCTTGGTTGTTTGGAAAATTTATGGCAAGAGTTGGTGAAAGCTTCAAGAGAGAGAAGGCTTTCATTTATAGAGAAACCAAGAGTAGGTAGCTTTTAATGCTCCTGGATACAGCCTGACCGGCATACCGTCGGTATGCACCGGTATACCGTCGGTATACCGGTCGAACAGTAACGGTCATATTAATATCCGTTGGGAGCATTTAACGCTGCCATTAATGCAGTCTATGCCGTTCAAAAATCAAATATTCGTAACCCGGTATAGCGTCGGTATGCCGTGGTATACCGTTGGTATACCGACGTTTATCACAGAATATTTTTGAGGCAAACAAAACGGTATACCGTCGGTATGCCGGAGCATACCGTCGGTAGGTCGGAGCATACCGTCGGTATGTCGGAGCATACCGTCGGTATGCCGAGGTTTGTCACAAAATGTTTTGTGGTCCACAAACATGGTATACCGCCGGTATGCCGACAATTCTCACAGAAGTTTTTATGGACAATAAAACGGTATACCGTCGGTATGTCGGAGCATACCGCCGGTATGCCGATCTATATTATATTGATTTTTGACTTAAAGAAGTAGAAAGCTTTTAGTTTGTCATCCAACCTTAAGTGTTTACAGAAAGACCTAGACCTTGTACAGACTCGAAATCATGCAGTGTAGGAAGCCGTATATGCAAGGAGCGCGGGTCTTTACTTCAGTCTTCAAGGCTATGGATGGTAAACTTAAATGGATAGACTTTATGTAGTAGAGCTTCTGAAATGATATCAATCTGAAAACAGAGAAAACTAAACTACGAAGATGCTGTTAATATTATCAAAATAATAATGTGCCAACAACATGGTCGTGGATGTGACATAATAGGCACATTGGATAGGGAGAATATTTCCTTGTCGTATGGGCTTCGATTGCACTTCCCTTGTAACCCGGAAGCTCCGCTGGAGATACAGGTATGTTGAGCCTCTCATGTTTACCACTGTCGTTTTTGAACGTCATGCGCTGTGGTCACTAGTGTCCAAGTGGGGACTATACCAGATACCATTTACAGCCAGGGCTTATACGACGAAAGGTTTGTTCTCAACTGCATGTTCACTTTAGTATGGTTAGAGTACCTTATTTATGTCTTGTCACTTTCTTTGATTGTGGCATATTTTATATTCGATATTTATATGGCATGTTTATTGTATCTTGTTATGTCCCTCTGAGGACCTGGTTCTCTCCATGTGTGTGCTTTTGTGAATTTACAGGTGTTCTAGCCAAGGCTGTGATCTTCTCCATTCTTTCGAAGACGATTGCGCTTGGTTCGTCTCGTTATTTTATCGATCACTTCTTGTACATTTTATTTGAGATAGTTGGTAGTGGACTTTGTCTCCGCCCAACGATTGTATCAAGACAATTCATTATTATTATATAATATCTTATATTTATTTATTTTGGTGTGGATGAGATTAGTCTTGGTTCTACTGTATTTTACAGCTTACGTATATTTATTATACGGCTGGCATGTCTACGTTCCTTGTCCTACCTATTTTGGGACTGGGGCGTTACATGTTTTTGTGGTGGCCCATGTAGGTCGAGTTTGTCACTTCGGTTACGTTACTGTATCGATGTGAGCCTGCAACATAGGATTAGAATCTAGGAATCTCATCCATACAGCTTGACCTCTTTCCTTGGCTTTAAATTTCGAACTCTCGATCGACCTCCTTGAATTACATCTTGATTGATTCCTTTCTACCGTTGATTCTTATTTTCGTGCTTAGTGTCAACTAGGAAGATGACTACACTAGTATATGCTCATAGGTCACACATATGTCTAGAATGGTTATATTGACAATTAGAATACATTTAAGACTCTAATTGAGTTTAAAAGACTTTTAAAAAAAGTGTGATTTAATGATTAGTAATTTGTGAAGTAGGATATTATCAAGAAAAGTTTTTATCTTGAGATTTCTAGAGGATTGATAGAATTTTGGGTTATACTGCAAAAAAGGGGCTAGAATCTTTATACCATTGATTTAAGAAATTGATTGGCTTTTTTTTTTGATTTGATATTTATGATTTATTGAGTTATAGCTATACATCTTTGCACAAGTATAAAAATTGAATTGCCTTTCGAGTTGTGATATTTATAAGTTTTGGGTGATAGATATACATCTTTGAACAAACATAAAATTTATTTGATTTTCGAGTTTTGTTGTTTATGATTTATTGTATTATAGTTATACACCTTTAAACAGTTATAAATTAGGTTTGAAAATGATCTTAGATTTCAAATATGGTTGTAGAAATTATTTAAATTTGCGTCGTACAACTTGCGATTTTCGTGTTTAGTAAATTTTAAATTTTAAGTGGAAGTAATGATGGCGAATTTTGGTTTAAAATATTTCAAAGTTATGAAAACAATTTTTTAAATTTTTTTATTTATTTTAAATTGTCTCCTATGATTGATGATTTACAAATCTATTTAGATTTTGGGTTCTTTTTAAAAATTATGAATTTGGATATCAAATTTCGTAAAAAAAATTTATTTATTTTATGATTGATAAGATTGTTTGAAAATTTAGTTAAATGTTGGATTGCTAATATCACAAATTTTGAAAAAAATATTAATGATGTGATAAGGTTGTTTTGATTGATCAAATAAAGTTACCATTTAAAAAAAAAAGTTGTGATTATGTTGGAATGACTTAGTGTGAATAGAAGCTATAATTGATGAGTGCATTAAAATATTAAGCTAAAATTTTGAGATTGCTTTGTATGTGCTAAAAAAATTTATCCGGGGAGCTATTAATTTTGTAGAGTTTTAAAGTTATGATTGATTATGGATATTTTATATCTAGATTCATGATTTATGAACTCTTGAGTTTAAAAGTTGAATTGAAAATGTAAAATTTTGAAAAAGTCAGTAGTAACATAATAAAAATTTGCTTTGAGATTTATGAAAGTGATTTAAATTTTTTTATGATAAATTTGAACGGCTTGGAGTTAATACAAATTTTGGTGGTTTATTTTTGAAACTTTGGAGGAAACTTGAGTTAAAATTTTAATGGTAGGCCATCATGATAGCTCTAATAAGATAGATGTACTACACACTAATTGCCATATCACTCATGACCATGATAGTAGTGTGTACACAAGTGTTGTTAGTCATCTACCAAGCTATGTGACTGTATTTCCACCTTGACTTACTCGACCTTCCTTCAATTCTAGATCTTTTAATTGCGACCTTCTAACCCATTTGCAATTTGAATAATGATCTAATGGTTCCTTAACTGTATTCATCTAGAAGACTATCTTCTCTCCGGAATTGTGTTCCTAAATTATTTTTACTGGATTTTTTAATTAATTTTATTTTATGCTTTAACTTGATCTTCTTTATTTTTTTGCATTAATTATCACCTCGTAAACTCCAACCTTCTATTTTTGATCTTTTGGCATCCCTTACCGTGACTTGGATATTTGGAGCACAACACTAGACTTTTCCTTCCAACAAATTTCATATGTAAGACCTAGACAAGTCCACCTTCATGTAGATATATCATGTCCTACTAAAACATGTCTTCTTGTACCCTATTTTCTTGATATGACTTTCCAGTCAAATGGCCAAACTATAACCTCTACCATGACACCAAAATACTTCCCGACTTCAATTAGAGGTCCAACGTTGACTCATTTCTTTCAATCTGATTGGTGATTGTGTTCTACTTCATTCATTAAATGCCTAACTTTGTGCTTATCTTGATTGCATGACCCATTGTCCCATCACACTATTAGTTGAACTCTTGTAAGTTGGGTAGAATACCTCACAACCTAACAAAACATTTATCCTTATGAATCATGTTGATGAGTTTACCCAGACTAGAAATTCAGAGGACCCTAAATTTATATAGGCGACCAAGCCATAAATGAAGAAAACTAGGACAACTGTAAGGGCCCATATTTCAGGCAAGACTTGATTTTAAAAGATCTTGGACTATTTAAAATTTCCTTCATCAGTACCTCCCTTGCTCATATTTTAACTATCTCATGCTGCTAATGTAGCTTCAGTTTTGTAAGCTTATTTCGTTATCAAGCTTGATCATGATATATTTTATTGCGTGCACCCACTAACATATTGTCTAATCAGAACCGGTGCATGATGGTCTGATCAACCTATTGTACTTTGGTTCGTTTATCACATATTATTCTACGTGGATGAAGACATAGAAAACTTGCCTTAGAGTCTCATCCGCGACAGCCTTGGCAATTCTCTTTTAAATTATTTTTGCCGCCTATGAACCCCGCAATTCGTACTCAATATATAACACCGTCTTTGAAACCTTTGTTGTTCTTGTCTTTTAATTATTTTGGAAAGACAAGGCACTGTACTTGCTAGATAGACTCAAGGTATCATCTTTGGTTGCCCAATCGGTTAATTATACACAAATGTAGATAGCCACCGACCGACCCATGTGGCTGTATCCACGCCTTTAACTACTCCTCGTTCCTTAACCTTAGAATTGTTATCGTGTCCTTCCAATTATTCTTGAGCACTCGAGAATGATTCTAATCGTTCACTTAAATCTAACTCTCAACCCAGATGATTAGTATCCAGTTTTCTCTCAAGGAACCATATCTCCCAAACATCTAATTATCCTCTTTGATCTACTAAATTTCTTACTATTTTATTCGGGTTATCAAATTTTGTCACCTTCATTAGCAACCCTTATTCAATTCCATAACAATGATATATTTTTATATGTATCGACTCCACAATTTTCTATTGCATAGTGGTGTTGAACGCCGTTTTATCGCCTCCTCCAAAATTTTAATTGCATTTTGGTATTGACGAACTCTTCCTATCCCTCAACCCTATCTACCCTATTAATCCTAAATTTCGATGACGAAATTATTGTAAGTTGGGTAGGATGTAAAACCCCTATTTTTAAAAAATTATTTTTTTATTTTTTATTATTTTATTAGACTTCAAATTTAATTTATACAATTTATGGTTTCTATTAATTATTAAAAATGACCTTAACCATTGTTGAATTTTGGAACACAAGACTACCATTAATTTTGAAACGAAAGATGTAACAGTGTGCCTTGACTAGTGTACTAGCCATGCATGGGGAAGCCTAGCCACGGTGATGTCCAAACTAGGAAAACTATACCAAATTTTGAATTGACTTATTTAAAGTATTTTAATTAAATATTATTCTATATATTGATTTTTAGATAACCCGGTTGGACCAAACCAGCCCGAACTGGACCTGGACCAAACCCAAGTCCATGTAGACATGTGGGGTGACCAAATGTGGCCATGTAGGCATATTTTATATATGTACAAATATTTCCTAAATTATTTTAGAATTTTATGTACAATTTTTAATTTATTTAATTATGTGTACAATTATTGGTATTTTTATTATTAAATAATATTTTACAAAATAGTACATTTTGTGGACCCGGAAAAGGGTGTGCAGTGTAAGTGCACTCATTGGGACGATCTTATTAATTTATTATTATTAAAGTTATTTTGTGGAGATTTAATAAACATGTTTTTCTATTTAAATATTATTATTATTTTGAGTTAATTTATTAAGGATTGAATTTATATATATATATATGTAGATATGCTCAAATATATTAAATAATTGGATAGTTGACTTTTAAATGGTATTTGGATTTTAAGTAGATTTTTTTGGTGTATTTATGGATATATGCATATATATACATGGTTATAATTATATAGGAAAGGTTTAAAAAGATTTGAAAGAAAAGAAAAAAAAAGAAAAAAAACTCATTGTGGTCGGCCCCACCTTGTAGGAACCGACCACAAGAGCAAACACAGCAGCAGCATGCTATGCTTGGCTGCCCATATATTAGCAAGCAGCAGCCTTGGCAATATGTTGGCCGAAACATATATATATGTATACATACATATGTATATGTTATAAAACCCTAAAATCCGAATCTCTTCGTCCACCTTCTTCCTCCTCTCTCCTCCATCCTCCTCCCTCTCCTCGGCATGCGTGTCAGCCTCGCCAGAGCGACAGCATCTCCGCCTCCCGATCGTCACGGCGATAACAACAACACCACTAAAACAACAGATTCCCACTTTAAGGTATCCCACTTCCCCGATCAATTTCTCTGTCAATTCTTGTTTGTTTTTGATTCCGTAAATTCGTGTAGAAAGCCCACATGACCCTCTTCTAGATTCCTTAGGTGGATTTTGACATGGCCATCCAAATTGCTCAAAAAATCAAGACGAAGTTGGAGAAAAACCCACTTTTCTGGAATATTAAAAACTGTTTCAAAATACCAACTTGTCGGCCACTTTTCTTTCTGTACAATAGGATTTTGTATAAAGTAATTGAAGGAAATCAAAGACAACATAACCGAGATTACAACGCAATTTGTAGAATCAGATTTAACGCATCTTACAGAAAGTTATGGATCGATGAACTTGTAAGAAAAACTGTTTTTGAAACATTAAAAATATGAAATTTTTTCCCGATACGGCGTCCGCCCCGACAAACCGGGCGATGTGGTCGTGCACTATATGCATCAAAAGGTGCGTATGGATGTTGTCGACATGTAGGAACTAACGAAACCCGATTTCGTTGTATCTGCGCGACGAAATCAGTGCGTATCAGTCGAGATACCCCCGTATCGACCCTTTGCAAATTTAGTCACAACTTTGTTCACACTCATCAAATCGCGACGAAACTTGTGCCATTGGACTCGAAATATTTTTCTGGTCCTGTATGCCAAGTTTGGTTCAATTCTAAAAAGGTTGATCGGGACGCCATTTTGGCGGGCCCACAATCCCACTCAACGGACGATTTTGTGCACAGCCCACCGGAATCCAAAATTGGACATACCGTTGGGTTCGTCTCATCAAAACAAATTTGTAGACATATAGTTTAACGAATTTAGAGACCGTAGATATTGGCACGTATTTCGGTGCAAAGCGGGTCCAATGGCGGATATCGTTTTGACCCAAAATTACGATTTTGCCCCTGTTCCATAATTTAACTTTTGGACAGGCATGTCCTAGGCATATCTTATATTCCAAACTCGTTCGTGATGTTTGTTGCAGCATCCGGAGTCATCTGCAGGATTTGGCTTTTCTTGCTTTATTTATTTGTCTGTTCGAGCTACTGGATTATTCTTTTTGCACATAACCTTAGGTAAGATACCTTGCCATTATACTGTTTTTATTCAGTTGCATTTTATTACATATCACTGTTCATTTATTTCTATTTTTTATAGTTCTTGATTTACTATCTGCTCAGTGATATTAGTTGTACTTTGTTATTATCCTTTGGTTGCATATGGACTTAGAGTTAAGAGACTACCGTTTGTAGTGTATTACATATACCTTGACACAGTTGTACCACGAGGATGTGTGAGATGAGTAACATGTAGAGGTCCTTGAGTGTGGCTGATCCCTAATGCGTATGCGTTAGGTCTAACTGTCAATAGTTGTATATTAGAAGACTTGACGGTTAGTAGTGTTACATGGTCGTGGATGCGACATAATAGGCACATTGGATGGAAAGAACATTTCCTTGTCGTATGGGCTTCGATTTCACTTCCCTTGTAACCCGGAAGCTCCGCTGGAGATACGGGTATGTTGAGCCTCTCAGGTTTGCCACTGTCATTTTTGAACGTCATGCGTTGTGGTCACTAGTGCCCAAGTGGGGACTATACCAGATCCCATTTACAGCCAAGGCTCATGCAACGAAAGATTTGTTCTCAACTGCATGTTCACTTTAGTATAGTTAGAGTACCTTATTTATGTCTTGTCACTTTCTTTGATTGTGGCATATTTTATATTCGGTATTTATATGGCATGTTTATTGTATCTTGTTACGTCCCTCTGAGGACCTGGTTCTCTCCAAGTGTGTGCTTCTATGAATTTACAGGTGTTCTAGCCAAGGCCGTGATCTTCTCCATTCTTTCGAAGACGATTACGCTTGGTTCATCTCGTTATTTTATCGATCACTTCTTGTACATTTTATTTGAGATAGCTGGTAGTGGACTTTGTCTCCGCCCAACGATTGTATCAAGACAATTCATTATCATTATATGATATCTAATATTCATTTATTTTGGTGTGGATGAGATTAGTCATGGTTCTACTGTATTTTACAGCTTACGTATATTTATTATACGGCTGGCATGTCTACGTTCCTTGTCCTACGTATTTTGGGACTGGAGCGTTACATCCACAAATCCAGAATACAAATCTCCAAAAAATTACAAGTGTATCCAACAGACAGAATAATAATAAGAAACTAGTCTAGCTAAGCCTAGTCTACTGGGGTAATATCATCTGCAAGTGCTGGGTCCTCCTGAAGGTCCAGCTCACAGGTGTCATCTAGGCCTGCTCCATAATAAGTGGGACACAGCTCCTCTATATCATCTGTAATATTTTAACAGGTCCAGTCAGGACTGGAGCGAGCACAGTAAATCTCACGCAGTTCATATCAAGACAGGAATATAATACAGGCAATAAAGTAAGATACATGAAACGCTAAAGAGTATACATGAAGTAAAAGAGAAGACTGTAATAAAATATCTACTATAAGTAAAGAGCTACACTGAAACTAGTGATTTAGAGTACAAGCTAGACATGTGAACGGCTTGATAATAAACGTGAGAGGTTGTACATGACTACACTACTTTAAACTTTTCCACATGACTATTTATACTCCCCTGTACCCCAATTAATACACAAGGATATGTTCAAGTTATGTTATTGTACATGATTTCACATAGGGGCCGATAAATGGGTGCACATAAATATAAACATGGGGGCTCCGTGAACATGAGAGTACATGAATCACGAGAGTGCACATGAATGGTGAAAGCACAAGAATACATGATGAAAGTGAAACGCATATGACATGATGTATCCGATGCTCCCGAGGGGGATAACATCGTATAAAAAGATCCATATAGTACTAATCCGTGTTTCCATCGTGTCAGCATCAAGTAAAGTAATCTAGAGCAAGAAAATAGTCCTAGCAAGTATGAATCGGTCAGAGAATGTACTCGCCTGATATCCGAAAGCCCAAAGTGAAAAATACTGTCTGAGGAGTGGTGTTTGTCTCCTAATCAGAGCAACACAAGTCACAACATGACCAGAATGGTAAAATGTAACATTACAATGCATTCGACATGATGTTGGGTCAATTCTAGACTAAAGTCAACCCTAGTCAACTTCAGTCAACTAACTAGTCAATGCTAGGTCAACTAGGTCAACCTAGACCCAATCAAGTCTCACTAGGCCTAACCATGTCTATCCTAGCATTCACATCCCACCACAAGGCTATACAAGCCAACAAATACCCAAATTCTATATAAACATGTATATTGATCAACTCACATAGCTTATGTTACATGTGAAATCACTCATAGGCAAAATATATAGGAATATACTCAAGTCAAGTTTAAACATGCATGCATATATACATAAGTCAATATATATATATAGATACTACATCCAACATTATATATATCACTATATATAGAGAGAGTGATAGGGGGTGAGTTGGTGTGTATGAGTGTGTGTGTACATGGCATGAGTGCATCTCAGTTGCATAGTGTAGAGAGTGTCCTGTGTGTTAACATGTGATTCAATGTGTGTGTGTGTTCAATGTGTCAATCTCAGAATTCCAGTGGGGAATGTGTGTGACATGAGTGTGTGTGAGGCATGTGAATCGTTGTGTGAGTGTAGGAGTGTCTTAGGTAGCAGTAGTGTGTGTGCATGTCTAGAGTACATGTGTGTGCACAACAGTTTCCTGTGTGTGTGTGTAATGAATCATTCTCAGATTTCGGATTTGAATCTCAGATTTTGTGTAAGTAAGCTAGTGTGTACATATGTGTGTATATGGGGGAACAAATCAGTGTGTGTGTGTACTTGTCATAATGTGTGAGTAGATACATAGTGTCTCAGATTCAGTCATAGGTTCTCAGAAAAACTGGAAAACAGTGCCTATAACAGTGAATGTGTGTAATGAATCATTAATCTCATATTTCCATAGTGAATTACAAAAATCAGTGTGTTAGCAATATGAATCATTGTGAGGAAACAATGTAACCCCAATAATCTGAATTCCCAAGTTAATAGTGTGAAAATCTTAGGGTTATTCAAAGCAGTGCATATCAGTTAACAACTCAATTCAAACCAAATACAAATTAAAAACTAATTCCTATGCCATCAACAACCCTAACATGCTAAGCTAATCCCAGATGTGTACAGGTGAATCTATATTTGAATCAAACACACAAAACAAACAGTTAACATACATTTAAATCCTCAGAACCAAACTGACAGATTGTAACAGAATATATAGGGAATTCCCTATTTTTGAATTGAAATTAACAACTGATAATTCAAAATATTGGTTGGTAAATGAAGTGTCATGTGTGTACGTGTCCAGACACATATTCGTGTCCAACCAAGTGGACACGGTCGTGTCCATACTGTTTTAAAACACACACGAACATTAAATTGTGCACTCTGTGTCACAGCGTCATGTACGTGTCTCACAAGTCATCTCGTATCTAGGTAACAGGACACGGCGTGTCAAATAGCCACGAACACACACAGACACTCTGCGTGTACAGACTGTATCGTGTACGCGTGCACACGTGTCCAGCATACGACACAGGCCACGTGGAGACACGTGGTCGTGCACACGTGTAGCTCACGTGTAGGGCTATATGGTCGACACTCTGTCTAGTGTCCAAAATGTGTATCGTGTCGTGTCCAGCCACGTTTCTGTGGCAAAAACGTGTGTGTACAGTCTGCGCGTGCGACCAGTGCGGGGAGAAGAACTCCTCGAACACTCAACCACTCGAGCCCAATTTTTGGGAGACCAATGTCAGCCATTGCCTCGACATTCTCCCTAAAAATGGCGTGTCCTCGTGTCCCGTACAGCAAGCACTAGGGCCCGAGTAGCAGGACAGTGTCCTGCGGGTCAGCACAGTGTGTTCGTGTCCTCGTGTAGACACGACACGACTCCAAATCCACAGAAATAAGGACATGAATCAACATACAAACCCTAGATCTAGAAATCCAATCAAAAATATTTCAAAAATTAGCACAAAATGATGGTTGTGGCATTTTAACAAACACCTAGCCTAGGAAATTGATACGTGTCCGATACGGACACGAAACCTAATACAATGGACACCAAACTTTCACTATAGCTAGGGGACACCTAGATCTGGGCTACCATGCAATAAAAATAGAATTAAAATAGAATTATAGGGGTTTACCTATAGATTGCAAGGATCAAGAAAAAGTCCCAAATCAAACGGTTTCCGTTGCTATCCAAATCCTCCAAATTGCTCTAAAACTAAAATTAATCCTTATGAACAGCAAGTAGAGGTTAATTAGAATCATATGCAAAAGATTTGGATCAAAAAGGATTAAAAATAAATTTAATAAGAATTTAGGAAAGTGGGGATTTACCTTTCTTTCTAAAACCTTGGTTGGGCACAAAAGAGGCAAGAACAAGTGAATATGACATTAAATAGGGGGGAAACCCTAGGTTGGCCGGCCACTAGTGGGTTGGTTGGGGTTTGGGCTCAAGTCATGGGCCATGGGCTTAATTCATAAGTCATGGAATTAAAAGTCACAAGTCATCAGTCATTTTCCTTATTCTATTCCTCATATTTGAAAACTAGATTCTTAATGACTAGAAATGGGTTAACTTAAGTTAGACTAGGGTCACATCATTTCTAACCAAGTCACCATAGCTAGGGTTAGCTTCTAGGTCAGTCTACAAAGTCTCAATAAGTCAAAGTCAAAGATAGCAATCACCAATTCAATAAATTAATTAAAAATTAAAAAATTCACCAAATGACCAAAATAGCTCAAGCTAGAAATTTGGTAGTGACAAATCTACCCTCATTAAAATAATTTCGTCCTCAAAATTAAAAGGCGAAACTAAACTGATGAGAAGGATAGACAATCATACCTCAGGGTCCAAAAAGATATGGGTATCGCTCGCGCATCTTATCCTCCCGATCCCAGGTAGTCTCTCCTGGAGAATGATGCCTCCATGCTACACGAGCCAAGGGTATCACCTGGTTTCTCAGTACCTTCTCTCGACGATCCAGAATCTCCACTAGCTGTTCTGGATAACTGAGAGTAGGTCCCACCTCAATCTCCGAATGATCAAGTACATGGCTAGGGTCAGCCACCTACCAACTCAACTGTGATACGTAGAATACGTTATGGACACCCACTAGTGCAGGTGGCAAGTCTAGCCTGTATGCCACATCACCGACTCTTCCGCTGAACATGAAAGGTCCGATGAAGCGCGGGCTAAGCTTTCCACCTCCACCAAAACATATGGTACCACGAGTCAGAGATATCCGCAGAAAAACCACGTCTCCGACCTAAACACAAATAAGGTCTCAAGTTACCAAATAATCAAACATGATCAAACAACAAAAACAAACAACATACTTCTAATCCTATCTCTAATCAGTACCTCAAACTCCAAAGGCCTCCGGTGGCTATCGGTCCAGTGCCGATGTCTATCATGTGCCACGCGAAGTCTGTCCCTGATGAGCTTCACCTTCTCGGTTGCGTCAACAACTATCTCAGGTCCCAATAAAGCTCGCTCACCAACATCATCCCAATATAAGGGTGTACGACACCTACGTCCGTACAGAGCCTCGAAAGGTGACATCTCAATGCTGGCCTGGAAACTGTTGTTGTAAGCAAACTCCACCAAATGTAGGTGATCCTCCCAGGATCCTCTAAAATCTAAGACGCACGTCTGCAGCATATCCTCGAGCGTCTGAATAGTCCTCTCTGACTGTCCGTCCGTCTGGGGGTGGTATGCAGTACTAAACTTGAGCTGAGTGTCCAAACTAGTCTGCAGACTTCTCCAGAAATAGAAAGTAAATAGACTATCCCGATCCGAGATAATGTAGACCGGAACCACATGAATCCTGACAATCTGTCGCATGTACATCTCTGTAAGACTCTCAGTAGACGTACCCACTTTAAATGGATAAAAGTGGGCCGATTTGGTCAATATGTCAACGATGACCCAAATTGCGTCTTTCCTCCTGGTGTACGCGGCAATCCAGATACAAAATCGATCGTGATATGCTTCCACTTTCACTCTGGAATAAGCAATGGCTGCAATAAACCTCCTGGCCTCTGTCTCTCAACCTTGACCTGCTGATAGACCAAGCACCTGGCTACGAAGCGAGCTACATCCCGCTTCATCCCATACCACCAGACATGCTCTCTCAGATCCCTGTACATCTTGTTGGCACCAGAAAGTATAGAGTACTGAGATCTGTGCGCCTCCTGCATGACCTGCTCCCTGAGCTCTCTACTAGGCACACACAGCCTGGAACCGTGCCTCAAAGCGCCATCCTCTGTAAGAGAAAACTCACCATCCACTAGCCCTGCTCGAACCTGCTCTCGGATACACCACAGAGCAACATCCTCGAACTGTGTCGACTTAATCCTCTCCATCAAGTCCGACTGAATTTGAAGGCCCCACATCTGCATCTGAACACTGGGCACAATCACCTTAATCTCCAAGCTCTCCAAGTCTGCTAGCAAGTGCCGATCCATAGTCAAACACATGGCTGTTGGATACTTACTAAAGCATCGGAAACCATGTTAGCCTTTTCTGGGTGATACTGTAGTGAGATGTCGAAGTCCTTCATCAGCTCTAACCACCTGTGCTGCCTCATGTTGAGCTCCTTCTGTGTAAACACATACTTCAAGATCTTATGATCTGTGAAGATCTCCACCCTCTCTCCATATAAGTAGTGCTTCCACAACTTCAAAGCAAAAATTACTGCTGCCAACTCCAAGTCGTGGGTAGGATAGTTCTTCTCGTGGGGACATAACTGCCTGGAAGCATTGGCAATCACCTTCCCATGTTGCTGTACGACACAACCCAACCCCTTCCCTGAAGCGTCACTATAGATAGTGAACCCTCCTGAAGCTGATGGCAATGTCAGAATCGGAGCTCTCGTAAGCCGCTTCTTCAACTCATCAAAATCAGCCTCACACTCCTCTAACCAAACAAACTCTGCATCCTTTCGGGTCAGCCTGGTCAACGGCTCTGCAATCCGGGAGAAATCCTGTACGAACCTCCTGTAATATCCTGCCAGCCCCAAGTAGCTCTTGATCTCTGCTATTGAACTCGGTGTCGACCAAGCCTCAACTGTTGTGATCTTTTTCGGGTCCACTAAGATCCCATCTCCAGTCACCACATGACCCAAGAAGTCAACTCTGTCCAGAAAGAACTCACACTTCAAGAGCTTGCCATAAAACCTCTCCCTCCTGAGTGTCTCCAGAACCACTCTCAAGTGCTCCTCGTGCTCCTCCTCAGTCTTCGAATACACCAGGATATCATCGATGAACACCACCACGAACTTGTCCAAGTACTAGTGAAACACCTTGTTCATTAAGTTCATAAATACCGTCGGGGCGTTGGTCAGCCCAAACGGCATAACCAATAACTCAAACTGTCCATACCGCATCCTGAAAGCGGTCTTCGAAATATCCTCCCTCTTTACCTTCACTTGATGATAACCTGACCTCAGATCAATCTTGGAGAAAACCCATCTCCACTCAACTGATCAAAGAGATCATCGATCCGTGACAGTGGGTATCTGTTCTTGATCGTCAGGTAGTTGAGTGCCCTGTAGTCGATACACATCCGTACCGACCTATCCTTCTTGGGTACAAAGAATACCGGTGCACCCCAAGGTGAAGAACTCGATCGGATAAAGTCCTTGTCCTGTAGCTCATCCACCTGTTTCTTCAATTCCACCAACCCACTGTTGTTCACTCGATAGACATGCTGAGAAATCGGTTTCGCACCGGGAACCAAGTCTATCGAGAACTCAACATCCCTATCCGGTGGAAGCCTTGGCAACTCCTCCGGAAAAACATCCATGAACTCTGCAATCAAGGGATATGGAGCTGCCTGCTCCTCAACTGAAGCTCCGCAGAAAAGTCCGCTGTCCTGCTCCGCCTGCCGTCGGGTGCACTCGAACTCTGGCTCTCCTGGTGCTCCAAACAGAACTCTACCCCCACGACAATCTATGCTGGCGTGGTGCCTGCTCAACCAATCCATACCTAATACAATATCGTAGTTCGATAGTGGCATCACGAGCAGACTCACCTCCAACTTTCGGCCTCCTAAAATGATACTCCGCCCTCTACAAACATCACTCACGAGGATAACACCGCCCCCGGTCGTGATCTTGTAGGTCCTATGCAATAATTCAGATACTAGGTAGTGTCTAATAGCAAATGATACCGACACGAAACTATAGGAAGCCCCGGAATCAAATAGAGTGAAAGTTGGAATGGAGTCGAGAAGAACCGAACCTGCAATCAACTCCTCAATGACCTCTGCATCCTCAGCCGCCATGGCGAAAGCTCGCCCCTGCTGGCCTTTCCTGGCCTGCTGCTGGTGCTGTACGTGCCGCTGCTGCTGAGTCGACAACGATCCCTTCTGCGGTCCCACGGGAGCCTTGGCTCTGGCTCTCTGAGCTGTTCTACCTGCGAAGAGGAAACAGTCCCTCAGCTGATGCTCTGACGATCCGCAGAGAAGACACTTCCCTAGCCTCTTCCTGCACTCAGTCTATCCGTGCCCCGACTTCTTGCAGAAAGTACAACTAGTAACCTGCTGCCTCGGGGCCTGCTACTGCTGCCTCGGGGCCTGCTGCTGCTGTCTCGGCTGCTGATGCTACACTGGCTGAAGTCTCGGCTGCTGGAACTGCTGCGGCTGAAACCTCTGCTGTTGTTGGTGCTGCTGCTGAAAGTGCGGCCTCTTGGTCGGTCCTCCGCTACCACTGGCTCCCTGGGTGTCTCGCCCCCTCTTGAGCCTCAGCTCAAGATCATTCTCTGTGGCTAAGGCATCCACCAAGATCTCCTCGAAAGTGGCGCTGCGGGCACTCTTGGTATAGGACTTTACCTCCTTTACCAATCCCTTTCTGAACCTCCGAGCCTTCGTCGCCTCGGACAACCCCTCGACAAATCTGCCCAGGCGGCAAACTCCCCAGCATACTCCTCATCAGATTCATCTTAGATTTCTTCACTCATATAGTGCATATCTCGTCGTATACCCATAATTAATACTTTATAGTAATATATTTCTTTCAACTTAAGTGACAAATCATATAATAATTTTGTAACAAGTTGACTCGGAAGAGGACTCGAATATGGTGACCTTGTTCCTCGCCACGCACACGAAGGGGGAGCGGTTCATCGACGATAAGGCTCGGGACACCTACGTAAGTTTTACTTAATGCTAGTTCATTACTATTAATTTTTAGTTACGTAGAGAATTCATATAGATGTTATTTCTAGGCCGAGTTTTTGAGGCTTAGGGAGGCCGGGTCGACACAGTCAGAGGGAGCTGGAGCTAGCACTTCCCAGCAGCCACCGGCTGCCGTAGCTCAGTCAGATAATGAGCTATAGATGAGGGCCATTGGTGGCATGCATAGGGGTACGTACTATGGTACGGGCTCCTATGGTACCTTTATTGCGTCACAGGCCTCTAGGACCGCCACTAGTGTGCCCGGCCCTGCACAGACTGAGAAGTCGTTGTTAGCCCAGCAGAGTATTAATGTGCAGATCGCAGCTCTGTGTGACGAGATGCTACAGAGGATGGCGCCATCGCAGTCGCAGCCGCAGCCGCATACGAATGATCCTGCGCTCATCTTACGTTTTAAGAGGCTTGAGAAGACGACTGAGACGCTGTGACAGATTTTCTGTGCTACGCAGCGGTTGGTCGAGCAGATGCAACAGTTCTGCGAGATGGCTACGGAGCGACCGTCTGGTATGCCGGGAGCATCGTCTACATCCGGCGGTGCACGGAAGGACATGCTCATCAGCCTGTCACCGGAGGAGTATCAGACGATCCTTGCATTGCGACGACAGTCATCTGGTGGCGCTCCTCCTCCAGCTTAATCTTCAGCTACAGGTGATCAGTAGTTTTGTTTTTGCATTTTTGGACTTTGTACTTTATATTTTTACTTTGTACGTATTTGAGGACATTGGACTTTGTTCTTTATATTTGTACCTTATATTATTCGTTGAGGATATTATTTGTTCTTTATTTTTTGTCTATTCTGGATTGTATTATGCGTGCCGGTGTTGAGTGTTCCACCGAAGGGGTCGACGAACCCAGTGATTGGATTCCATATTTTGGATTGTACATTTGCATTCTGGATTCTAGATTTTTTTTCAATTTAGCGACGTTTTTAGTGACGTTTATATGCGTCGCTAAAATTTAGCGACGTTTCTATACGTCGCTAAAAAAATGTCGCTAAATTGCTGACATGGCAAACAATCTGATGTCACCACATCGTCGCAAAAATGTCGCTAATGTGTCGCTAATCGATGACCACAAGGAAACATCGCAAATAACGTCGTTATTTAGCGACATTATGACCGTCGCTAATTTACGTCGCCATAGCGACGTTTTGCGACGTTTTTTAGATTAGCGACACGCTTTTTTCCGGTATTTCCAGGACATCGCGAAAAACGTCGCTAACTTAAATTAGCGACATTTTGGCCGAGATTAGCGATGTTGATAAACGTCGCTAATCTGACAAATTTTTGTAGTGATATAATTACTAAATATTTATTATAAATTCTGGAATAACAATAGAATTACTTTAAATATAATTTGTATAGATTATTTACAAGAAAACTCATAAAATAGTTACTAGTTCAATAGTATTCAAAACTTGCCAATTTTTTTTAAATGTGCGTATAACGATCCGGCTCCTGTATCCCCGGTCACACCATCACGAATTTCTAGTAAACATTAATCACAAATCAACTACCTCACAAAGCACATCTTACTCTAAACATATTTCAACCATAAAATCCTATCTAATTATAATATACTATTTTGTCTATACAGTTGTTAGATAGTCTCGATCATATTGGTAACATACTACCCACTAAAATAATTATTTTTTATGTCATAAAAGTATTTTTATTAATTTTGAAATAATATTGAAGAATAATTCGAACATATCATATTTATTTTATATACTAAAATTAAGCTAGTCAGTTAACACATTCAAGTAATCTCACTAGGTTGTCTAATTTCGGTTGAATCAGACTAAATGGAAACAAGAAAAAATAACATTTTATATTCTGAAATTAATAAACTTATAAATAATATTCAGAATATATTACCGTAAAATTTAAGATTCTTAACCATCGAAATTTAGTAGGACTAATAGGAAATAAAGCTATACAAGTTCTATTTTAATAATCAACTATTATGGTGACAGAAATAATGAAGTTGCAAGCAAATATATACATAAAACTTTACGAGATAAATTTTGGTCAGAGTGGGATGTTATATAAGAGTTTTAGGAACGTTACCAAGGGGTTAGTTGCTACCAAGGGGTCTCCTAAGGGTACGCGAATAGCAGTGCACCGAATTCAGTTTTAGCCTTGATACTTTGTCGTAAAACGAGTGCCACGGACAAACCTTAGCGATCCAGGAGCTATGGCTTTGAGGGAAGGTAGAATACACATGTAGGTACGAGTTAGAGTCAGGGTGAAGGATGTTTGGTTGATAAAAGTAGCAAAACACATCAATAAAAATGGTCTTACCTTTGAAAAAATTATTGCAGCAGTTTTCTGGAAATCGGCTAGCTTGTAGGGCTGTTTTGAGGAAGTTAAAGTGAGTTTTGATGGAACATTTGTGAAAGAAAGTGTTAAGGACTGAGAGAGAGAGGAAGAAGTTTGTTAAATTTTAGAAAAAAATCTTATTGTGGAGGGAGATATGGCCGGATTGATAAAGACTAGCTGAATTCGGATTCGGCCTAGGAAGGTTGCTTGGATGGAGGTGTGGAGAGAGATGGAGGAGGTTTTAGGAAATGGTTTGTTGAAGAAAAAATATTGACAAGAGGGTTAGGAAAAAATATTGTTCAAGTAGTTTGAATGGGGGAGGTGAAAAGAGGGGAGTTATGGCTAGCCTAGTGGAGAGAGGAAGAGTTTGGGGTTACCACCTTTATTGTAGTGGGGAAGGGGAGAGTTTGGGTATTTTTGTTGGACTTGAAGGGTGTGGGAGAGAATTAGGAGGTGGGAAAGAGGTACGGGAATGAGGAAATAGCTATAGGAAAGAGGGTAAGAGAGTTTATGAGAGTTTTAGTGGCTTTGAAGAGGTAGTAGGGGAGATGAAAGGGTTTGAGAGTTATAACTCCCATCTCCATTCACATTCCACCCTTTGTCTTTCCCTCATACATGATTGTTATGTTGAGTTTGGGCTTAATTTGGGTGGGCTAATCAAGTCTAATTCACTTGGGCTAGGTCCTCACACACTAGAGAGCTTAGGTTTGAGTCGATGTGGTCAAGATTGTGTCAAGTTGATCCGAATTACCCAAAAATAGTCCAATGGTGATTAGTGTGTGTAGATAGCATATGAGAGTTAGATTTAGTGGAATACAAGGGTCATGGGAGTCATGGCTTTTGTGTAGTTCATGACCATAAAAATTGGTTGGAGAAATTGAGTCAAAAGTTTGACTCAAAATTCAATCGGAATGATCACCGGGTATATGTGCAAATTAAAAATCAAATTTTTGGCCTTAATATTGTCCAATTAAAATAGAGCACAATAGATGCGCTTTAGTGGAACATGAAGGTCTTGAGTGTAGGTAGACTTGTCTAGGTCATGCAGATGAAATTAATTTTTTTTGATAAGTTGGCTATTTTGTGCTTCTAAATCAAAACTACGATAAAGGTCTTTATTCTCCAAAATTGAATTTAAAAATAGTTTAATAATAAATAATCGTGATAAACAAATAGAAAACCCAAAAAAATCAGAGGGCTTACAGTTGCCAATCATGATATTGGATATTTTGGATGGAATAGACAGGATACAGTTCCTCCCTCCCCCCAACCCACCCACCCAAATTCTACCACTTTCACATCTACCATTTTTGGATAGAAACTCCTCACAAAACTCCTCAAGAGAAAGGAAAGTGAGTGGAAACTCTCCTGCAGACCCCGTCGATCTGTGTATCCTTGTTCACCCGCAGAAGTGCAAGAAAAGCTCTAACATCGGGTCCGGAGAAGTAGGAAAGCGCGACGAAGGATGATGACGCTTCACAGGGGGACGTCGGCGAAGCAGAGTGCGTAAGCACGTCAGCGGAGGAGAGTGCAACGGTGAAGAAGAGTACTCTGGCATGGGAGATCATGACAGCGGAAGAGAGAGACGGATGAGAAATGGGTTTGAATAAGTTTTTGGAGAGAGAGAGAGAGAGATTTCTATAGAGAGTGTGAGAAAGGAGTGGGTGTGGAGAAGACTCCAGAAATGGAAAAGAAAATATATGTTTAATATATTTCTTGTTCATTTAATTTTGTTTGTTAATTTAATTTAATTATGGTAACAATTTTTTGTTTATTCAATTATGGTAATTAATTTAACTATAAATAAATAATTTAATATGTCTTCTGTAGGAACGAAATCGTAAAGCAGAATACTCTAGAGGGGGATGAATAGAGTAGGCAGCGAAATATTGCTAATTAAAAGCTTGTTAGCAGTTAGATCACAGATATAATAATAATCACAAAAGTAAATGACAGAAATTAAAAGTGATCAGAAGGCAAATGCAAATACCGAGATTTATACTGGTTTCCCTCTTGTGAGGACTAGTCCAGTCAGAAGAACTCTAGCTTCCAGTTGAATCCACTATTGGAAAATCCTGTAAGTTTTCATACGAAGTCCTTGCAACTTCTACAGACGCGAGCTTTGATACGAAGAACTCGACCAACTTCAATTGTGAAGAGTTAAATCTTCTATCAAGCCTCTGATTACAATCATTCTGAAACTTCTAGACCGTACCGCACTGGCAAATCGACTAGAGGATTGTAACTGGCTTGGGATTTGAAAATGAAAGCTTTTTAGAACTCTTTGGAAGAATGTAAGCTCAGGAAGAGAAGAGATTGAAAGTGAATTGGTGATTTGAAATGATCGAAATACTTCTCTATTTATAGGTTTTCCAAAGACAGAACTCTGACAGAATTCGGGCAGAATTCGGACAGAACTCTTTGTAACAAACTGCAACTGAAGGATGACCAAGTTCAAAAACTCAACGTTCACTAACGTTCCAAATGGCCGAACTCTGGCCGAACTCTGGCCGAGTTCTGCTGGGGTTCTGCCAGTTCATTTGAGAAAATAAATTTTGGCTTTTTGAAAAATCCTTCAGAAGCTTTTTGTAAAAAGAATGTTTTTCAAAAACGTAGGTCATTTGTAAAAAAATAGGATAGTTTTGAAAAACGTTTTCGGATAGCCTATTTGCCAGTACGACTCGGTGTACAATGTATTCCTAAACTCAATAAAATAAAAAATTACATAGCGTAACAGGAAGTACATTCTGAATGGCAAACAGCTTCGAAACAGCTTCGGCCTTGAACATAGTAAATATCCATTGTTGAGCAGTGTCCAAAACGTTGTAGGTAAACATCTGAGTTGACTTGCAATTATATCGAGACAGAGTTTGATCAATTATTAAAATCAGGTTTGACCATGACCAATGGGCCAACAATCTCCCCCATTTTGATAATTGGCAAATCTTGCCGATATAACATCTAAGCTGGAATCAATTCAAAATAGTAATCAAAAGAAATTGTTCATAACCTGTATTCACGAAAATGTTAGATCTTTATTTCTCCCCCGTTGTCACTTAGCAAAATAATTACAAAAGAGAAAGCTCTCCCGCAATCAATGCATAAGTAACAAACAGTGAAGAAACACAATAAAAATAGATAATCATGACAGGCATGGTATAAACAGTAAATATAGTAAGAGAAATAGATAGACTATAGAACAACACAGGCATGTATTTGTCACAGGCAATATTTAATAAAGTGCGAGAATAATACTAAAACAAATAAAGTGCTGAAAAATAGACTAAGATGCCAAAAGTGAGGCATAATCAAAACCATGTCTATGAATAGTCATATAATAAAGAAAACTGCTGATAATAAAAATAAGACTACTGATAAAATCTTGGAATGTCGGAGCATTTCCAAGTAAACATAAGACAAAAGTAACAGTCTCAATATCTAACATCTCAAAAATCATCATCATCCTCATCATCAACGTCAGCTGCAGCTCCAGCATCTCCAGAAGGACCAGCTCTAGAAGTACCAGCGCCAGAAGTGTGAGGAGTGGCACCAGCATTACGATACCAATCATAAGCATTTTCTGGCTGGAACAGAGAGTGGACCGCCTCGTCGTCAATGCGGTAGCCAGAAACAGAAGGGTCTCGAGGTAGAGAGCTAACAGAATGACCCATCTATGCAAACCTCAGATCGGCAAATGAGTTGGCAATCGCCTGGAACCTAGTCACATCACGAAACTCATATTTCCTAGAGGTCTCAACATAAAAAGACTACATATCTGATAAGTGCTGATGTATACCCTCAAATATCATAGGGTAAGAATGAGGAGGAACAGGTGCTGTGGGAGTAGGTGTATGAGGAGTAGGTACAGTAGGTGGAGAAACAGTAGCAATACTGCGACGAGAGAGTTTGAGAAACTTGGGCTCGGGGTCGACAGCACAAGTAGATAGGTCAATATCAAAGCTCTGAAAGATGCGTGGAATAAGCATCGCATAAGATAGATTGCAGTCTCTCCCGTGACATCTATCCATCATCTGGATGATAGTCTTAGGGGCAGAAAATAGAATCCCCTTAAGAATATGATAAAGAGCAGAGAGCTCAAGTGCAGTGAAATCATCTTTAGAAGTGGATTTCGAAAGTAAGGTGGAATAGATGATGCGATATAATTCATAGTTAAACAAGTTCAAGTTATTAGCCTTGAACTTTACAGGACGAGCGCGTGCGGGCGCACAAAGCTCATTCTTGAAACTAACGAGTATCGTGCCATCGAGAAAATCAAAATCAGTGATGTCATCGAGCGGGACACCTTCGTTTGGGATACCAAAGATTTCCGCTAACGTTTCATCAGTGAATTCGATTTCAATTCCTCCGACACATGTCCTCGCGGTAAAAGTGTCTAACACAAAATTACAATAGAATAATCTAATGGCATTAGTGGCAATGGGAAATTGTAAGGTGACAAAATGTTGTAATCCTAATGCCTCAAAGTAAGGGCGGTGATCCGGAAAGACAGTCCATTTAATCGGTGATCCGGTGTAAATAGTACGCATGATAAAATCGGCGTACCACAATAAAGCTTGATCGAAAGTTTTAAAGTAAAACTCGTCCGACGCACCATCGTCCGATTGGACCGAAGAAAAGAGGCAATCCGTATGCGGATCTGAAGACGATTCCTCTTCACTGGCATTGGTCTTCTTCCTCTTGAAGGGATTGAACTTAGGCATTCTTTCCCAAAATTTTCTAGAAACCCCAAGTATTAAAAAGTGGTGGAGAAAAGGGATTATACCTTCTAAGAATTGGATATGTTGTAGAGGATGACATTCTCTGCATGAATCTAAAGTTTGGACGAAAAACTCCACACGGATTTGAAGAACAAGGATGGAGAAAAACTAGGGTTTGGAGACGCGGAGGCTGCTGTTATGAGGATGTGGGGAAGAATCAAGAAGAAGGAAGCCTCGGGTTCGTGCTGGTACATATATATACCCAGCCGAACTCTGGCCGAATTCGAACCGAACTCGGGCCGAATTCGCCAAGGGTTGCCTGGCTATATATATAAAAAAAAATTCAAATGAGGCCACATTCTTTTTTATTAATTCGTTTCAAATGTTTAATTCAAAGTTTAGTAATTTTAAATCTCAAAATAATATAATTAATATTATTTTAGAAATTAATATTCTTTACTCAGCATCTGTCTCAGATTAGCTGTAGAAGTACTGTCCCAGCTAACGGAGGTTCACTGGAGAACTCTTAAGTACCGCTTCGCTTCGACCGTAGTCGTGGTGACAAACAACTCTTTTTAAGCTTGTCTCGAATACAGTTTTTGAGTATCGAATAAATTAATTAATAAAATAAAATTAATTAATATTATTGACATCTAAAATGCCTAATTCTCGACGTAAATAATTGAAACAATCTTCCGCTAGAGGTTTTATGAGTATGTCCGCTAATTGATTCTGTGTGTCTATGTATACAAGGTCTATATCTCCATTTTGTTGATGATCTCTAAGAAAGTGATGTCGAATCTCGATATATTTAGTACGAGAATGACATACTGGATTCTTAGTCAAATTAATAGAACTAGTATTGTCACAGAAAATGGGTATGTGTGAAAAATGCAATCCATAGTCTTTCAAGGTTTGTTTCATCCACAAAATTTGTGCACAACAACGTCCTGCGGCGATATACTCAGCCTTGGTTGTTGATAATGCAACAGAATTTTGCTTTTTACTAAACCAAGAGACTAGAGCTTTTTCTAGGAAATGACATGTGCCGCTAGTACTTTTTCTATCTACTTTGCATTCGGCAAAATCAGCATCGGAATAACCGGTTAGGTCAAACGACGTGGTTTTGGGATACCATAAGCCGACAGAAGAAGTGCCTTTAAGATATCGGAAGATACGCTTAACTGTGCACAAATGTGATTCCTTAGGATTAGCTTAAAAACGTGCACATAAGCAGACACTAAACATTATGTCTAGTCGACTAGCAGTTAAATACAGTAAGCTACCGATCATACCTCGATACTTATGTATGTCGACGGGTTTGCCTTGTTCATCAATATCAAGCTTGGTTGAAGTCGCCATTGGAGTACTAAGTGGTTTTGCTGCTTCCATGTCGAACTTTTTTAATAGATCCTTTGTGTACTTTGCTTGATTTATGAACGTCCTATTGTTAGTTTGTTTGATTTGCAGTCCGAGAAAGAATTTTAGCTCTTCCATCATACTCATCTCAAACTCATTCTGCATACACTTAGAAAATTCTTGACAAAGAGATTCATCAGTAGATCCAAAGATAATATCATCTACATAGACTTGAATCAAAAGAATATTATTATTCAAAGATTTTATAAACAAAGTAGTGTCAATCTTTTCCTTTGAAAAACCGTTATCAAGTAGAAAAGTGCTTAGACGATCGTACCAAGCAAGAGGGACTTGTTTCAAACCGTATAAAGCTTTCTTCAACTTGAAAACATATTCAGGAAATTTGAAATCAATAAAACCGGGTGGTTGAGCTACATAAACCTCTTCTTTTATAAAACCATTTAAAAATGCACTTTTGACGTCCATTTAAAATAACTTAAAATTATGAAAATATGCAAATGCGCATAACATGCGAATGGATTCTAATCTCGCAACTGGGGCATAAGTCTCATCGTAGTCGATACCTTCTTCCTGATTGTATCCTTGAGCTACGAGTTGAGCCTTATTGCGAGTCACTAAACCATTCTCGTTCAGTTTATTTCGGAATACCCATCGGGTGCCAATGACCGAATGATCAATAGGCTTGGGAATAAGTTTCCAAACTTGATTTCGTTTGAATTGGTTTAATTCCTCTTACATAGCATCTAACCAAAAATTATCACTACATGCTTCATCAATATTTTTGGGTTCAAACTGCGAGACAAAAGCAACACAAGAAGCTATATCTTTATTAGAGGAACAAGTACTTACACCCTTGGTAATCTCACCAATTACCAAGTCCTTTGGATGACTAACCAAGAATCTCATCTCTTTTGGTGCAGTCTCAAGATTGCTAGTTCCGGCTTCTTTGCTTAGAGGTTCATCTGATGCTTGATGTGATGGTTCTGCATCTTTGTGTGAAGGTTTTGCAGTAGTTGTACTTGGTGCGATTATGTCTTCATTGTCATCATCGTTTAAGTGTTGATTTAGCTCATCAAACTTGACGTTGATAGATTCTTCAATGATCATGGTTCTTTTATTGAAGACTCTATATCCTTTGTTCTTTGCTGCATAACCTAAAAATATACCTTCATTGGCTTTTTCATCAAATTTACTTAAATTATCTTTAGTATTAAGAATAAAGCATTTACAACCAAAGATTTTGAAATAAGAAACAATTGGTGTTCTATCAAACCATAATTCATAAGGAGTCTTCTTCGATATAGGTCGAATTAGAACCCTATTGAGAATATAGCATGCTGTATTTACAGCTTCAGCCCATAAATATCTAGGTAGACTAAACTGGTTTAACATAACTCTAGCCATTTCAGATAGAGTTTTGTTCTTACGTTCCACAACTCCATTTTGTTGTGGAGTCCTAGGACAAGAGAATTCATGCAGATAACCGTGTGTGTCACAAATTTGCTTGAATTCTGCATTCTCAAATTCGCCACCATGATTACTACGAATGCGAGTAATCATGAACCCTTTTTCATTCTGTACTTTTAAAACCCCTAAATTTTTACTATTTTTTTAAATAAATTTGATACTGATTTTTTTTATTTTTGTATATTGTACATCGCGTAGTTGCATTGTACGTCGTGCGCAAAATTTTGTTTTTCGTAATTGCTCGACTAGTACAACTATGTGCGAGCGTACTTATTTTTGAAAAATATTTTTTTCTATTTTTATAGTTTCAAAATAATATTGATAATAATTATTTTTAGCTATCGTGCCTAAATTTTCAAGTTTATGATTTTAATTATGAAAAGCCTTTCATTTATACAGATATAATAATAAATAATTTTTCTATTAAATGGTATATTAGAAAAGTATATTTATGTAAATATTATTTGGACATACATATATATTTCATAATTATTTATTAGTTTATTTTTAAATAATAATATAATTTTCAAAATTATTATTATTAGTATTTTTGGAAAATATATTTTGAAATTATTGTGGCGATTTAAATCTTAATTTAATTTTATGGATTTATTTAAATAGTTAAATTAATATATATATTTGAAATTTGATTGATTTTAAACTAAAGGATGGAATTTAATTATATTTAAATTGATTTAGATTTGAATTGAAATTTATTGAATTTGATTTAAAATAAATAGAGGAATTATCTAAAGGGATTTGCAACTACCATAATCCTTATCTAAATAGTAGCTTCCACCTTCTATATAAGGAGAGGCTCATTATTCTCTATTCCATTAATTTTTTCCACCTACAAATGTGTTTGTGCATCGTGTCCGTGCACATCAAGCTATATCCATTCACTTCTTCTATTTTTCATCCAAATTGATTAATGTACTCATTAAAGAAATTCTCTTTTTCCTTCCATCTATTTTCTCTTATCACAAATTCTTACTATCCTTTTACCGATCAACCAAGTCCGTCTATCCTAGTAGTCCTTAAATTTCGAGTACGAAAATTTTCAAAGGTGGGTAGATTTGTAACTCATCTTCCCGAAATTATTATTTTTTAAATTATATCTATATATTTTAATTCGTGTTTAAAAGTAATTTTCTTAAAAATTTTGTAAAAGATATTTTGTGATTACTTTTGTTACCAAACACTAGTTTTAAATTAATGGTTTGAAATAATGTTTCTAAAAAAAATGTTCTCAAATTTTTTATTTGAAATATAAAATATGTTTTTATTATTATTGGTCTTCTAAAAATTGGTTTTAAAAAAAAAAGAGCGATAAAAGTTTTTTTGTTTGTCTATTTATTTTTAAATAACGATTTGGATTTATAAAAGTAAGTTTTATAATATTTAATGACATCGAGTATTATTTTGATATGTTAATCAGTTATTTGATTATATTTGAATTTATTTAAATTATCTTGATGGTTATCAACTATACTTTAAATTATGTTGATAATTTAAATATTGTTTAAAATACTTACGATGACTAATTGGAGCATTATGATTTGTCTAATCTAGATTTGAAATATTATTTGATTAAATGATTTATTTATTATTTGATTTAAATTATTTTGATAAATATTAGATATTATTTTAAAGTTATTATGTTGAGTTTGATTTGGATTTGGATTCATATGATTTGAATTATTTGATAATATAGAATAATACTTAAAGTTATTATGGTGATCATTTAAAGGATTGCAATCAAATTGATTTGTTTTTTAAATAATTTATTTGATTTAAATTTATGGGAAGATTTATCCATTAGATATTCTTATCCTATTGGAATCATATCTAGCATTAATTAGATCGTTTTTTATTTAAATCAAATCCTATATAATTTAGGAGATAAATCTGAAATAAATACCTATATAAACCCAATACATCCCCCTTCTATCAGCCATAATTCAAAATTATTTTTAGTCCAATAGAAACTCTAAAATTCGTCATTAGAATTCAGCCCCGCTTTTTAGCAGCAAGCGTAACTTGGAACGACGATATCTCCTAGCTCCGAACTCCGTTTCACCTCCTGTTTTTTTAAAAGAAGCGTATCGAGGTAAGGTTTCCAAAAACATATTTTAATAGACAAATTTCGTTCTATAGATTTTTACAAAACTGTTTGAGTATCTAGTGTCCCAAAAATAAATGTGTTTCAGTATTTTTGCGATTTCGGAAGATTCCGAAAACGAAAATGCGATCCGTTTAGTTTTTCGGAAAGCTAATACGAAAATCTATAACATATCCTAACTTCAAAATTTATTAAATAAATATAATAGGTGCAGTATTAATTATAATTAGATAATAGACTATTTTCAGCATCTGAAGTTGTTCTTGCACCTTCCTCTTTGTGCGTTGTTGTTGATTCGTCGCCAGGATATCATCTTACCTCACTCGAACATCAGACAAGACACCTTGCCTTTACTATTTAATTTCTTGCTCAATATCAAGCATGTTTTATTTCTTGTTCTTTCAAAATCATATGTAGTTGCAAATTATTATACTTTAGTTTTTTTTATGTACTTGGCTTAGAGTTAAGGGACCACCTTTGTTTGTGCCGTATTCATTGACTCGACATATGTGTGCCACGATGTCATGTGTCTCATATAGATTCGGACTTACGTACCGACCGTACATCGATGCGTACAGGACGAGCGTTAGGATATAACTGCTAATATAGTTGTCTGGAAGACTTAGCGGTTATTAGAAATATCATGGTGTGGATTCAGCACGAGTAGTGCATGGGGAGGGTGAAGACAGTTATTAGGCGCAGGGGCTTTCATATATTTACTTTTCTCTAGCTGCTATTTGTGACTCAGCCGAGAGCTAGTATGCCGTGCACTTATTTACTTTTCTCTAGATGCCACTAGTGCCTCGGTTAAAACACAAATGTTCCGTACATTTACTTTCCTCTAGCTGCCGTTAGTGACTCACCCAAAAGCTAGTGGTCGTGCATTTATTTTTCTCTAGATGCCCCTTAGCTCTCGCTCGAGTGCTAATGGACCGTGCATTTACTTTTCTCTAGACGCCACTAGTGCCTTGGTTGAAACGCTAACGCGCCGTGTTTCTAGTCTCGAGAGCCCTTGTGTGGAACGTTGTCTTCAAAGTGCATTTTTACATAGAATGGTTAAGGACCTTTATTTGTTTAGTCATATATATACTTTTATGTTGAGCTTCTATTATTCAGTTATTGATATGATATTATGTGTCTTGTTATGTCCCTCTGAGAACCTGGTTATCTCGCCAGGTGTGTGCTCTCTTCTTACGCAGGTGTTCTAGCTCTAGCCGTGATCATCGCTATACCTTCGAGGATGATTGCAATAGGATCGTCTTCGCTTCGCTCGCCAAACTTATTTCATTTTCCATGTATTTCGTCCTTTGCTTGTTGGTAGTGGATTTGTCTCCGCCCAACATATTGTACAAATATATTTTCATAGATGATTATATGAATTCTTTATTTTTCTTTATTTGTGGATGAGATTAGTTGTTATGGTTTCTACTGTATATTACAGCTTATGTATACATACAAGGCCATGTACTTCGTATGTATACAGCTGGCATGTCTACGTTCCTAGTCCTACGTATTTTGGGACTGGGACGTTACATATTTTTGTGGTGGCCCATGCAGGTCTAGTTAAATTGTTTGGTTACTTTACCATACCAAACAAGCCTGCGTATAGGATTAGAAGTCTAGGATCTCATCCACATACTTGACCTCTTTCCTCGATCCCATATTTGAATTACCGTTCGACTCATCAATTGCATCTTGCTTGATTCCTCCTATTATTATTCTTATCTTTCCTTCGTGTTTGCTAGAGATTGACACTACTAGTTAGATATCCCAAACATTATTAGTTTAATTCTTTTAAGTTGGGTAGAATGCTTTATGACCTAGTAATCCCTTTGTCCTTGTGGCCTATATTAGTAAGTTCACTTAGATTCTAGAATTTAGAGGACCCTAACCCATCTAGTCAACCAAGGACTTGGACAAGAAGACTATAGGACGACTGTATAAAGACCATCACAGGACATGACTTAGATCCTTTAGAAGTTCGACTATACTCCCTCTCAATTTTAAACTCTCGTGCCTATATTTTTACTATCTAGACTAATGATGCTAATGTAGCCTAGTTTTTGCAAGCTAAATTCTTTATCAAGCTTGTTCATGACATATGTTATTGGAGGCCTCCGCTAATGTATTGTCTACTCAGAACCGGTGCATGATGGTCTGATCAACCTAGTGCACTTTGGTTCGCTTACATCTATCGTTCTACGTGGATGGGGACATAGCTAAACTTGCCCTCTAGAGTCCCATCCGTGACTGTCTTGGTAACTCTATTTGAATTATTCAGTCGCCTTTGAACCACGTATTCGTATTCGATAACGCCTCCTTCGAACTCTATATTGCTTTCGCCTTCACCTATTTTAGAAGGACGAAGGCGTTACACTAGAACTTTCTCTAGCCATCCTATCGACTATGACCGTTCTCACTCGATGTTGCTATATCTTCATCCTAAACTACTCGTCCTTTTTTCGGCCCTATATTTACTATCATGACCTTCTAATCGCTTAATTTAGGAGTAAAATTAAATTTGTTCTCTTAAATCGTGCCCTCAACCTACTCTCAAAACATATCTCTTTAGGTCTCCCATTTATCCTCTTGATACCATATTACTCCTTGCATGTTATCATGACTAACTTTAACCCTTAATTTTTTAATTGTTGCTTAAAACTCATGACCCTCATTCACTACCCACGATCATACACGTATTATTTTTCTAAGATCTAGATCGGAACTTCTTAGGACATGATTTTGTTGAGCTTTATAATTGATTGTTCCCCACCGATACCCCCTTGTGTCTTTTCATCCTCCTACTAATTCTTAATTTCGAGGACGAAATTCTTTTAAGTTGGGTAGGATGTAAAATCCCTAAATTTTTACTATTTTTTTAGATAAATTTGATACTGATTTTTTTATTTTTGTATATTGTACATCGCGTAGTTGTATTGTACGTCGCGCGTAAAATTTTGTTTTTCGTAATTGCTCGACTAGTACGACTATGTACGAGCGTACATATTTTTGAAAAATATTTTTTTCTATTTTTATAGTTTCGAAATAATATTGATAATAATTATTTTTAGCTATCGTGCCTAAATTTTCAAGTTTATGATTTTAATTATGAAAAGCCTTTCATTTATACAGATATAATAATAAATAATTTTTCTATAAAATGCTATATTAGAAAAGTATATTTATGTAAATATTATTTGGACATACATATATATTTCGTAATTATTTATTAGTTTATTTTTAAATAATAATATAATTTTCAAAATTATTATTATTAGTATTTTTGGAAAATATATTTTGAAATTATTGTGGCGATTTAAATCTTGATTTAATTTTATAAATTTATTTAAATAGTTAAATTAATATATATATTTGAAATTTGATTGATTTTAAACTAAAGGATGGAATTTAATTATATTTAAATTGATTTAGATTTGGATTGAAATTTATTGAATTTGATTTAAAATAAATAGAGAAATTATCTAAAGGGATTTCCAACTACCATAATCCTTATCTAAATAGTAGCTTCCACCTCCTATATAAGGAGAGGCTCATTATTCTCTATTCCATTAATTTTTTCTACCTACAAATGTGTTTGTGCATCGTGTCCGTGCACATCAAGTCATATCCATTCACTTCTTCTATTTTTCATCCAAATTGATTAATGTACTCATTAAAGAAATTCTCTTTTTTCTTCCATCTATTTTCTCTTATCATAAATTTTTACTATCCTTTTACCGATCAACCAAGTCCGTCTATCCTAGTAGTCCTTAAATTTCGAGTACGAAAATTTTCAAAGGTGGATAGATTTGTAACTCATCTTCCCGAAATTATTATTTTTTAAATTATATCTATATATTTTAATTTCGTGTTTAAAAGTAATTTTCGTAGAAATTTTGTAAAAGATATTTTGTGATTACTTTTGTTACCAAACACTAGTTTTAAATTAATGGTTTGAAATAATGTTTCTAAAAAAAATGGTCTCGAATTTTTTATTTGAAATATAAAATATGTTTTTATTATTTTTGGTCTTCTAAAAATTGGTTTTTAAAAAAATGAGCGATAAAAGTTTTTTTTTGTTTGTCTATTTATTTTAAATAACGATTTGGATTTATAAAAGTAAGTTTTATAATATTTAATGACATCGAGTATTATTTTGATATGTTAATCAGTTATTTGATTATATTTGAATTTATTTAAATTATCTTGATGGTTATCAACTATGCTTTAAATTATGTTGATAATTTAAATATTGTTTAAAATACTTACGATGACTAATTGGAGCATTACGATTTGTCTAATCTAGATTTAAAATATTATTTGATTAAATGATTTATTTATTATTTGATTTAAATTATTTTGATAAATATTAGATATTATTTTAAAGTTATTATGTTGAGTTTGATTTGGATTTGGATTCATATGATTTGAATTATTTGATAATATAGAATAATTCTTAAAGTTATTATGGTGATCATTTAAAGGATTGCAATCAAATTGATTTATTTTTTAAATAATTTATTTGATTTAAATTTATGGGAAGATTTATCCATTAGAAATTCTTATCCTATTGGAATCATATCTAGCATTAATTAGATCGTTTTTTATTTAAATCAAATCCTATCTAATTTAGGAGATAAATTTGAAATAAATACCTATATAAACCCAATACATCCCCCTTCTATCAGCCATAATTAGAAATTATTTTTAGTCCAATAGAAACTCTAAAATTCGTCATTAGAATTCAGCCCCACTTTTTAGCAGCAAGAGCAACTTGGAACGACGATATCTCCTAGCTCCGAACTCCGTTTCGCCTCCAGTTTTTTTTAAAAGAAGCATATCGAGGTAAGGTTTCCAAAAACATATTTTAATAGACAAAATATATTCTGTAGATTTTTACAAAACTGTTTGAGTATCTAGTGTCCCAAAAATAAACGTGTTTCAGTATTTTTGCGATTTTTCGGGAGATTCCGGAAACGAAAATGCGATCCGTTTAGTTTTTCGGAAAGCTAATACAAAACCAATACCATATCCTAACTTCAGAATTTATTAAATAAATATAATAGGTGCAGTATTAATTATAATTAGATAATAGACTATTTTCAGCATCTAAAGTTGTTCCTGCACCTTCCTCTTTGTGCGCTGCTGTTGATTCGTCGCCAGGACATCATCTTACCTCACTCGGACATCAGGCAAGATACCTTGCCTTTACTGTTTAATTTTTTGCTTAATATCATGCATGTTTTATTTCTTGTTCTTTTTGAAAAATCCTTCAGAAGCTTTTTGTAAAAAGAATGTTTTTCATAAACATAGGTCATTTGTAAAAGAATATGATGGTTTTGAAAAACGTTTTCGGATAGCCTATTTGCCAGTACGACTCGGTGTACAATGTATTCCTAGACTCAATAAAATGAAAAATTATATAGCGTAACAGGAAGTACATTCTGAATGGCAAACAGCTTCGAAACAGCTTCGGTCTTGAACATAGTAAATATCCATTGTTGAGCAGTGTCCAAAACGTCGTAGGTAAACATCTGAGTTGACTTGCAATTATATCGAGACAGAGTTTGATCAATTATTAAAATCAGGTTTGACCATGACCAATGGTCCAACATCTTCCAATTATGATAAATAAGTTAGTTTTTTTATTTAATTATATGAGTCATCATACTCCAAATAACTTCCACTTCAACTGCATATAAACATAAGAACTTTTTTCCTTTACTTTCAACATTCGTCCAAAACGAAACCCTTTTTTTTACTTTCATATTTTTCAATTCCATCAACCAAACAACTTTTGGAAAGTCAAGATTTACGCATACGCATCGCATACGCAAACTCAATTTTTTCAGTTTCACATTTCTACACTTTTGTGCAACCAAATAGTCCCTTAAACTAACAAAGACTGAGAGGAGAACACTACAAAATATATCAAAATAGTAACAAGTTGTCGTAGCTATATTGACAATTGGTTGCTAAACTGTAATAAAGACTCAAAATTTTGTTTCTAGTTCAAATGTCGTTGTTCATTTTCCGTCGATGACCCATTGCTAGATCGACTAATTACGAACGAAAATAGTGAAAAAATCTAGTGACAGAATTGCGACTGAACTTTTTGTCACTAAAATAACGACTAACTTAGCGATGAAAATAGCGACTGTCTGTGGTACTTTGTGTATTAGACAAAAACTTTATCAGTTGGTGACTAATATTAGTCGTTGATCCATCACGTCATTGCTATTCTGCACTGACTGAAACTTTTCAGTTTTTTGTCCTGTATCCATCATTAGTCAGTTGTTTCGTCGCTAACTTTTTTAAAAATCATATCCATACACATATCTAACACACACACACACACACACACACACACACACACACACACACACACACACACACACACATATCCAATTGTCACGACCCGCTCCCGAATAATCGGACACGAGTCGAACATGCCCAGCCTTCGTCGTTAGACACGACGAAGTAAGCTGTACCAAGCTAGGGAAAACTAACCCGATAAACATGAAAGTATAGAATCACAGCATCTAAAAACGTATCCCAGAATGATCACCATAATCCACAATTCTATGTATATAAATGTACGAGTCATCAAGAATGAAATGTACATGAATTCTAAAGACAATATCTAAGAGTAAAGCTAATAGTCTAAACCTGAAACCTCAAGCTAAGCCTCATCCTGCTCAGCTAAATCCTGGACTCTGGCCCATAGAGTAGAACAATGTCCTGCAAGCATACCTGCAATATATCCTATTCAGGAGCGGAGCAAGTACAGTTCTAGGTAATGAACAAGACATCATGATATGAAAGTACGAGGAAACATGGAAAGTACATGAAAGAACATATGAATAAGTACATAAAAGAAACAGTGTGTAAAGTACATGAAAGAACATGGTATGTAAGAACATGAAAGAACATGATATGTAAGTACCTGAAAGAACATGATATCATGGAATCACAGGAAATAAGTACAAGGTATATCTCCTGTATGTGTGTACTATATTTGAAATATAACTAAGTATGTGACCGGCTAGGGATAAGCACATGAAAGCACATGAATGGTACGGCTTAGGACCCGCGTGCACGATGCGGGGT
This sequence comes from Iris pallida, assembly GCA_029216955.1. Taxonomy (NCBI): domain Eukaryota; kingdom Viridiplantae; phylum Streptophyta; class Magnoliopsida; order Asparagales; family Iridaceae; genus Iris; species Iris pallida. The sequence goes on along the minus strand of JANAVB010037819.1, from coordinate 19,680,520 downwards.
CTAAGCTAAACACACCTGAGTTGTTTCTTGGGATTGGTCACATAGATAGTATATTTCCCCACCCCAGGTACAAGTAGTAAGAAGAAGGAACATGAGCACCAGAAAGTACATGACATGTTGCAATGTGTCAATCAAGAAAGCACAGGATATAATGAAATGCACAAGACCGTAGAGTGTACTTGCCTTGCTCCAGGAAAGTACAAGTAGGCAAATGAGCTGGATGATCTCCTGTTAATAATGGTTACAAGTTGGTTAAGTTCTAAACTATCAGTTGCTATATTATTACTATTTACTCTACTTACTAATGAAAACTAATGTCTAATGAATCTAACTAGCAACTGCAGGAAGTATTCTTATTAGCTATCAATAAAAGTTAACCAGTTTTAAGAAGAGTAATTCTAGTTTTAATAATAAAACTGATTAATCAAAAAGGGCTGTCTTTCTCTGGAAAGACAGTTTTTGGTTATGAATTTTATTACCAGAATTTAGTAAAAACCTTTTTAAACATAAAGAACTCAACTTCTGAAATTCATTTGCAAAGTTAGACTGAAAGTAAAACAAAAGAAAAATTATTTAATTTAAATTGTAAATTTACTGCTACAGTCCAACCAGTCTATTGGCCTAAGTTCTGGCCCAACAACCCAACTCAGTCCAAAACACTAATGTTCCTAGCTTCCTGCCATAAAGTCGAGCACAGAACCAAACTCAAAACTGGCCCAACACTACAATTCCTATGGCCAGCCCCCACACACACAAACATATACAAAATATTACAACCCAGTGGGCTGATCCAGCCCACTCCATAATTACAAATAAAACAATTAGATTATGAATAATAATAATAACTGAATATTTAGCTAGCCCAACTAAAGCCCAACGCAAGCCCAACTCAAGCCCAACTCAAGGTTCAGCCCATCAATAGTCCAACAGCAGGTACAACACGTTCACAGGGTCATCTCCTTCGTATTCGACACGAACATCGGACACAACAGCAGGTACGACACGGTCAGGGTACAACAACAGGTACAACACCAAAGTTCAACAGCAGGTACTCGCCAAGCAGTGATTAAAGTATACTCCAACCGTCCAATCCAGACACGACACCAAGTCCAAACCGACACGAACACCCAGAGTAGCTCGAACAGAAAGAAATAAGGGTTACTAAAAAGTAAACAACTTCCATCACAGAAGAAATGAATATAATCATGCATGCAGTGTCCGACACAAGAGTGTCAGGACACAAGATCTCAGTCTTCAGAAATGAACCCAAATTCTCAGATCTACAAGTTCTGTGAAGAACTTGTCTCGATTTCCCAGATCTGAGTTTTTTAAAACCCATAAATCTAATCGATTATGCACACATAATAACAGATCTCTAATGATCTCAAAGAAAAATGCTCAGATCTACTGATCTATCACAGATCTGCAAGGAAGCAGAACAACTTCGAGATCCAGACAAAATTACTAGATCCAGCATAGATCTTCAATAACAAAGATCAATCTACAGAATCCATAGCAGATCCATAGATCCCCACACATACACAAAATTAACAGAATCGATCTACAAGATCTAGCCATAAGTTATGAAGAACACCATAGATCTATAAGCATGCGAACGATCTACAAAGATTTCATCACTGATCTTAAGGATCTCAGAAATATTTTCAAGATCAACACTGAATCGAAATGATTCTCGAAACTTCAGTCAAGTTCATCATAGATCCGTGGATCTCAGAGATCTCCTCGAGATCTCATCATAGATCTCTGCAAAAAGGAAAGGCAACGGTCAGATCTAGAGATCTGACATAGATCTACGAACAGAAGGCTAGGGTTTACCCTCAAGAAGTCGAAGCCTCGAAAGCTCGCCGGAGAAGAAGAGAAAGGGTCGGTTCTGGAAAGGGAAGCTCTGTCGAAGCAACGCCTAGGCGTCGAGAGAAGCTCGCCTAGACTCAGCCATCGTCTTTATCGCCATCGCTATCGGGGTAGTCGTCTTCAACAGGGTCGAAGTCGCCTCGTCAGGATCGAAGTCGCCGCTCCGCTCAGGTCGTCGCCACCATCAAGGTCGCCGTCGCCATCGAGGTCGCCGGCAGGACTGGGGAACCCGAGGGTCGGCGGAGAACTTTCGAGAACGACGGAAGACTCGAGAAACTGGTGGAGGAACCGAGGAGTTAGGAAAAGAATTGAATGCGCTGCTCTCTCTCTCTCCTGAATCGATTTAATAAGGAAAGGAATGGAATTTAACAAAAACCACCCCCCGCAATCGGCATATAAGCAAAAACACCCTCCCCCTTTTCACTAATTCCGTTTTAGCCCCTCCGCTCAAAAACTTTTACAAAGAAACCCTCTGCCTTTTCATAATTACATAAAGTATATAAAAACAGTTTTTTTTAAAATAAGGAAAACAACTAAAAAGTTGTTACAACAACTTCCCAATTTGAAAAGTTGCCCAGAATTAATTTCCTCCAAAATATTTTTAAATTATAAACTGAATTTAATTTATTATTGAAACTAGTAATAACAAGAACACAATTTTATAGAAATTGAATTTATTTTTATTTTTAGAAAACTGGGAGGTGGAGTTACACCAATACAAATAGATAAAAACACACACATCCACATAATATCCAACACATGAGTACAATATAATACACACATCCAATATCCAACACGGTACAACTATAATACAACATTTTAAATAAATATGTCTCAAAATATATCACAAAATATCAGCTTGTAGGTGGGGATGGTGGTTGCGACGACTGGTGCTGTTGGCTACGCATGATGTTAATCATAAATGTAACCAAGGTTTGCTGCTAGCCCCAAGAAAGACAAGAGCAGGAGGCGAAGGAGTGGCAGGAGCAACCACAAGAGCAGGAGGCGAAGGAGTAGCAGGAGCAACCGCCAGAGGAGCTTACTGAGTCACCGGAGGAGGAGCTAGCATCACGAAGCATGTCATGTAGAAACCCTCCTAGAAAGTTTTCAGCCTACATCATTGCCACCTAGGATAGAAATGGTGATAGAAATCACCATTGGGAGAAGTTTTTTCTAAAATGGATTTCTTCCATAGAAATAGGGAAGATAGAAACCCCCATTGGAGATGGTCTTATGCAGCAGCAGGCATGACATGCTTTACCTGTGTAACCGGCACACAGGGCCCTCTGCCGGCACAAATGTCTTGATTTTTGTGTCGGGGATGAATTCTCTCTGTACCCCCCTCTTTCCCAAATTATTTTATTTATTATTTTTCTAGTATTTTTAAATTTTAGAAATCATTATTTTTTAATATATTACTGATTAATTATAAAACTTCATAAATTTTTATAAATGAGATATTTGTTTAGTAATTATTTTAGAAAGATTTTTAAAAGAAAAATTCTAGCAATTAGTTGAAGTGCTCTCCAAAATTCTAACCACCTTTTGTAACTAATTTTCTAACAAACGGAATAACCTCTAACAAACTTTTGTTTCCATTTTGCAATAAGGCTAAATATTTATATGTTTTTTTGTTGTTGTTGTAAAATACAAGTTTCTTTCCCATTTTCTATTTATACCAAGTCTCATCTCTCTCGCTCATTCTTCTGTCTAAACTCAAGGGAACAGAGCTCGGTTCCTTTCCCCACTCTTCATTTCCCCTAAATCCCCAAACCCTAACCCTAGTTTCGTGGAGAGCCGGCCATGGGCTGGCGATCGTCCACTCAGTGACGGTGACGGTGAGCTGCGGCGGTCAGTTGATCGTCTTCTCCGGCGATTGCGCACGATCTTCTCGGCGACTCTTCTTCCGCGGTCGGCGAGCTTCCTCGGCGATGGCTCCGCGAGTTCTCTTCATCCAGTGACGACTTCCGAAGCGACGAAGATCGATCTGGTTCGTTCCCGACGACCAGACCTTCCTCGAGCGACGGCGCCACTTGTTTCCGGCAACGACGTTCATCTCCGGCGACCTGACGTTTCTCCTCCGCCGCAAGCTCGACGCCACCAGCTGTGCTTCAGAACTCCAGAATGAAGATCAGCGGTGAGTTCTCCTCGTTCTTATTCTGTTTCTCGTGTTTCTTCTCCTCAGGTACCGGGTTGGGACTGCAGGTGTTGGCGGGACTTTTTGGTTTTGTTTTGTTAAACACTATTTCATTAATTGGGTTGTATAGGCTTGAGTCGATTACATTACTGGGTTATTCATTCAAGTTTTGGTGTATTCAAAAAAGAGGGGGGGAGCTGCCAGTGTATTTCTACTTCTTTGAACTGGTTGCAGTAGGGGCTGAGTGTCTGTAGGATTGATTGGGTTTTGTACGATTTTTGCTAAGTTTGTTGCAGGGTTTTTGCTGGGTTTAAGCTTGTGTTCTATTTTGCTGTTGTGTGTATTCAAATGGGTTGTGTATCGAAGTGTAGTTGATGGCAGTAGCAGACCATAGCCATGTGCCTATCTTGGCTTGGAAGATGTTGAGGAGCTTCTATTTGGCTCCAGTAATGGAGTATTGATTGTTGCTGAAGCAATGAAGGTTTGCAGGCTTAGGAAGTTGGGGATTTGGATTTAGGGTCTGTATTGAGCTAAGCCAGTAGGTTGGGTTGCTTGATGGATTTAATTGAATGGGCTCACTTCAGTTGGTTATTAGTAATGTTGGGCTGTGGGCTTCAAGCCCAACAATTTAAATTGCTTTTACATTTTGTATATATCTTACTTATGGGCTGGGTTAGGCCAGAGGTTTAATATAGGCTTTTAGTTTATATGTATATATACATACTTATATGTGTAGCATTATTTTATATCTAATTTCTAGTTATGATTGTAAATTGTAGATAATATTATCTATGCTCTCAAAGAGAAATATATGTTTAATGTAGTTATAGTAAATAATTTCTAAAACATTTTTAAATAGGTATGTATAATAATTGTAAAGTATTGTAGGAGTTAAATATTTCCAATTATTGATTTATGAAACAAGAAAAAAAAAATTATTTTCAAAGTTCTAGTTATTATTATTTTCCTAAAAACTATTTTCTTGCTAGCTTATCTATATATTTGACTAGTAGGATTATATTACTAACCTCTAGTTAGCTGGTAGCTATATCTATAGTTAAGCTTATGGTTAGCACTAGTTAGCTAGTATGTAATAATTAGCTTGATAGTTAGCAAATTGGCTAGTGAGATGTCATTGTTAGAATCTAACTAATTCTTACCATATTCTAGGTGGAAACATTTGGATATTGATTTGCAAGGACAAAGGCAAGTACACTGTCACGCCCTAGAACCAGAATACCGGAGAGCGGGGGAGTGACTCAGCCAGCTATGTATTACGGGTAGATGAATACCGTACAATACGATCAATGCTGTCTAAAAGACGAGGGGGTGCATACTACATGAAAGTCTCACTAGAGTTGCTCAACATCTATTGTCTCAATCATTCAAACAAGAAACAATAATAGAGAACATGTAAGATAAAGCAGTAAGGCGTCCCAAACGCTCCGTCAAAATGTTCTTGAGCTCTGGCTGTACAAAACATAGCCAGATGACATGGCAAGGTGTACACAATTGTTATCAGCTGCAGTCTGATTTAGTTACAATTATGTAAAGTAAGTGCAAGACATTCCGACCAACATATCGGTGCCAAACGAAAATAAGTAAAGTAAGTAGTAAAAACGAGCAGGGAAGTAAGGAACCCACTCGTGTCCTCTTGCAATCATCCCTCTAGTATTGACCATCTTGGAGGTAGAAGTAAGCTGAGTCCTCGGGAACTGGTTCTAAATCTGGCCATGCAAAACTAGAGAGGTTGGACCTCTAATAGCAAGTATCATAAGGAAGCACGACATGAGAATTAAAACCAGTGATAAGAGTTAAGAATATAATAATAAGTCTCCGCTTGCTACTGAGATTCACATAATATCACGACACTTCAAACCAACTTCCCAACCAAACAAGGACAGAAGTTGACCCGTCATGTCCTGACATTCTAATCATCTCAGTAGTTAATAGAGTTGGTACAGTACACAAACAAATCAATTTAAACGGCCATACAACTACTACGGCTTGCTACTGTAAGTTCCAAGTTGTCTTGAAAATATGCAATAGGGAATTCCTCAGTTCTTACAATATACAAGCAAGGCTAGTCTACCCAATAATCAATTACGCCAATCATGAATTATACGAATCCCAGCGGGACGTCCGTCATTAATATACAGTAAATATATGTGCAGATACCGCTCCCTGCCTATGTGGCAGATTTGTAGTATCTGTGGGAACCAGCCGGCATGTCGGAACACTAATTGTCCAAAGATGGCTGCCATGTAAGAACTCGGAAATCTATTCTCTCCATGCAATCGTTATTTTTATTTAGCTTAGTGGTCCCTATGTTAACTGAACTCTCATGCCGTGGATCATGATCATTCTGAATGAGTACTTCCGTATAAAGTACGATATGTATAACTCTACAACGATACCCGTGCGGTTAGGTTGTAGGTCTTACATAGCGTAATACAATAATCAAACCTAGCCACGGAATAATCATGTCTTGACCGTAAGGTACACATGCTGCCTTTATAGAAAACAAGTTGAAGTCTGCACGTGTCCATATGCCAATGTTCGGGATCGGCCAGTCGATCACAATGGTTCATGGTTAACATGAACGTGTCTCATTCAATTTCAATAAGACGACTAGCCAGTCTCTTAGTTCCAACTAGGAACGCATGATCAATCATTTAGTCAAGGTAACAATCAATCTCAATTCGTGATAAGGCGTGAAAGTCAATCTAGCATTTAGTATGGTCGAGCCTATAACCCTCAGGGTTAAGTTCCAGTCATTATGAACCAATCGAGACACAGGGCACATTCCATATAACAATCTGTATTAAAAATATTAACATATCATGATTATATCGAGTTCATGTCAAAAGGCGTAAGGATAAAATAAGGGATGCCATGTACGCCAAAGGGGTACGCTCAATGAATTACGCGTAAAAAAAATTTACGCGTGAAGGAAGTTTACGCGTGAAGGAATAAAGCTTACGCGTAAAAGGAATACGCTCAATAAAGGAATAAAGTTGCGCGTAAAAACTCGTCTTACGCCAAGCCAGAAGAGTACGCGTAAAGAATAGAGTTACGCATAAAAACTCGTACACGTAAAGAATAACGTTACGCGTAAAACATTGTATGCGTAAAATAATATCTTTACGCATGAAACGTTGTACGCGTAAAATAATATCATTACGCGTAAAGGAGTACGCGTAAAAGGGAATTCATTACGCGTAAAGGAGTACGCGTAAAAGGGATACGCATAAAAAGGGAATTCATTACGCATAAAGGGGTACGCCAAACCAGAATAGACTTGCTTAAACCAGATTCATGCTGACACGAATGATCGTGGGCGTAGAGCTCGATATTACGCGGACACGTAAAAACGTGGGCATAAAGAACCTCCAAAACTCCAACTTCATGAGACCTTCAGTCTAAACGTGAGCGTAGAGAATCTCAACAACCAGGAATGATCAAACTTGAAAATAAGGGAGTTTGACAGATCAAGACCCAAGAAAAATCAGAAATGCAACAAACTTAGATCTACAAGAAATAAACCATAGAAATTAAAAATGCTAAGTACTAAAGTGTCTTAGGATCTCGTGAGGAAGAAAATGGAACAACGAAGGTGGAGTTCCTCCATGAAGCAAGTTGTACTTGCCTAAGCTCTTGGTAGGTGGAGAGAGTTATGAGGAAGAAAAAGAGTAAATGAAAATAGGAAGTAATGAAGAGAGAGAAAGGGTTGGGGCTTTAAATGGAGATGGTGGTAGGTAGGTGGGGTTGGTCGGGTTCATGATGAACCACCGAAATTCGAAAATAAACCAACCCAAGCCGAACCCAAGAGCAAAGCAAAAGCAGAAAATAAAGTATAAAAAAATAATTAGTGTGAAATTAAAGGAATTAACTACAGAACAAATGCATGATAAACATTAAATAAATACATTCAAGAGTACACGTATTAAAATACACATTCTGGGAACGGGGAGTGACATCTCTACCCTCCTTAGAAAAATTTCGTCCTCGGAATTTCAAGTCCAAGCAGGATAGAAACATCAGAGCTAAACTAATCCAAGTACAAGTAATTTTAGCGAGCAAGCAATCATCTTACGATATCAATAGCAAGCAATATATCTATATTTATCAATCTACGTCATCAAGCAATTTATACTCATAGGGCGATAAGCATGAGGAGTCAAGACAATCAAGGTACACGGAAAGAAATATACCCTGTGAGTCAAATAGGTGCGGATACCGTGATCGGATATCATCCTCACGTTCCCACGTTGACTCTCCTAAGGAGTGATGGCCCCAAGCAACACGGACAAGGCTAATTGTTCGGTTCTTGAGTATCTTCTCCCTTCGGTCCAAAATGAACACAGGCTGTTCCTCGTAAGACAGGTTGGTACCAACAACCAGCTCATAATGATCGAGGATATGGCTTGGGTCCGATACATACCTACGCAACTGAGATACATGAAACACATCATGCACCTCTCGTAACGAAGGTGGAAGGGATAAACTATAAGCAACATCGCCTACCCTATCAAGGATAGCAAATGGGCCTACGTATCGCGGACTCAACTTCCTGCGAACGCCAAATCTAATGACCCCACGAGTAGGTGAGATCCGCAAGAACACGTGGTCCCCAACAGAAAATTCTAGCGGCCTACGATGCTGGTCTGCCCAATGACGATGCCGATCTTGCGCAACTCGAAGTCGCTCCCTAATCCCCTTAACCACTTCAACCGTCTGGACAATCATCTCTGGGCCTAACATCTTTCTTTCCTCGATATCATCCCATGCCAGTGGCGACCTACACTTCTTACTATATAGTGCTTCGAATAGCGCCATCTGGATACTGGCTTTGATAACTGTTGTTGTACAAAAATTCGACTAAGTGCAGGTGACTCTCCCAAGACCCTCCAAAATCTAGGGTGCAAGCTCGTAACATATCTTCTAAAGTCTGAATTGTTCTTTCTGATTGCCCGTCTGTCTGTGGGTGGTAAGCCGTACTAAATCTTAACTTGGTACCCAGGCTATGATGTAAGCTCTTTCAGAAATATGATATAAAACGGGTATCTCTATCTGATACAATACTGATAGGGACCCCATGCTGCCTGACTATCTGCTGCATATACAACTCTGCCAACTTTTCTGTAGATTGCTCCACTCTAAAAGGAAGAAAATGTGCCACTTTCGTAAGCCGATCCACTATCACCCAAATAGCATCTTTATCACTTGGTGATCTCGGTAAACCGGTCACAAAGTCCATTGTGATATGCTCCAATTTCCATTCCGGGATAGGAAGCGGTTGTAATAATCCAGCTGGCCTCTGTTGTTCTACCTTTACTTGCTGACATATTAAGCAACGAGAAACGAATCTAGCTATCTCCCTCTTCATTCCGTTCCACCAGAAGTGCTGCTTGATGTCTCTGTATATTTTGGTCCCTCCGGGGTGTATAGAATATTGAGAACTGTGGGCTTCTGACATAACCTCCTGTCTGATATCTCCACTTGGCACACACAGACGTGATCCAAATCTAAGTGTACCATCTTCATGAATTTTTATCTCCTTCCTGAGTCCTGACTCACATTCTGTCCTAAGCTTCTGAATCCTTGGGTCCCGTGCCTGAGCTGCCTTGATCCTGTCTATCAAGTCGGATTGAACTCGTAGATATGCTAGAATTCCTATATCACTAGGAAGTATAACCTCGATGCCCATCTCCTGAAGGTCTTCTAAAATGTGCTTTTGTGATGTCAACATAAATGCGTCGCCTCTCCTGCTAAGAGCGTCTGCTACCACATTAGCCTTGCCTAGATGATACTGAAGCTCTATGTCGTAATCCTTGATCAACTCCAACCATCTTCTCTGTCTCATGTTCAGTTCCTTCTGAGTAAAGATGTACTTCAGACTCTTGTGGTCTGTGTACATGTCCACTCGATCACCGTACAAGTAATGCCTCCATAGCTTCAAAGCAAATACTACTGCTGCCAACTCCAAGTCATGAGTCAGATAATTCTTCTCGTGGTCTCGAAGTTGCCTAGATGCATACGCTATAACCTTCCCATGTTGCATTAGGACACACCCAAGTCCCTTTCCTGACGCATTACAATATATAGTAAAACCTCTGGGTCCAACCGGTAATGTAAGAATAGGTGTCGATATCAACTTCTGCTTCAAATTCTCAAATGATGCCTGGCACTCTGCCGACCAAATGAATGGCACATCCTTTCGTGTCAAGCAGGTCATGGGTGCTGAAGTCTTGCAAAGTCTGATACGAACCTTCTGTAATATCCTGCCAATCCCGACCAACTTTGCACATCTGCTACGGTCTTGGGTATTGGCCAACTCTCTACTGCTTCAAGCTTCTTGGGATCCACTGCTACTCCAGCCCCTGATATGATGTGTCCCAAAAATGAAATACGATATGTCCAAAACTCACACTTGCTGAGCTTGGCATACAACTGGTTCTCTCTCAGAACCTGTAACACTTTCTTGAGGTGATCTTCATGCTCTTCTTCACTAGCTAAGTATACAAGGATGTCGTCGAGAAACACAACGACAAATTGATCTAAGTACAACATAAAAATGCGGTTCATTAAATCCATAAATATTGCTGGAGCATTGGTCAAACCAAACGGCATTACTAAGAATTCGTAATGTCCATACTTCGACCTGAATGCTGTCTTGGGAATATCCTCTTCTCGAACTCTAACTTGATGATACCCTGACCGAAGATCTATCTTGGAAAAAACTCTAGCTCTGTTCAAGTGATCAAACAAGTCGTCGATCCTTGGTAGTGGGTACTTGTTCTTTACTGTTGCCGCGTTGAGCTTTCTGTAGTCAATGCACAATCTTGATGACCCATCCTTCTTCCCTACAAGTACCACTGGTGCTGTCCATGGTGATTCGCTAACTCGAATAAATTTTTTCTCCTTCAATTCCTCTATGTGCTGATATACCTTGGCCTGCTCTGAATCTGCCATTCTGTAAACTCGAACTGATATCGGTTTAGTTTCAGGTGCCAATTCTATACTGAACCCAACATCCCTAACCGGTGGTAGACCTGAAAGTTCTTCGAAAAATACATCAAGAAACTCTTCAACTACCTTTGGGACTAGAACTTCTTCCATTGCCGTTACTACTCCTTGTTTATGCTGGTATGCCTCTGATCTGACTAAGGTAAACTGCTTCATGCCTGGAATATTAAAAGATACACTTCCTCTACGACAATCTATTGTCGCATGACTGTCTTTCAGCCAGTCCATGCCTAAGATAACGTCAAAATTTCTAACAGAAAATTCTATCATCCTGGCGGGTAAGGAATGCCCGCAAACTACAACTCTACATGCTAGAATGACTCTACTAACTCCTACGAGCCCATTACCAGTGAGTATATTCAACCTCCTGATAATGCCTCAAATTCCATTCCTAGTCGTGTCGTAAATTGTGCAGATATAAATGAGTGTGATGCTCCCGAATCAAACAATGCTACTGCGGGATATGAGGAGACGAGAATGTTACCTGCCACAACATTTTTCGATGCCAATGCCTCTTCTAAGGACAGGTTGAATTCCTGCCCTCGGCCTCCTTGTTGGTTCCTATGCTACGGCCTAGCTTGGTGTTGCTGCTGGCCCCTGCCTTAGCGATGTTGGGGTGGTCTTTGTTGTTGCTGCTGCATCGGCGGTCCCTGCTGCCGAAACATCTGAGCCTGTGACATGAATGGGCGTTGTGCTAACGATCTCACTGCTACCGCTGGTCCTTGATACTGTCCTGCCCCTGGTGCTGCAGCGCAGGAAATTGTTGCACAGGTCCTCCTGACCTCGAATTCATAGGACAGGTGGAAACCCGATGATCTGGACTTCCACATATCAAACACTGTCCGTTCAATGCCCGACACACACCTCTAGTGTATCCTGCCTTCCCACAATAGGTGCAGCCCACTGGGGGTTGCTGGTTCTTCCTCTGTTGTTGCTGCTGCTGTCTTGTTGGTGGTGCTGGCCCTCGCATCGCCACATCGTGAATGCGAACGCCAGGGGATGGTGCTGTTATTCGGGGCGCTACTCCCCCTCCTCCTTCAACCTGATTGTGAGATGTCTTCTGACCTCCAGTCCTTGCTGTGATCCTCTGGATGGTGATCTCATGCCTTCGGGTTGCCGTCAGCACCTCATCGAAATTCTGGTAGTTGTGCCCCTCTATCAATTGCAAGAGCTCAAGATGAAACCCTTGCTGAAACCTCATAGCCCTCTGGCTCTCCGTTGCTACCATCTCCGGGGCGAACCTACTCAGTCTGCTGAACTCTGCTGCATAAGCATCCACTGTCTTGCCAGCCTGCTTGAGGTTGATAAATTTCTGTTGTAGCTCAAACTACGCCACAACTCCATAGTACTTCGTCTTGAATCTCGCAGTAAAATCATCCCAAGCAACAGGACGTCTGATGCCCACTTCTTCTGATTCCCACCGATCACGTGCGAGGTCCTGAAGTAACAGCTTCACTTGATCTACACGTTCCTCCATCGGTACCTTAGCCACTGTGAAAAAAGCTTCGATGTCCTTAAGCCATGCATCTGCTGAAATGGCATCTTCCGTGCCCTCGAAACGACGGGAGTTGTACTTGCAAAATCTGGTCGATACTCCTGAATCTGTCCTCACCCCTCTTTCCAAAGCCGTCTGCAATCCTTGGTTGAGTAATACATTCTGATCTTACAGTTGAGTGTGCATACGTTGCTGGGCCAACATCTAATGTTGCTGAGTAGCCATCATCCCTCTAATGATCTCCAGAAGGGCTGGTGTGTCTACTTCCACGGGGGTTGGTGGAACTGTTGGTGGTGTTGGAACCTCCGGATACTGCGGTCCAATTGTTGGTTCCACTATCACCTCTTCTTGGATGTTCTCTTGAGGTAGCACTGGCCTTTGTTGCTGACCAGCATGGTCATGTTGTTCATGTTGCCCTTATTGTTGTTGTCCAGCTCTGACAGATGCGGACGAGGTGCCCCTAAGAAAAGGGACAAGAGAGCAATCAAACGATCGGACATGAAAGATCAATGAAGTTAAAGGATACTGGAATGTCAAGCTAGGGTCGAGAGTAACGAATCATGAGATCAAGGAGAAACTTGTGTGATTGAGACATCCTATAAATTAAAACACCCCACAAGTCTGAAATCAGACCTGTATGGGCCACCACTAAAACCTTGTCACGCCCCAGAACAAGAATACCGGAGAGCGGGGGAGTGACTCAGCCAGCTACGTATTACGGGTTGATGAATACCGTATAATACGATCAATGTTGTCTAAAAGACGAGGGGGTGCATACTACATGAAAGTCTCACTAGGGTTACTCAACATCCATTGTCTCAATCATTCAAACAAGAAACAATAATAGAGAATATATAAGATAAAGCAGTAAGGCGTCCCAAACGCTCCGTCAAAATGTTCTTGAGCTCTGGCTGTACAAAACATAGACAGATGACATGGCAAGGTGTACACAATTGTTATCAGCTGCAGTCTGATTTAGTTACAATTATGTAAAGTAAGTGCAAGACAGTCCGACCAACATGTCGGTGCCAAACGACAATAAGTAAAGTAAGTAGTAAAAACGAGCAGGGAAGTAAGGAACCCACTCGTGTCCTCCTGCGATCATCCCTCTAGTATTTACCATCTTGGAGGTAGAAGTAAGCTGAGTCCTCGGGAACTGGCTCTAAATCTGGCCATGCAAAACGAGAGAGGTTAGACCTCTAATAGCAAGTACCACAAGGAAGCACGACATGAGAATTAAAACCAGTGATAAGAGTGAAAAATATAATAATAAGTCTCCGCTTGCTACTGGAATTCACACAACATCATGACACTTCAAACCAACTTCCCAACCAAACAAGGGCAGAAGTTGACCCGTCATGTCCTGACATTCTGATCATCTCAGTAGTTAACAGAGTAGGTACAGTACACAAACAAATTAATTTAAATGGCCATGCAACTACTACGGCTTGCTACTGTAAGTTTCAAGTTGTCTTGGAAATATACAATAGGGAATTCCTCAGTTCTTACAATGTACAAGCAAGGCTAGTCTATCCAATAATCAATTGCGTCAATCATGAATTAGACGAGTCCCAGCGGGATGTCCGTCATCAATATACAGTAAATATATATGCAGATACCACTCTATGCCCGTGTGGCAGATTTGCAGTATCTGTGGGTACCAGCCGGCATGTCAGAAACACTAATTGTCCAAAGATGGCTGCCATGTAAGAACTCGGGAATCCATTCTTTCCATGCAATCGTTATTTTTATTTAGCTTAGTGGTCCCTATGTTAACTGAACTCTCATGCCGTGGATCATGATCATTCTGAATGAGTACTTCCGTACAAAGTACGATATGCATAACTCTACAACGATACCCGTGCGGTTAGGTTGTAGGTCTTACATAGCGTAATGCAACAATCAAACCTAATCATGCCTTGACCGTAAGGTACACATGTTGCCTTTATAGAAAATAAGTTGAAGTCTGCACGTGTCCATATACCAATGTTCGGGATCGGCCAGTCGATCACAATGGTTCATGGTTAACATGAACGTGTCTCATTCAATTTCAATAAGACGACTAGCCAGTCTCTTAGTTCCAACTAGGAACGCATGATCAATCATTTAGTCAATGTAACAATCAATCTCAATTCGTGATAAGGCATGAAAGTCAATCTAGTATTTAGCATGGTCGAGCCTATAACCCTCAGGGTTAAGTTCCAGTCATTATGAACCAATCGAGACACAGGGCACATTCCATATAACAATCTGTATTAAAAATATTAACATATCATGATTATATCGAGTTCATGTCAAAAGACGTAAGGATAAAATAAGGGATGCCATGTACGCCAAAGGGGTACGCTCAATGAATTACACGTAAAGGAAATTTACGCGTGAGGGAAGTTTACGCGTGAAGGAATAAAGCTTACGCGTAAAAGGAATACGCTCAATAAAGGAATAAAGTTGCGCGTAAAAACTCGTCTTACGCTAAGCCAGAAGAGTACGCGTAAAGAATAGAGTTACGCGTAAAAACTCGTACACGTAAAGAATAACGTTACGCGTAAAACATTGTATGCGTAAAATAATATCTTTACACGTGAAACATTGTACGCGTAAAACAATATCATTACGCGTAAAGGAGTACGCGTAAAAGGGAATTCATTACGCGTAAAGGAGTACGCGTAAAACGGATACGCGTAAAAAGGCAATTCATTACGCGTAAAGGGGTACGCCAAACCAGAGTAGACTTGCGTAAACCAGATTCACGCTGACACGAATGTTCGTGGGCGTAGAGCTCGATATTACGCTGACACGTAATAACGTGGGCATAGAGAACCTCCATAACTCCAACTTCATGAGACCTTCAGTCTAAACGTGAGCGTAGAGAATCTCAACAACCCGGAATGATCAAACTTGGAAATAAGGGAGTTTGACATATCAAGACCCAAGAAAAATCAGAAATACAACAAACTTAGATCTACAAGAAATAAACCATGAAAATTAAAAATGCTAAGTACTAAAGTGTCTTAGGATCTCGTGAGGAAGAAAATGGAACAACGAAAGTGGAGTTCCTCCATGAAGCAAGTTGTACTTGCCTAAGCTCTTGGTAGGTGGAGAGAGTTATGAGGAAGAAGAAGAGTAAATAAAAATAGGAAGTAATGAAGAGAGAGAAAGGGTTGGAGCTTTAAATGGAGATGGTGGTAGGTAGGTGGGGTTGGTCGGGTTCATGATGAACTACCGAAATCCGAAAATAAACCAACCCAAGCCGAACCCAATAGCAAAGCAAAAGCAGAAAATAAAATACAGAAAAATAATTAGCGCAAAAATAAAAGAATTAACTAGAGAACAAATGCATGATAAATATTAAATAAATACATTCAAGCAGTACACGTATTAAAATACGCATTCTGGGAACGGAGAG
The DNA here is from genome assembly GCA_029216955.1 of Iris pallida. Classification (NCBI taxonomy): domain Eukaryota; kingdom Viridiplantae; phylum Streptophyta; class Magnoliopsida; order Asparagales; family Iridaceae; genus Iris; species Iris pallida. Next base: position 19,664,581 of record JANAVB010037819.1, on the reverse strand, counting down.
TGACATACACCGACTCGAACTCTTTACGCTATATTTCTGTCTTGCTTCATGTTCTTATATTGGACACGTTGTACACACGATTGTTCATGTGCTTCTGGTTCTGGTACTTATCATGTTATTGTTCTTTACTTGTACATTGGAGGAAGAAAAATGCTACAGATATGTGACCAAACCCAAACGCTAGTTAGGCATTGTTTAATAGCTTAGATCAAACATCATGCACGTGGGACTCTAAGCCATACCATTATTCATGTATCCTGTACTACCCCCAGCTGGTCACCTACTCTGGTAGCTATTTCAAATTCACTTTTGCACTAATCGTCTAGTTTATTGTTCCAGTTCTTGTACTATAGTTTCATTGTTCCAATTCTTGTACTATTTCATATTCCACTTCTTGTACCATAGTTTATATTACAGTCTTTACTTGTGCATTTCAGTTTACTTTGTATAGTGCTTTTTGTCAGGGTTGTACTTTGCTCTTTTTCTGACAGGATAAGTTGCAGATATACTTGAGGATATTGTATCACTCTATGGACTAGAGCTTGAGGCCATAGTGAGCAGGGTTCAGGACATAGGATCTACAGAGATCTAGTCTAGTTCATTTTCTAGTTTATTTTAGAGATTTTATATTGTATATTTGTATTGAGATTCCAGAGTTGTATATTTTATTTTCGTTACTGGATTTGTCTCCGGATGATATTGTATTGACTTGGTGGATTGTATTAATCTGTTCTGGGAACGTTTATAGTAGCTGTGATGTTTTATTTTATCTGGTGACTTGGAGTTTTTCTTAGCATTGTACACCTTACTGCGTTGCATCTTCCAATATAGGCTGGGCGTGTCCGACTCGTATCTGAATATTCGGGAGTGGGTCATGACACTCCCCACCCTGTACAGGGTACGACATATGTGCCACCTGGATACCGTGCCAACATCCCATGCCTGTAATGGATTTTGGGTAGCAATATGTGCCACTATTTGGGCCTCAAGCCCAACCAATTTTTGTCCTTCAACTTAAAAGTTTTAAAAAAGAATAATTTAAATATTTGAGTTGCTTGGTCTTCGAGTCTTCTCCTTCATGTCTTCCCTTTTACTAGTTCTAAGGATTTATATCAATCATCTTAATCTTCTTGATCATGGTTATCTAAGTTTTTGTCAACTTCGACCTCCCATGTCTTGTACCATGTTATATACATCCATCCAATCCTTCAAACACACTAATGTCTTACAGTTCTTTCATTCAGGATCGATTCTACAACACTACCAAGATACAGGATTTTAGCAACGACTGAATTCATCGCCAAAATATTGGTATAATGGATTAGCGACGCCTTGGCGATAGAAACAGATCAAATTAAGGGAATAAGTGAATGCCTCGTCACTAATTTTTCTGTCTTTGTGAAGGCAAATTTTCGACGACTTTCTGACAACTTGGCGATATACGAAGCAGTGACGACTTATTGTCAAACTAACGATGGACGAGTCTGACATTGTTTTGGCTATGGACTAGCGATCGTCCATCCATTGGTAATAAACGACCGATCAACAATGGACAAGCGTCATATATGGCATTTAAATAACGACGTACCAACAATGAATATTGGCTTTCGATACTGAAACTAGTGTCTGATACTCACTAGACGATGGCTTGGCGACCACATAATAAGTCGGCAGTGAGTCGCATAGTCGTCACCATACGTTGCTCAGCTGTCGCTCACCTGAGAATTCTCAGGTAGCAATATCGAAGCACGTCGACTATGTGTCGCATAATCGTCTCTATCTGTCGTTAAGTCGATGTGTATCCATAGCTAAGCTACACAGAATTAAAAAAATGAATTAAAGATTTATTGTCACGCCCCGACCCGGGAAGTCGTTCGTCCTTGCATCAGCTCAACCCGAATCATCATCCTCGCTGAGGCATGATGCCGTACGAGTCTGAAGTTATACTCATATAAGGCATGATGACAAGTTCTCAAATGGTTATCTTTAATTTGACATCTAACAGCGGAAGAAAATAGAGTTTACGAAACAATTCTCTTTTATTCGATAAGCATTACAAAGGCTTTCAATAGCCCAAAATAAAATATGCCAATTAGCTTACAACACTCAAGTTCTCTCTTGCCAACAAAGGATTTTACCGTTTCATACATCATGTCTTCTATATCTCGGCCGCATCATCCTATTGCAAATCCGAGCGTCAATGCGGTCGCACGCCTCAAAGTACTATGACATTCCATGCCTCAATGCGTTCAAGCAAAACTCTGCCATGAACATATTATACCCTGAACTTGTAAGAAATCTGGTGGGGGATCAGTACTAATCCTCTCGCGTACTGATGTTGACCCAATTTGCTAAACCGACATTAAGTAGTGTATTGAATCATGCAGCGTACAAGTTTGTGATCTTCTATCCTTGCCTTAAGGTGAGTTTCATGTCATATTTGTAGGTAGTAAAGCATGTTATCATGGCAAGCATGTTATTTCATTTCACATAAGTAAGTAGGCAACCAATAGCAATCTCGTGTTGTTTTGTAACTTCTTACCGACATCGAAGCACTCGCCCTTGTACCGACGCAAGGTGAATATGCCTCATTCTTTCTCTGTCATGTTATAAGTGCTCTGTGCAGGATCTCTGTGTTCCTGTACTTTCGGTCCATCGTTCCTTAACTATATAAATGTCGTTGGCGTATCTGTGCCAGAATAGACTAACATGTTGCTCTTCTCAAATTGGATAACCTGGCATCCTCTCCGTATAGGTTGCTAGCCAAGTATCCGAAGGACGTCGAATTTACCATCAATTGTGACTTATCACATCATTAGCAGATCGCAAGTCATACCCAAAAGATGTGCACCAATAATAATTAACATCCCTCCTTGGCCGAAAGGTCCCGGTGCTCCGGCATTTAACACGTTCGAGGGAAAATTACCACACCTATGCACGGGCAATATCTTAAGTCCATTCAACCATGCAACGTGCATCTTATTCAAACAACCAAATATAGTCTTGAGTTCAAAACTCAGATTTTGCATCGTCTTGCATTTCTCTTTCTTTCAATATTCTCACTCTTTCTTTTTCTTTCTATGTTCTCACATTCAAATTTTATTCTTCGCTTCAATGTTATATGGCACCATGTCCCAATTCAATATTCGTCAAACGAACGACCCGAAGGCCCCGAACATTCTGAGGCACCATGCCATATTTGACAGTTCTGTCACATTCATACTACAACTGTTCTCTTTGCAGCGAAGCCATTTTTTGTGATTCTCGTGCACGTACACACGCTTTGACACATTTATTATCTTTCTTTCGAACCGTGCATTTGATATACACATCGAAGCCGTATTCCATGTTCTATGCCTTAGTGTTCAATATTCATGGCTTGTGCGCTAGGGCACTCGCCTCAACAGTCTTTTAATGTTCTAGACAATGACTTGTGCGCGAAGGCACGAACGATTCGTGCATCGGGGCACTCGCCCAATACATTTATCTCATGTTCTTGTGGCTTGCACACCGAGGTACTCGCCGTTGTGATGTTTCGATTTTTAATAGCGAATCGTGCATTTGATGCACATTTCATTTCAATTATTCTATCTAGTGTTCGACATGTACTATGTTCATCTCTCGATCTGGCCACGCCCGTGGTCTCGATAGGTTAACTCAGCATACAATGAAACATTTTACTTAGGCATGAAGGAGTAGGAAAGAAGGGTCAAAGTCCTTTCACCTTAAGTCGATACGCCTTGTCGTTTCATCGAGCCGATGCGGCTTGATTTCATATCTTTATTGCACGGCCAACTCTTCTGACTTATCCATTCGAACACTTCGTGCTATGTTGAATTTCCCAAGCGATTTAGCCTACCGTGCCTATGCTTCAGTCCGTGACAAGGAGATAATTTGGTTTTACGGACACCATTGGAAACAAGACAAAATGTCGACCTCTTATATTTCTGCATAAACGTATAGCCTGCACACAAAACCAACTAAAATTAATACTTGTCTGAATCGGACTAATGCCTTGCATCGATTCGATTTATTAGTTCTTCGAACCGATTCAATGCTTTCTCGTTCGAGCCAATATAACTTTTTGTATCGATCCGACTCGATGTATTCCTCGGGTCATTGTAACTCTTGTATCGACTTGCGTTGATACTTCATAGGGTCAATGCTACTCTTCGAGTCAACGACTCAGCATAATATACCATGCAGAGTGGGACATTACATAATATACCACTCAAAACAAGGTTGTCCTCGAACTGAAACCAACACTCAATTCAAGTGTTTCTCTAGATCATTTCACGATCTCGTCTCGCTATCGTCGTCTCATCTTAACCATTTGTACAAGCTTTCATTAACTTCTGTCTTTCCTGCAGCTTGATTTGAATTCAACATACAACTTGATTTGGATCGTACACATATTCAAGGTGTTCCAAAAAAATATGTATTTCAACCAAGCCCGGTGGTAGAAAATTGGAACGAAGCGAATAAGTAAATTTTTAATTCTATGCTTGTCATCTCGTACTCTCGATCGAACTTACCTTTAGCGACCGTTTTCGTAAATTTTATCGCATATGTATATTCGATACACACGTGATTCATTCAACAAAGTCACGACACTCGATACGATTCGAGATTGCATTTCTCATATCATAAGTTTTGCACAGACCATTAATTCTATGCGTTGCGTCAAGCCGTTGCGCATCCGATCACAATGAGCCTTCGCAACGCCTTATGTTCGAAGTCGTTGTCCAACTATTTTTTGAAGTTTCACCTTGCTACTTTTCTCGATATGATTTCTCTTGTTGACCTGCAAATGTGTCAACATTTAGGGTTATGCCCGCTAGGTGACTTACCTAGACACCATGCTTAAATTCCTCCGACGCAACTTTAAATTGACATTGCACATAGGCCACAATCTATCTGACACAAAATTTCAATTCGAGTTGACGATATTCAATGGCAACGATCGCTTTGACACGAAGGTCTTTACGATACGTCTTATGTGCAATTCTTATCGAGTATGAATTTTCTAGCCAAATTTCAAACTTGTCCGTCTCATAACATCGAATCTAAGTTTGATTCACAGAAGCTCGATTGCTAGGCGAATCCAAGTCCAACGACACAATTCCAAAGTCATTCCCTTAGTGCTCGCTTTCGTGCATAGCACGATTCTCGCAATCGCCTATTCGTATCACCAAGTTCGTTTGTAAATTTTTTATTTTGAACATCGACCAATATACTCATTCAAGTATTCATTTGATCAATTATCAAATTCGACTATATCACTCGCGGTCGAAGCTGTTCCATTAATTCTTGAAACAATCATTCGATCGCCTAGACTTATCATCAACATACACCATATTATATTTATTCTCGATACAATTCCATATATGACATGATATAGGTCATCTTATGGGTCTGCAACATTCATTTTGATTTGGCAGTTAAGTCTTCTAGGATAAGCTGTCCCGAAGCTACGCTCGATAATTGTGGATCATCAACAAATGACAGTTACTACGGACCATGCTATATTATTTCGGAGCCAAATCGCATTACGACGATTTCTACCCAAATTTGGATAGAACCATTTCTATCTGTGCAACTTAGGCGCAACTATCCTTCGAGTAATTCATACACTACCGTTGATGATTCTCCAAAAATTCATAAAATATCTACTCGTATTGAGTTCGAGTCTTTTTACCCACGGTCGACACCCAAGATGCTATACGCATCGTAATGATCGTAGATGACATACGGTCTCGCCTGATCAATCACAAAGTTTACGATCAACCGGATTGACATTTCCGTATTATCATTTACAAAAATTTTGATATCGTAGGTTCGATCGATTTCGTATTCTCACATCGTGCTTACGTTTTCTTGCTTATCAATTTCGATAGGTCATATCAATTTCGATAGCGTGAGGGTCAACTTTAAATTTGTATCAACGTCGACTTAGCTCGCGTCGTATACATCCAATTTCTCAACAAACTTTTCCATACGTATGAAGTCATTTTCTCGATTCGTCGTATCTCGCTACACTTTGATTGTGCAACCGAGTTACCGATTATCCAACATCGAACCCTCAAGTTATACAATCACGCCCTTTAAGTTTCACGTGTTTTAGTCGTACACAAATGAGTTTCATCTCAACGTAACCAACTATCTCTCAGGCACGATTTATTCGCATCATCCAACGTTTTTATCGGTTACAATTTCCACTGACCAATATTTCTATCAAGATCGCAAGTCGTGCGATTCGATTACAATTCGCATTGACTAACATTTTCATCGAGCTCGTAAGTCATGTGATTCGTTTATAAATTCAATTTTCCTATCATGTCGATCCGATTATTGCTTCAAAGCATAATCGTTTCATTAGTCTCGGTCGTCCAACATGTCATTCAATGATACGAGTTTCGGTCCTATCGTTTCAACTGATTGTCGAAGAACACTTGCATCGACATACTATCGTACAAATATCCAATCGAATATCGTTACTATCCCGTCCGTTGCGGACAAACCTTCCGTAATTCTCACAACATGTCGAAACAATCCATCGAACAAGTGGTATAGCATATACCACTGTAAATTGAGCCATTCATCGCATAGGTGGTATGGCATATACCACTCAAAAATTAATTTATTTTCTCATATCATACTCAGTATGAACCAACAATCTATCCCAACCATGATTTCTGTAGTGATCATGCCAACACAAGTTTGGCGCACAACTGAATAATTTGTTCTCATCGACTTACGATTTTATTTTTGTCCATTGCATCTCGTACAACATTTTAATTGCATCTCGTGCAATGTTTTATTTCAGTTTCCTCCGTTGCGTCTCGTGCAATGTTTTAAATTCACTATCATATGTTGCATCTTGTGCAACTTTTTATTTCAGTTTCCTTCGATGCATCTCATGCAACATTTTTATTTTAGTTCTATCCATAGCATCTTATGCAATGTTTTATTTCAGATATTCAAAGCCAATACTCGAATCCGTTCAACACAATAGATTTTCAACTTTCACGTTCAATGCAACACAACGTTCACAATCATCTCGTTGCAATTCATGCAACACATCCTACGATCTTTGTTATATCGATGCAGCCAACATTTCTCATTTTGACTGTTACATCGATGCAACCAAATTTTACGGCTCATTACACTCAATACAGTAAATATTTCACGACTTTCTCAGCAAACAACATGTAATTTTCAAAACACATGCGAGAAAATTATATAATTTGTATTAGATTTATTGTATGGAACATCCAGTGCGGCATCGAGTAGAGTCAAAAGTTATTCGATCGTGATGGGCAACTTTTTAGAATTGAAATGAAGCGAGCATCCTGAGAAAATTGTGCCTAGAGATTTGATACCACTTTGTCATGCACCGACCGGAAAGTCGTTCGTCCTCACATCGACTCAACCCGAATTATCGTCCTCGCTGGGGCATGATGCCGTACGAATCTGAAATTGCACTCGTACAAGGCGAGATGACAAGTTCTCAAATGGTTATATTTAATTTGACATTTAGCAGTAGAAGAAAACAGTTTACGAAACAATTCTCTTTTATTCGATAAGCAACTAGATGACAAAGGCTTTCAATAGCCCAAATGAAACATGCCAATTGGCTTATAACACTCAAGTTCTAGCTTGCCCACAAAGGATTTCCCCGTTCCACACATCATGTCTTCTATATCTCGGGCGCATCATTCCGTTGCAAGTCCAAGCATTAATGCGGTCATATGCCTTAAAGCACATGGCATTCCATGCCTCAGCGCGTTTGTAAACCCCCTGTTTTCCAAATTTTTTTATAAACATTATTTAGTTATTTTTATTAATGGATAATTTTAATATATGAGATATTAAATAAATTGCATGGTATAAAGGTGTGTGAGTCTTATACATTTTTATATAGGTTAGTCTTGTTTAATAAATTTTCAAATAGTTATTATGAATGTTATAATTATTTTATGTAATATATATTATAATATTTATATTCTAAATTACTTATGTTGGATATAATAATATATTTATAGTCTTGTTATAATCATAATTGGTAAAACTGTACATATATTTATTTAAATATCTTAGAAACATTTTGGGGATATATATATATATATATATATATATATATATATATATATATATATAAAGAAAAAAATTAAAAAATCAAATTCCAACCTCGCCACAGCCTCTCGCGCTACCCTGCGCATCGTCCACGGCCGCCTGGACTGCCGGCCGCTGCTGAAACCGCACCCACAGCCGAGCATGGTGCAGCAGCAACAACAACCGCTACCCAAGTTAGAGGTACCATTTCTCCCTCTTATTTAACGATTCTTCGAGCCGTAAATTTCTACGGATAGCCTAGTTGACCACCTACAAAACCTCGACGAAATTCTGTTCAAAAATAGAGTATTAGTCAGTCCAATACCCCAACTTGGAAGACAAAATTAGGGCTCGATATTCAAGATTTTGTAAGAAATAATAAAACATAGTGGAAGATAACCTATAGGACTATAACACACTGTTTGTAGATTTTAATTTCATCGACAATACATCGAGAATTCGGAATCCCAATTTATCAAAAAAAACTATTTTCAAAACTGTCAAAATTTTAGAAAACTTTCCGTTACGGTGTGATCCCCGACAAACCGGGCAACGTGGTCGCAACCCATGAGTATCGAAAGACGCATATGGATTTTGTCGACATGTGAGATTCGACGAAACTCAATTCCGTGGTGTGTGCGTGACGAAATCGAACCGTATCTGTCAAGATATCCCGTATCGGCTCCTTTGCAAACTAGCCCATAACTTTGTGTATGTTCGTAATCTCAAGACGAAACTTGTGCCAACAGGACCGTATATTTTTTTGGTCATGTATGCCAAGTTTAGTCCGATTCTGAGATGGTCGACCAGAATGCGCTTTTGGCGGACCCGCTACCCGAACCAATGGACAAATTTGTGCATGGCCCAACGAAATCCAACTTTGGATATACGTTGGGTTCGTATCATCAAACCGGATCCATAGACATATAGTTTGATTACTTTGGAGATCGTAGATACTGGCACGCTTTTTGGTGCAAAGCGGGTCCAACGACGGACATTATTTTGATCCAAAATTACGATTTTGCCCCTGTATCCAGAATTGGACTTTTGGGTAGGTGTTCTTATATATTTCTTTTATACAAAATGAACTGGTGATGTCTGTTTTAGCATCCAAAGACTGTTGTGTGAGTTGGACTTGGTATTATCGGTTTCACCAGCAAAGAACCACAGGCGAGTACATTTGTTGATTACTATATTTCATTTTTAGTCATTTAATACTTGATTCTTGACACGCTCGTCACACGATAGCATCTCATATGTCTTGTTCATGTCATGTTACCTATCTTGTACATGGTGTCGGGACGAAAAAGTACTAATAGATATGTGATCTGCCGTAGACCTTATTTTATTTCATGTAAGTAGATCTCGTACACCTTATTTTATTTCCAGCACAATAGATCATATAGACCTTGCTAAATAAAGTAGACCTTGTAGACCTTGTTAAATAAAGTAGACCTTGTAATTAACTTAGACCTCGTGGTATAACTGTCCTCAGACCGATCATATATAAAAAATTACTTCAAATCACATAGATAGTATTTCATGTTGTTTTACTCTTTAACTATTGTCATATAGTTTTATGTCTATATTTCTCATGTCTCTTGTTACCATGATCCTGGTTATTTCATCATGTATTTTATGCCTAACCTCTGTTTTATATTCGTTATCATATATTGGAATTACACTCAATAAATTTTACATGTTCCATTCTTGACAGAAAACCAATATTTTCAAGATAGCTGCGACAACTCTTAGCATACGGGAGACATGGGTATATGCGGAGGTTAACCTAGAAGACTAGTTAAATGGTTAATATTTGTTGTATTAGTTTTGTGAGACATTGCATATTTTAGCAAATGTAAACTACAAAATATTATAAATTTAATTTAGTTATTGTGAATGAGTAAATCAAGTTATTATTATTTTGATTTTGAGCTTTGTGGTCTAGACAACATTCTACCACCGACACTGCGACGTAGGATGGCTTGGACACGCACTCGCATCTCAAAAAAATGGGTGCGGGTCGTGACAAATTTTTGTGGTGGCCTATACAAGTCAGTTTTTGCAAGTTGTGCGAACTTGTGATAGTACTTAAGTTAGTCGTATTATTGCGAGCCTGCAACTAGAAAATGCTCATTCACAAGTTAGCGTTAATTTGATTTTAGGAGAATGGTTAGGACTAGGAAAACCCTATTCAAATTGACTATTGGGTAGTTATGGTTTCTACGTAGGTCGTGTGATTTAGCCAATGACTTATTGAATTCTAAACCCTACTGGATAATTGAGGAATCCTATGAGGATACCTTACTTTATTCTGACATGATGATAGGATCCAATGTGGGTAGACTACTCATTCTATAACTTAGGCCTTCCTAGAATTCAACCCTTAACCTTGATAATTATTCAAATTATCTTTTCTGCCCTCTCTAGATATTATCACCGTTACCTGTACCAATTAGTATTTACCATTGTCCATAAGTAACTTTTTTTTCTAAGAGTCTATATTTTATTTCCATCCATTGGGTTGAGCCTAACATAATCCACTATCCGTATATCTACTCCAAGTTAGCTTTGTCGAAATTCAAGATATATATGTTTTCCCCTCGATCTTGAATATTAGAAGAATAGAAATCAAGTTTTATATTTCTCTTACCTTCGATCTGTTATTTCTAATCAATCGTTTGATTTTCAAAACTGACATTTTCATTCAAGGACATATACTTATATTTTCTATCATGATCAGCTTGTTTGAACTTCTAAAAACTCCTTTGAAATTCCTAGGGATATAGTTGGAATAATAAGGATGACTTACGATGGCAAGACAACAGCGCACTGTCGCCAATTATCTGAGTTATGGAGACTGCAAGGTTCACTGCAGCCGACAGCGCACTAACGAGGCACGACCCCTAAAGTTGAAATTAACCAAGTAAACGTAGGTTATCGAATGTTGATAAAACTATGTATTAGTTGTCCACTTATGATCTTAGTATTCTTGATGTCGATATTGGATAGAGTTAATAAAATGTCCGATATTATATCATATTTGAGTCAGGAAACCAAGGATACTACTACAGCTAGGTGCACACTGGCGAGACATAAATTATCGGTAAAATAATGTCAGACATGATTATAATTTTGGATACTATAGAGGTTAGGAAAATGACTTACATGTTTCATTAATTCAAAGCCAAATACTAGGAGAAATTTTTATAAGTTGGGTAACATACCTCCCAACCTAGCATTCCATTGTCTTTATAACCTATTAACGAGGTAATTGAATGATACTAATAGGTTTACCTAGAATATAGAGCTTATAGGTCCCTAACCCATTGGTCGACCAAGGCCTTAGATAAGAAGACAGTAGGATGACTGTATAAGCACGAACAATGGATAAGTCTTAGATTCTTAAGGAACTTGAAATACTTGTACTTTCTTTCAATCATAAATCTTACGTACTTATATTTTGACTATCTTGATTGATGCTGCAATTGTAGTCTAGTTTTGTAAGCTTATTCTTTATCGAGCTTGATTCAAGACATTTGTTGGGGACATCTTCTAGCATATTGTCCAATTAGAATTGGTGCGTTATGGTCTGATCAACCTTAGTACATTAGTTCGCTCTTCATATGATTATTACACATGGATTGAGATATAGTTGACAAATATACATGCCATCTATGATCTCATCCACAACTGCCTTGAAAAATCTCTTAGAATTATTCAATTGCCTTTGGAAGCTCATTTTCGCGTTCGATTCCCTCTTCCTTGAACTCTTTATTATTTTTCTCCTTTACTTGTTTTAGAAAAATAATGCTCGTATTTGAGGGAAGATAGACATAAATATCCCCCTTAGTTCACCATACCACCTATGGCCATTAAAGCTATTACGCAATCATTTTTCCTCTACTTGAAATCGGAAAACGATCTTGAAAACTTAATCCATATCTACCGTATCACGTTATCTATTACACCGTGATCACGACTTGAATTTCTCTAACATCATTAATCATAAAACCTTGTCTTATTTTAATTTTGAGAAATAAATTCCTGAAGTATATAGGTTGTGAGCCCTCTAAATTTTAGGATTTACTAGGATTACCGATTGACTAGGATAAGTTGGTTCCCACTAGGATGATGTATTCGTGCCTCATGAACACCCACTTTCTATTTAGATCATTTGATGTCCCCTACCACGACATTGATATTCAGAGCGTAATACTAGCTGTTACTTTCCAATAAATTTTATATGCAAGACCTAGACGAGTCCACCTTCATGTAGGCATATCATGTCCCACTCAATCATGTCCCTTTGTACTATATTTTCATGATACAACTTTCCAGTCAAAAATGTTAACTATAATTCTTACCGCAATATCGATATATTTTTTGAATTCAACTGGAGATCCAACCTCGACTCAAACCATTTGACCCAATATATGGTTGTGATCTAATCAAAGCCCACTACGCAGTGCTACAAGTGTGCCACTCAATTGAGTAATCTTGTGCTACATAAACACAAAAGTCACAGAAGGTGTATTTTTTGGCTTTAGGAACCTAGTTAACCAATCCGTCTGACAATTAGCCCAACCCCTTGAGTTGGAACATATTCTAGCTTACCCTAACTTAATAGGAATGGTTCAGATTGATTTATAGGGTCTTGTCCAGTCAATATCGATTAAAAAAACCCAAGAATTATTCAATCAAAGATTGATGTCCAATTAGGGAACCCATTAAACCCCAGATAAACCCATCCATATATATCGCCATATTTGGACTATAAAACCAAATTTGATGAACTAGGTCCTTACATCTATTATATAGTCCCTATCTCATGGTCTACTAATCCTCCTTTCATAAATTCCTTAATTGTATTCCTTCGTAGCATATGTTATGCGATGAATTGATTGCTGCTGTACCAACTTGTTTTCGGTTATGCTTGACCAAGACCTCTCCTACTGATTTAATGAAACATGATCAATATATGGGCAATGTTAAATAAATTATACCTTGGCTTCCTATATAGTCCGCGACTACAATCAGAAGTACCCCATATCCTCGTACACCTCCTTGAAATTTGACCTTCATAGAAGTTCTATTACAGTGCTTTCCACGATTAACCAATTTTATATGTTGGGAAGAACTTTGAACTTAGTGTACTCTATCACTTAAAATGGAATGCCATTCGTAACCGTTCTTCCATCTGTTTGAAAGTTACGATACGATCTTCGTATTGCTTTTATCACTTGCCCGTACGTTTAGATAGTCGCGGTAGAACATTGCAACCTTGACTTTTCAAATTATGTTCTATCATAAAATCATGCCTTAGTTTCAATTTTGAGAATGAAATTCTCTTAAGTGTTAGGGAAACCTCTTTAAGAATTAGCAAATTATTGGGATAGATTGGTTCCAATTGAACAAATAAAATAGTAATTCACGGAGTCTACTTCTATATGTATCGTTTGATAATCATACCGTGACTTTGATAATTAGAGCACAATATTGGCCTTTATCTTCCAATAAACTGCAAACTCATGAACTAGACTAGCCCAGCTACACACATGACACACATATCTCACACAAACACACCTTTTTGTACCCTATTTCAATTACGTAACATGTTTGACAAAAAAAAATTTCATAGAACAAACCATAGACGCCTATTTTCTTCCGAATGAATTTTGACCATGCAAATATTGACCCATTCCCTTAACTAAATTGAATACCCATGATCCATGAAAGACGCATCATACCTATGATATATACATTCCACCCAAACAAGCACATGCCTTCTACACAACACCAAACCTCGATTCCGCACACACCAACTAGTCATTATGATATAAGGATTTCAAATACTTACCTAATTATATTTTATAGCAAGGTTTCTATACTTACTAAGGACTCTCATCTCTTGGCCCATGAATTCTTCTTTCCTCTAAATTCTTCAAACTCATCTCTTAGTTTTCCATGTTAGGCGAAGAACGAAATCCTTTTTGGACCAACACATTTTAATTATATTCGAGCAATAGATGCCTACTATCTTATAAAAATATGACCCAAAAGGAACGATGTTAAACAGTAGTAATTCCCTATAGAAGGATGACATGGCAATATTTAGGTTTTCTTTATGACCCGTGACTACGGTCAAGAATGCCAAATATTCTTGTGCTCCTCCCTTTAGAAATTGTCCTTTTTGTAAGTATGGAAACGACGATTTGCAAGGTCAGCCAACTTCTATAAGTTGGGTAGAGGCTCGAATCTAGAATACCCTATCTTGTAGAATATGACGTCAATTTGGATTCCTGTGATAACTACCTCCTTCACCTTTTTCGGAAATCGGGTTACGATTGACGTACTTACTATCCCTTCGTATGTAATCTCGTTATTTAGTTATTTTAACTTTTTGATATTAAGATTTATTTTAATTTTGAGGATAAAATTTTTATAAGTTGGGTAGGAATGTAAACCGCCTGTTTTCTAAATTTTTTTATAAACATTATTTAGTTATCTTCATTAACGGATAATTTTAATATATGAGATATTAAATAAATTTCATGGTATAAAGGTGTGCGAGTCTTATAGATTTTTATATGAGTTAGTTTTGTTTAATAATTTTCAGATAGTTATTATGAATGTTATTATTATTTTATGTAATATAAATTATAGTATTTATATTCTAAATAACTTATGTTGGATATAATAATATATTTATACTCTTCCTATAATCATAATACGTAAAATTGAACAAAATATTTATTTAAATATCTTAGAAACATTTTTGGGGATTTTTAGGATGTTTAGAAATATATTTAGAATTTATTTGTGTGTGTGTGTGTTTATATATATATATATATTTTTTTTTGTGTGTGTGTGTGTGTGTTTATATATATATATATATATATATATATATATATATATATATATATATATATATATATATATATATATATATATATATTATATATATATATATAGTCCCGAGGGTGGCCCGTTGGGAACGACGAGGCACCCCGTGTGGATGGCACGGGTTCGAGCCTCCTTGGGAGCGCGCTCCCAAGCTCCGGTATATATATATATATATATATATATATATATATATATATATATATATATATATATATATATATATATATATATATATATATATATATATAACCACCCGGTTGGTTTTGTATTATAGAACCACCCTATGTTTCATAGGTTGGATTGAAATTTAGTAGTTAAGATTAAAAGGTGTTGACCCTACCACTTTTTTAAGTCATCTAATCTCAATCATTCAATTCTAATCCAGCGTGTATAACATATGTTGGTTTCATAATACAAAACTAGCGGCTAGTTCTAGACCACTCATATATATATATATATATATATATATATATATATATATATATATATATATATATATGAGAGAGGGAGATATGAGTTCATCTTAAAACCCTAAACCTAAACTCCAACCTCGCCACAGCCTCTCGCGCCACCCTTCGCACCGCTCACAGCCGCCCTGGACTGCCGGCCGCCGCTGGACCCGCACACACAGCCGAGCATGGTGCAGCAGCAACAACAACCGCTACCCAAGGTAAAGGTACGATTTCTCCCTCATTATTTAACGATTCTTCGAGCCATAAATTTCTACGGATAGCCTAGTTGACCACCTACAAAATCTTTCAATTAGTTTAGGAAATTATGACTTTGATCGATAGAGAAATCGATCCAAACATCGATGAAATTTTGTTCAAAAAATAGAGTATTAGTCTGTCCAATACCCTGATTGGGAAGACAGAATTAGGGCTTGATATTCAAGATTTTCTAAGAAATAATTATACACAGTGGAAGATAACCTATAGTACTACAACACCTTGTTTGTAGATTTTAATTTCATCGACAGTATGTCGAGAAATCAGAATCCTAATTTATCAAAAAAAACTTTTTTCAAAACTGTCAAAAATTTAGAAAACTTCTCGATACGACGTGCGTCCAGACAAACCAGATGACGTAGTCACAACCCATGAGCATCGAATGACGCGTATGGATATTGTCGACGTGTGAGATTCGACAAAAAATCTTGTGGTGTGTGCGCGACGAAATCGAAGCGTATCCGTCAAGATACCCCGTATCGGTCTCTTTGCAAACTAGCCTATAACTTTATGCATGTTCGCCATCTCGAGACAAAACTTGCACCAACAGGACCATATCATTTTTTTGGTCCTGTATGCTACGTTTGGTCCGATTCTAAGAAGGTCGACCAGAATGCCCTTTTGACGGACCCGTGACCTGATCCAACGGACTAATTTGTGTATGGCTTACCGGTATCCAACTTTGGACATACGGTTGGGTTCATCTCGTCAAACTAGACCTGTAGACATATAGTTTGATGACTTTAGAGATCGTAGATTCTGGTACATTTTTTGGTGCAAAGCGGGTCCAACAACAGATATCGTTTTGACTCAAATTTACGATTTTGCCCCTGTTTCCAAAATTGGACTTTTGAGTAGGCATTCTTAGACATTTCTTTTATACCAAATGTATTGGTGGTGTCTGTTTCAGCATCCGGAGACTGTTGTGCGAGTTAGACTTTGGTGTGGCTCTAAGTGGCTGGTATTATCGGTTTCACTAGCAAAGGACCCCAGGCGAGTACATTTGTTGTTTCTTTTCGATATTGTTAATTACTATAGTTTATTTTTAGTTATTTAATATTTGATTCTTGACACGCTCGTCACACGATAGCATCTCATGTTTCTTGTTCATGTCGTGTTACCTATCTTGTACATGGTATCGGGACGGGGAAATACTAATAGATATGTGATCTGACTGTAGACCTTTTTTATTTCATGCAAGTAGACCTCATTGTAATGCCCCAGTCCCACAATACGTAGAACCAAGCACGTGAACATGCCAGCTGCACATATACGAAGAATACTCTAATATATGAAATCCTCAAATATGCATATAAGCTATAAATAAAATAATCACAAGCCAGAATAACATAATCTAATCTCATCACAGCTCAACACAGAAGATAATAGAGTCAAAATAAATAAATAAAAGTATCAAAAGATAGTCGGATGAACATACTCACTCCAAACAGCTATGAAATATAGTCTCACAAGATCGGAGTCCAACCTCCGCAAATAGAAAGAAATAAGATGTAAAATAATGTCTACAACTATCTCAGATAAGGAATAGACTAGAAGTCAAAAGGTACTGCCTCGTCATCAATGTAGGATAGCTCCAACGCCGCTCCATACTCCTGTGAAAAATCGTCTAAACCTTGAGAGATAACCAGGTCCTCAGGGGACATAGCAAGATACAAGAAAATACCATGCCATATAAACTGTGATAATATAATAAGAGAAAAGGAATGCATGCAATCGGGTTCCTGACCATTCTACCGTGGATATGCAGTTGAGATGCAATCCTTCGACACATGAGCCCTGGCTAAAAATAGGATCCGGTATAGTCCCCTCTTGGGTACCGGTGACCAAGCGCATGACGTTCCAAGAACGATAGTGGCCAACCTGAGAGGCTAAACATACCCGTATCTCCAGCAGAGCTTCCAGGTTACAAGAAAAGTGCAATCGAAGCCTATACGTCAGGTATTGTTCTCCCTACCCAATGTCTAGTATCATCATCTCCATGACTGACATGTACCTCTAGTAACCGCCAAGTCTTCTAGCATACAATTCTATTGGCAGTTACTCCTATCCGTCGCACGCTCCATACGTATCGGTGGCCAGCCGATTATGCGGATACGTGTCCTATATGTGACTCACATCACGTGATATAACAAGTGTCAAGGCCGTATGAGATATACCAATACCTCAACATCAATGGGTGGTCACTAGACTAAGTCAATGCAAGAGAAATAAATAAGACGAGATAAATGACCGATAGAGTCACTTGCACCCAAGTGTGACTTGGACGCACAGTTTAAATATTAAGAAACAACATTCTGAAAATAACAACTGAAAATGAAAAATATAATAATCACAGAGTAAGGTGGCAACGTATCATGCCTGACGGTGCAAAGTGGCAAGCCCAAAAAATCACAATATCAGCCAAAAATGTCACAGTCTCCAAACAACTCCGAACGCTGAAACAAACATAAAAAATGCACTCGGTGTAAAAGATATACCTAGGAAATGCCTGTCCAAAAGTCAAATTCTGGAACAGGGGCAAAATCGTAATTTTGGGTCAAAACGATGTCCGCCATTGGACCCGCTTTGCACCAAAATGCGTGCCAAAGTCTATGGTCTCTAAAGTTATCAAACTACATGTCTACAGTTTTAGTTTGAGGAGAGGAACTCAACGGTATGTCCAGTTTTGGATTCCGATGAGCCGTGTACAAATTCGTCCGTTTGAGTGGGTCGCGGGCCCGCCAAAAAGGGGTTCCGATTCGACCTTCTCAGAATCGAACCAAACTTGGTACATAGGACCAGAATTTCGATTCGGACCTGTTGACGCAAGTTTTGTCTCGATTCAACGACTGTACACGAAGTTATGGGCAAGTTTGCAAAACATCGATACGGGGGTATCTCGACGGATACGCGTTGATTTCGTCGCGCACACGCAACAAAACTGAGTTCTGTCAGTTCCCACACGTCCGTAACGTCCATATGCGCCTATTGATGCGTATAGCGCACGACCACGTCGCCCGATTTGTCGGGGCGCACGTCGTATCGGAGAAAATTCTCTGAAATCTACTATTTTGAAAACAGTTTTTCGCACAAGTTTAACATGGATTTAATTCTTGCACGGAAATCAAAATACCGATCTACCAGTTGCGTTTTAGTCGTGGTTATGTTATCTTCACATGTGTTCAATTAGTTTCTGAAAAATCTTGACATACAGATCGAAATCTGGCTTCTAAGTTGTGGTTTTGGACTAGGTTTAAACTTCTGTTTTCGACAGTTTTTGGGGCAACTTTTCCTCAATTTTCGAGCAGTCCCTTGGGGTTCTCAGGATTCTATTTGAAGAAGATTGGAGGGGTTCATATAGGCTACACACAGGAGTTTACGTTTCGAGAAATCATTGAGCGAGCATGAAGAAAAGAGGATTGGAAGAAGGGTACCTCGCTGTTGACAAATCTGGAAATGTTTCGAAGTGTGGTCGGCCTGGGCTCTCCGACGGTGTTTGTGCGGTGGTGCGGCACCGCCAACGGCCAGGTAGTTCGTCTGGGGTTCGAGATAGGGAGGAGATATGAAGGTAAAAAATTTGGGTGGGTTAGGGTTTCGGTTTTGACGAGCAGCATACATATATACGACCGCCGCTACTCCTATTTGTATTAGGACACAATATGGGGTCTCGGGTTGTATTGCAGTAGCTGCTGCTAACAATGCTTTAGGGGGTCGGGTGAGGTGGACCGGCCCCACGTGGGTTGGTGTCACGACCCGCACCCGCTTTTCGGACGCGAGCACGTGAGCAAGCCAGCTACGTATCGAACGGACTCCAGCCCGACTCGAATACGTAAACGCTGTCAAGGCTAGGGTAAAACTGCCAAATCATGGCAAACAAATCTATATCTCAGTCCACATGAGTCATATAAACAAGAATGAACAAGTATGTGTCGTGGTCTGCAGCCCACTAGCATGCATGTCCGATAAGACTCTAAAGAAAATAACAAGAGTCTAAACCGAATCAAGAAACATGATATCTCATGATAATGAAGAAAGCACGAGAGGATAATAAACACAATAACGATACCTGAATCCCGCAAGCGTATCATCACGTCTGTCATCCAGAGCTGCTTACTAACTCCACGCAATAACTAACCTGAAGAGATCATCAGGTCCTCAGGGGACATAGCAAGATACATAAAAACATGCCTATCTAGCAGTTTATCATGCAATAAAGAAAATACAGAAGATAAACAGGAAAGGACCAATCATCACGAAAACACGACTATACACGACTGGAAGAACCACTACGCCTGAACGAACTGCTGGAGAAGAACAAGAGAACACGATATCATGATGTCAAAGAATAACCAAATCGAATACTCAAACCCTCGTCCCTAGTGTGGACTCGCAGGTTTGAACAACTACTAGCCCTCGCCCCTAGTGTGGACTCACAGACTAGCATCACCCTCGTCCCTAGTGTGGACTCGCAGGTGTGAACCATATACTACTAACCCTCGTCCCTGGTGTGGACTCGCAGGCTAGCATCACCCTTGTCCCTAGTGTGGACTCGCAAGTGTGAACCATATACTACTAACCCTCGTCCTTGGTGTGGACTCGCAGATTAGCTTACTAACTCTCGCCCCTGGTATGGGCTCGCAAGTTAGCTTAACTACTAACCTTCGCCCCTAATGTGGGCTCGCAGATTAGCTTACTAACTCTCGCCCCTGGTGTGGGCTCGCAAGTTAGCTTAACTACTAACCCTCGTCCCTAATGTGGACTCGCAGGTTAGCTTCAAGAATTTTAAGGTACAGTAGTTCTGATATGACTTATTCATCCTATGACACGATGTAACTCAGTCCAAGTACATAAGATGACACAACACGACCCAATCACGATACACGAGAAAACCAATCCAACATGAACTATAAAGCTAATTATAAACAAGGCTATATATAAACTAGCATGCATGATATACAAATCACATATAAATAATCAACTAATAAAACTGTATAATAATATAAATATGCATGTAAATAAACTGTAGAGGAAGGCAAGGTATCTTGCCTGGAAGTTGCACGCAAATCCCACAAAATCTAGTCGACTGGTGAGCCATAAAGTCCAAGTCAACACAACTGTCTCCGAAAGCTGAAACAAATATTGCCAACATTCTCAGAATAGTCAAATTAGCTAGGATTGCCTGTCCTTAAGTCCAATTCTGGACACAGGAGCAAAACGATAATTTTGGGCAAAAACGGTGTCCGCCGTTGGACCCGCTTTGCACCGAAAAGCGTGCCAGAGTCAATGGTCTCTAAAGTCATCAAACTATATGTCTACGGATCCTGTTTTCCGATACGAACCAGCCGTATGTCCAAAGTTGGATTTTGGCGGGCTGTGCAAAAAATCACCCGTTGAGTCGGACCGGGGGACCCGCGATACGGCAATTTTATCAACTGTCTCAGAATCGGACCAAACTTGGCGTACAGGACCAAAAAAATGATACGGTCCTGATGGCGCAAGTTTCATCTCGATTTGACGAGTGCGCACAAAGTAATTGAGAAATTTGCACATGGGTCGATATGGTGAATTTTGACGGATACGTATCAAATTCGTCGTGCACACGCGACCAATTTGAATTCTGTCAAAGCCCACACGACCACGAAGCCGTTAGCAGCTTTCGATGCTTTCGGTTCGCGACCACGTCGCCCGGAATAGCGGAACGCACGTCGAGTCGAAGGATTTTCTAATTTTCGAAAACAGTTTTTACAGTTTTTTCCTAATTTTCATCCTGATTTAATTAACTGTATAAACCACTAGATTTAAAACTAATAATTGGGTTTTAATCCCTATTAGGTTGTCTATAAACCTATTTAAATGGATTTCCAAAATTCTCGATAGATCGGCTAGAATCCGCCTTCCAAATTAGGGGGTTGGGTCGGTTTTATGTCCTATTTTAGGACTGTTTTTCGATGACTTTGAGTCGACTTCGAGTCGAATCTGGGTCAACTCATTACAAACCATTTGGACGGGTCCCTAGATGGTTATATGGGTTGCGCATAGGTTTTCGTAGTTCGCAAAACGATGGAACGATGAGTGCGAAAAGTGAAATAGAACGGGGTTACCTGGGCCTATGTTATTGCTGTTACTGTCGCAATCCCGCGTATGCGTGCGGTTCAGCCGCCGACTCCGGCCGCGCACGGCGGCGCGACGGTGGCCGGGGTGTGCGCGCAGCGGGGGGTCACGGCCAGGGTCGTTGGTTGGTGATGTAGAGTTAGGGTTTGCAGTTTCTTCTCCTAGATCTCCCTATAAACGCTCGGTCACGAGAGGAGGGGTCGGCTGGGATTAATATGCTGGGTTGGAGCTGGGGGAATGGGTTTGGTCAGCTTGGCTTAGTTGCCTGGGCTGGGATTCGATGGCTTGGGCCTGGGCTGGGATTTAGTGTAGGTCGGTTTTGGGCTGGAATGGCCTGGTTTCATGTTGCTTTATTATACTTATATATACATGCTTACATATGAATATATATATATATATATATATATATATATATATATATATATATATATATATATATATATATATATACATGTATATGCATACAAAAAAATATATATATATGTTTATACATACATAAAAAAAAATGTATATATATATATATATATGTTTATACATACATCATTACATATAAATACTTATACATACATGTATATGCATACACATATATTTATATATATACACAAACCCACATATTCCTATATATTATACATACACACATATATGTAATATATTTATATATACATACAAATATACTTATATAATATACATTTATATATACCTACACACATTTAATATATATCTATATTTATATATATATATATATATATATATATATATATATATATATATATATATATATATATATATATATATATATATATATATATATATATATATAATTACACACATCCATATACATATATACCTCATATATTTATATACCAATAAATACTCAATTAACAAATAATAATATCTAATAGCAACAATATATTTATTTATATATACTCACATATACATATATACATTTATATATACATACCATTATACACACACACACACACACACACACACACACACACACACACATATATATATATATATATATATTTTATATATATATATACATATACATATATATATATATATATATATATATATATATATATATATATATATATATATATATAAATTAAATTTACTATAAATCAATTCAATAATAATAATAATAATAGTAATAATAATAATAATAATGATTATTTAATCACAAAAAATCACTTTAATAATGATAAAATAATAAACTTAATATACTAAAAATAAACCATTGGTAGTGTTTGGTGAACGTAACCTACGCACTCCTCATTTGGCTTCATAAAATCTTACAATGCTGTCAAATACCTAAATAATATTAATACCAATATTGTGCAATATTTAATAATTAGGAATACAATATCAAATTGTAAAATAATTTAAGAAATATTTGCAACATAAAATGTGCCTACACGGTCGTCCTTGGTCTCACTATATGCCCACATAGGCTTGGATTCGGTTCGGGCTCAGCTCAGGCTAAATCGATACAAACGGGTCTCCTACAAGTCAATAAATATAATAATAATTAATTAAACTTATTTATAATGGTCATGCTATAACTTGGCCTGATTTTCCTAGTTAGGACACTCCTATGGCTCGGTATTCTCCTACCATGGCTAAACACTAGTCAAAGCACGCTACTGCACTACCCGTACCATGATTCCTAGTCGTCTGGTACTTCAAAACTCAACCATGGCTAAAATTATCTACCGTAAAAACTAACTAAATAATTATTTATAAAATTCTAAAAATCACTATTTAAATCAAATAAATAAAATAAAAATATTTCAAGAATTTTCGGGAAGGGGAGCTACAAATCTACCCACCTTAAAAATAATTTTGTCCTCGAAATTCTAATTCATAACTATTTTTTTATAGTCCACTACTACCTTAAGCTCCTCAATTTAATTACTCAAAATATTTTATAATCTTCTCTAGTCATCCCGTAACTACGAAACTTCGAGAACTTCTACCCACCTTTGGTCACACTACTCCTCAAAATACGGTCACTAAAGTCTTATGGTCTTCTAACTAGTTGCTAACAATTCTACCGGCAGATATCTAGACATATGTCAACTATAATCCCTCCTATCTATAAACAATCAGATATTCAATAATCAAGCAATATTATATTATAACTTAAGAATTTCTGATGAATTCTAGGCAGCACGATCATTCGTCACCCCGAAATAGGAAGGGACGAGAATCAATGGTACGAA